>QXTE01000148.1:1772250-1990322 GCA_003942145.1 Platysternon megacephalum | reverse complement strand
TGGTGGGGGGGGTGGCCAGAGGCGTCGGGGCGGGGGGGGTGGGGGGGGGTTTACAGACCCCATCACAAAGCTCCTTAGAAAATTTAGCTGTGTGTGTTCCTTTAAGAGTCTCTTGCCTTTCCTTCTTGGTGAGGATCAAGGCAAAGGGCCAATCACACCTATCTGTACTGCATCTTCTCTCAATACAACACCCTCCCTGTCATGCTCTCCACTGACTGTGTTCATTTGTTTCATTCCCTGCCTGTACTTCCCTTTGCAGTTTTTACACTCAGCTGTTGGCAGTTAGACTGTCTCCTTCATTGTATTACATTTCTACAGCAACATTTCTTCCAGCCCACAAGATCCTAAAGCTCTTTATTAACTAAACACACAGAGCACACACCACTGAAATGCAGCCACCTCTGGGGTAGAATGCTTTTTAACAGCCGCCAGCAAAAATGTGGGACAAGAATATAAGATTACTGTATCCAACTGAATCTAAAGGTGATATTTATGCAGGCAGAAAGTACTTTTCAAGCTAGAATTTGCCAGATGTAAGGCAAAATATAGAGATGCTCTGAAAATTCATAGAATATCAGGGTTGGAAGGGACCTCAGGAGGTCATCTAGTCCAACCCCCTGCTCAAAGCAGGACCAATCCCCAGACAGATTTTTACCCCAGTTCCCTAAATGGCCCCTCAAGGATTGAACTCATAACCCTGGGTTTAGCAGACCAATGCTCAAACCACTGAGCTATCCCTTGCAAACTGCAACTATTGCCTCTTCTGGTGGGGAAGTGATTTATGAGAAGCAAAGGAGAGAATGTGGCAGCACGTAGGGAAGGGTGGAAGAGAAATGGAGAAAATGAGGGAGGGATGAAGGAGAATGGAGAAAGAATGGGGGCAGTCAGAGACAGGAAAGAAAAAAATGCAGTTACTTATGGACTGTGAGAAGAAGAGCAAAACTCAGGAGACGGTACATAAAATATCATTTACAATAGTATAGAAGGGGGTGCCAGGAGATGGGCATTAATGTTTTCTTTAGATGTCACTGGGTATGAGAGTGTAGGAGGAGAGGCCATTGAGACCAGGTTATGGAGAAGAGATGCACACAACAGACCAGTAGTCTTATGGGTAAGAGAAGGGAAAACCTGGACTGGCAAGTTACAGAGATGAGTTTAATTATGTTTTAATTACAAAAATCATAGAAAAAGTCAAGGAACTTGTGCCAGGTATTTCAGGGAAACAGACCCTCCATTTTTGTGTGTTTTACATCAATACAGAGTTCCAACCACAGCAAATCTAAATGACAGCATTTATAGGAATGGGTGCACCAGAGATGCATGTCCCTCCCAGAAAAACAGCCAAAAGCTGATGTTCTTGCTCAGCCCTCACTCAGTGAACATTTCCATTAAAGTCAGTGGAAGTTTTGCCTGACTAAAAACTTAATGCCCTAGCTTTTGTAACAAACCATCTGCCCTTTGCAAGATCAAGTGCAACAGAATTCCCACTTATGTCAACCATTGCATCACCTGGGAGTGCTCAGGGTGACATACTTAGGAACTTGTCTACTTTGTAAAGCTAACCATGCCAGGCACTGGAGAACTGAGGACAGGATATCACCATTAAAGGTCATGGAGCCTACACATTCATTCCCTTTAGAGGCAGTAGGAGAGCTCTTGCTAAGAAGTCAAAACAATTTCCTTCTGCGGTACAGTCTGCTACTGCTCAACAAAACCTGGTGTTATATGAAAGGGGTTCCACACTTGCTGAATGGGAGTGGTTCTGCATAGGGCTTACAATGCTAACTGTTGTATCACCACCACTAATATAAATTAGATATTGTGGTGATAGGCACTTTAGAAATCCCTAAATCTGATATACAGAGGGATATTTTGGAATAGAAGATACTTGCACTCATTTACAGAGATAGGACAGCTTACTCAAATTTGGAAAGGAGGAAATATTTCTGGTAAGATAACAGAAGGATCTGAGAGAGAGTTCTTATCTTCCAGAGAAACAGCTACTGGGTTGCTGGAGTAACAGGAGACATGTTAGACCTGCAATAGAGGTCTCCCTACAGAATGGGGAGCAAGCAGATACTGGACAAAGTGTTGGTATATAATACTTTAAATGCTCTCTATTGATTACAAAACAAACCTTACTCACTCCACATTCACACCCTAAACATACTATACCAGAGTCCAAAGGTCAGAATGGTCCCGATGGCCAGTCGAGGTTCCTTCCGTCAGGATAAGATTATAAGATGCAGGGAGTCGGCAAAAAACACATCTATATCCACACGGGACTCTGGATCAATAAACGACTCCAGTTTGCAGAAATTATAGGCACCCATTTATAATCCGTTCTGTCGCATCATTGGTTCTTTGCCTTTGTTTACTAGGCCTTCTACACACACAATTCCAAAGAGACAATCCTGGGCGGGCCACCATGATCCAAGGTGTGCCATTTCCTCCAATTTTTATACAATTTTATATCAGTCCAGCTGGTGTTATTTTCTTTTCTTTATGATTTTCCGTATTTTTTTCAAAACATCAGATTGTTCTTGCACAAAGAGTTCTAATAGTCCTTGACCTTAAGTCCTTGCTTTGGTTGCTAACTTGCAACGCACACATTCATGTCAAGCACGTGTCATTCATATCCAGGCCTCAATAACCTATAACATATTACATGAATATATATATCCCAACAGGCACACTGTATAGTTGAGAAGATATAGGGTGAGCATGAGAGAAGGGCACCCTGGATAAGGAAAGGTGATGGAGCATGGTACGAGATCTCCCCTGTACACTAACCAACAGCCAGTGGAGTAAGGCCAGAGGCTGGTGGAGTGGTCATGGATACAAGTGAGCTGGATGGGATTTGGGACAGGACTACAGCAAAGGTCAGTCCAGCTCTAGAGATTCATTCTGTTGCAGGGAGTCAAGCAGAGTAATCTTTTCCAGATGCATGAGGGGGGAACTGTGAATACTTTGGAAACTCAGTGCAGAGGATCATAAGATTTAAAAGTTCTTGAAATATCAGAGCCTCTTGGGCCAAATCAGGCATGGTGAGAGCACATTTAACCTCACTGAAGTCATTGGGCTTTTGAGTCTACAAAATTGGTCTGGAAATATCACCAGAACAGCCTATTTCATTGTGTTTTGGGCACTTCTGTGTCCCAGCACAGCCAGAACCAGGAATGCAGCATGTGTGAAAGTGAAAAATAACTCTTTCAAAGTTAGGGGAGCTGTACAGACCTCCAGAGGACTTAGGGTTCTTAGGGTTTGGGCAGAGGTTGGGATCAGTTCTTTATCTGAACTGGTTCACCCATCCCTATTACAAATCAGACAGCTTTGTGTTATGCCTCTGTGCAGAAAGTTAGAATGGCAAACCAAAGGATGAACAAGCATCTCAAAGAGGTCATTAAGAGAAAGCAGAAAGCCTACAAGGAGTGGAAGGGATGGATCAGCAAGGAAAGCTACTTCATGGAGGTCACAAAGTGTAGGGGAAGTGGGAAAAACCAAAAGCCAAGCAGTGTTGCACCTTGCAAAGGAAATTAAAACCAATAGTAAAAGGTTCTTACGTCATATAAAAAAGAACAAAGTGGGACCATTAAGCACTGAAGATGGGGTGGAGATTAAATGTAATCAAGACATGGCTCAACACCTAAATTAATACTTTGCCTCAGTTTTTAATAAGGGTAATGAGGAGCTTAGGGGTAGTGGCAGAAAGGCTAATTGGAAAAAATATATGGAAGTTGAAGTTACCACATCCAAGGTGGAAGTCAAATTCAAACATCTTAATGGGACCAAACTGGGGAGGGGCAGGGCACTGGATAATCTCCATCCAAGAATGTTAAAGGAACTGGCACATGAACTTGCAAGCACAATAGCAAGGATTTTTAATGAATCCATTAACTTGGGAGTCATACACTATGACTGGAGAATTACTAACATAGTTCCTATTTTTAAGAAAGAAAAAAGTGATCTGGGAAACTTCAGGCTCATTAGTTTGACCTCGGTTGTATGCAAGGTCTTGGAACAAATTTTGAAAGAGAGAGTAGTTAAGGACAGAGATAAATGGTAATTGGGATAAAATGCAACATGGTTTTACAAAAGATAGATCATGCCACACCAAACTGATCTCTTTCTTTGAGAAGAGAGCAGATTTTCTACACAAAGGAAATCTACCTGGATTTCCATAAAGCATTTGATACAGTTCCACATGGGAAATTATTAGTTGTTGGAGAAGATGGGAGTGCATCGAGAATTGAAAAGGTGGGTAAGGAACTAGTTAAAGGGGAGACTACAACAGCTCATACTAAAAGGTGACCTGTCAGGCTGGAGGGAGGTTACTAGCAGAGTTCCTCAGGGACTGGTCTTGGGACCAATCTTATATAACATTTTCATTAATGACCTTGGCACATAAAGTGGGAGTGTGCTAATAAAGTTTGCAGATGACAAAGTTGGGAGGTATTGCCAGTACGGAGGAGGACCGGAATATCAAACAAGAAGATTTATGTGACTTTGAAAACTGGAGTATAGAAATGAGATGAAGTTTAATAGTGCAAAGTCATGCACTTAGAGACTAACAACAAGAATGTTTTGCTAAATTGGGGACTTATCAATTGGAAGCAACAGAGGAGGAGAAAGACCTGGGTCAGTCACAGGATGCCTATGAGCCATCAATGTGATACAGCCATGTATCAAGGCTAATGCATTCCTAGGATGCATCAGGCGAGACATTTCCAGTAGAGATAGGGAAGTGTTATCACCATTATATAAGGTTCTGATGAGACCTCATCTGGAATAGTGTGTGCAATTCTGATAGTCCATGTTTAAGGAAGAATAATTCAGACTGGAACAGGTGCAGAAAAGGGCTACTAGGATGATCAGAGAAATGGAGAACCTATCTTACAAGACAAGACTTAAGGAGCTTGGCTTGTTTAGCCTAACCAAATGAAAGCTTAGGGGAGATATGATTGCTCTCTNGGGGGGGGGGGGGGGGGGGGGGGGGGGGGGGGGGGGGGGGGAGGAGTTATTTAAGTTAAGCACCAATGTTGACACAAGAACAAATGGATAAAAATTGGCCATCAACAAGTTTAGGCTAAAAATTAGACAAAGGTTTCTAACCCTCAGAGGAGTGAAGTTCTGGAACAGCCTTCCAAGGGAAGCAGTGGAGGAAAAAAAAACCTAAATGGTTCCAAGACTGAGCTTGATAAGTTTATGGAGGGGATGGTTTGATGAGATTGCCTACAATGGCATTTGGCCCATCTGCACCTGCTAGTAGCAAATATCTCCAACAGACAGTGATGGGACACTAGATGGGGAGGGCTTGGAGTTACTATAGTGAATTCTTTCCCAGGTGTCTGGCTGGTGGGTCTTGCCCACATGCTCAGGGTCTAATTGACTGCCATATTTGGGGTCAGGAAGGAATTTTCCCTCAGGTCTAATTGACAGAGACCATGGGGGTTTTCCACCTTCCTCTGCAGCATGGATCACTTGCAGGTTTAAACTAGTGTAAATGGTGGATTCTCTGTAACTTGAAGTCTTTAATCCATGATTTGAGGACTTCAGTAATTCAGCCAGAGGTTAGGGGTCTATTTCAGGAGTGGGTGGGTGAGGTTCTGTGGTCTGTGATGTTCAGGAGGTCAGAGTAGTCCCTGATGATCATGATGATCCCTTCTGGCCTGAAAGTTTATGGTGAAGTTCCTTGTCAGTGCTTGGGTATAAACAGATTGGCTGGACAAAGTGCTTACCAAAAGTAGAACTGGTGAGTGCCAGTGTAGTACAGACTCCACTGATAAATACCTTTGACATGAAATGATACTTTGCAGTTACACAGAGGCTTCCATGTATGGTCTCAGAGTGCTTTATCAATTGGAATGCAGTGAGGCTCACAGGTCCCCTAAGTAGTATGTGGCCTCACAGTTGCTGGCAGTGGTGGGTTAATATGGCCATGAAGACATTAGTACAAACTCAGTTTAGCAACAGAACATTGATTTACTACATGAAGAGGGTACAGAGGCACCTCCCCAACTGCTGCTGGTATAAGCAGCCAGGAAATGCATGCTCTTCAACCTCCTTTCAGACCAAGCTACTTCCCAAGACTGTCTGTCAGGAGCCACAGACAGAGACCCAGCCTTCATAGTAACAGCCTGTAGCGGGGTGGTCACCCGCTCTGACCCAGAAAGGGTTAAAGCCAGCCCTGGGACAGGGCTGGGAAGGAAAGCCTGGGCTGATTGGGGAAGCAGCGGCAGCTGGGCCACGCCCCAATCAGGTCCAGCTGGTCCCTATAAGGGGCTGCGAGCCAGAAGCCCACATAGTCTCTCTCTGTAGAGAGAGATGGGCCTGGCTGCAGGGAGCTAGGAACAGCATACCGGAGTGGAGCAGGGCTGGGGAAAGGCAGAGGAGCCAAGGAGCTCTAGCCTGGAAAGCCCCAGGCGGTGGCCTAGCAAAGGTCAACAGGTACTGANGACACGGGCCAGAGGCAAGCTGGATCACCAGCCTGCAGGGGGCGCGCCAGATGCTGGGAGAGCTAATTCCCTGGACGACCAGCAGGAGGCGCTGCAGGGGTGAGTCTGTGCACGCTTACACAGCCACATTTGGGTAAGCAAAAGTTAAGTGAATTGTCCAAAGTCAGTGCCAAAGTTGGGAATTGAATAATACCTCACTCTTTTACAATGCTTTTCATCAGCAGATCTCAAAGTGCTTTACAAAGGAGGTCAGTATCATTATCCACATTTAAGATAAGGGGAAGCTGAGGCATAGGGAGGGAAGTAACTTTCCCAGGCCAGTGGCAGATCTGGGAATTGAACCCAGGTCTATGGAGTTCTAATTTAGTGATCTGTCCACTAGGACAGTGTTTTTCAAACCGTGGGTCATGACCCAGTACTGGGTCGAGGCATGTACAGCACTGGGTCACCTTGCTCTGGTAAGCACCGCCGACCGGGACATTAAAAGTCCTGTTGGCGGTGTTGACCAGCTAAGGCAGGCAGTGCCTACCTGCTCGGATACCATGCTGCACCCCGGAAACCTGCCAATGGGAGCTGGGGGAGAGGTGGTGCTTGCGGGTGAGAGTCACGCGAAGCCGCTTGTGCGCCTCCACCTAGGAGCCGGACCTGTTGCTGGCTGCTTCCAGAGCGCAGAGCGGTCCGCAGTGCCAGGACAGGCGGGAAGCCTGTCTCTGCACCCCAGCTGCGCCGCTGACCAGGAGCCGCCCCAACCCTGCACCCCAACCCCCTGCCCCAGCCCTGAGCCCCCCAAACCTGGAACTCCTTCCTGTACCCCAAATCCCTCAACCCTGGCCCCATCCCAGAGCCTGCACCCCATCCCAGAGCCCAGACCCCCTCCCGCACCCCTGCCCCAGCCCAGAGCCCCCTCCCACACTCAGAACCCCTCATTCCTGGCCCTACCCCACAGCCCTCACCCCTGCAACTCAACCCCTTGCCCCAGCTCTCAGCCCCTCCCACACCCCAAACCCCTCATCCCCAGCTCTGTTGGGTCACAGGCATCAACAGTTTTCTTCAACGGGGTCCCCAGAAAAACGTTTGAAAACCACTGCACTAGGATATACTTCCTCCTTTTCTTTTCCAACTCTCCTTCCTGATTACAATGCCATCCTTTCCCTCCTACCCAGCACACTCCTTTCCAGCCACTGACCTCATTTCATACCAGAGCCAAAGAGACTAGAGCAGTGAGGGGATATTCACACCACCTGTGAATCTGCTGGGAAAAAGTCATGTTATTTTCCAGTCCCACAAAAAGCGGGGAAATGTCCCTGATTTCCATAAAAGTGCAGTTTGTCATCAAATGAAACAAAATTTTAAAATCAAGCCACCTCAAAGTAGAAATGCAAAACTAGCTGCTTGTTAGTTCACAGTTTAAGCAGCCAGGTGAACATTTGAACTGGAGTTCTGTTGTCAGGTGCATTTTTACGTGGGCCCAAATGTGGATCAAGTCACTGCTTTTCACAAACTAGATTTTTCACCCAAGAAAAGGTCATGCTTACCCACAGTACAGGCAAAATTTCAGCCTGGCCCGGAACTAATTTATAAGAGCTGGCGAGGGACTCATTTTTCATAGATAGAGAGTTGATACATTAGCAGTTTTAAGAGATTCAAATCAGTAATATTTGAAATCTGGCTGCTGAGCTGCATAAAGGACTTTCATAATAATCTGCAACAGGGACATTCTTCATTCTATCTGGATGCCTTCATTTTCAAGAATATGCTACTACTCTGTTACAACCCATGTAGATCCAGCACAGTATCAGCAAGCAACCAAACAAATGGACACTATGTTAAAGGTTGCCTGCCAAAGATTCCTTACTGACGTTGATGGCACAGAAATTACAGCACTCCTGTCCTATGCTAGTGGGGGCAGAGAACCCAGGAATCAAATCCAAGTTTCTCCCACTACCTACTGGTAGTAGAGACAAGAAAAGTGTCCTGAGGGTGACATAGAATATGATCCTGGAAGGTGCTAAGCACTCTGGCCCTCACCCAGCAAATCACAGAAGCACACACTTAACTTTAAATACATGAGTAGTCCCAAGAAGTCAATGGGTGGACTGGGGTCAGAATATTTACTACTTTGCAGGGCCAAGCCCATGATTTCCTTCATAGAAAACAGCACCTGGGGCAGGTGATAATGCAAAATACCCTCCAACTTTATTGTGCCCATGGGTACTGACAATGACCAGCACCTCACCTGATGCCTGACTCACTCAATGAATGTTATTTGAGTTGGGTGGGTAAAGAGATCATAGTCAAACAACCAAAGTCATGGGAATGCCCCCAAAAGAGCTGAAGGGTCTGGTGCTGCAATGTGCAAAGTGTCCTTAACTCCCATTGACTGCAGCAGGAGTTGGGGTTACTCTGTGCCTCCTAGGATCCAGCCCTATGTGAGATCACTAAGAGAATGCAACAATATCCCAGCTGTCCTAATTTTATGAGCCAGCAGGCATCTGCATAGCGCCTAGTGCAGACGTGGGCAAACTACGGCCCGCGGGCCACATCCGACCCACGGGACCATCCTGCCCGGCCCCTGAGCTCCCGGCCAGGGAGCCTAGTCCCCGGCCCCTCCCCCGCTGTCCCCACTCCCCCGCAGCCACGCCAGCCGAGCTCTGGCCCCCCACTCCCGCTGGGCAGCATGGGGAGTGCAGCTGGCTCTGGCTGGGTGTCACGGCTGCAAGCTCCTGCTGGTAAGGGGGTGGGGAGTCCTGGGGGGGCAGTCAGGGAGGAGGGGGCGGTTGGATAGGGCAGAGATTCTGGGGGGGCGGTCAGGGGATGGGGAACAGGGAGGGTTGGGAGTGGGAGTCTCGGGGGGCCTGTCAGGGGGCGGGGATGTGGATAGG
Organism: Platysternon megacephalum; assembly: GCA_003942145.1. Lineage (NCBI taxonomy): Eukaryota > Metazoa > Chordata > Testudines > Platysternidae > Platysternon > Platysternon megacephalum. Next base: position 1,980,985 of record QXTE01000148.1, on the reverse strand, counting down.
GATCGTGAGGGCAGTCAGGGGACAGGGAGCGGTTGGATAAGGGGGTGGGATCCCAGGGGGCAGTTAGGGGTAGGGGGTCCCGGGAGGGGGTGGTCAGGGGACAAGGAGCAGAGGGCGGTTGGATGGGGGGGGGGGGTGAGTGTCCTGGGGGGGCTGTCAGGTGGTGGGGGTGTGGATAAGGGTCGGGGCAGTCAGGGGGTTTGGATAGGGGGTGGGGGTCCCAGGAGGGGGTGGTCAGGGGACAAGGAGCAGGGGGGGTTGGATGGGTTGATGGGTTCTGAGGGGGGCAGTCAGGGGGTGGGAAGTGGGAGGGGGCAGATAGGGGGCACGGGCCAGGCTGTTTGGGGAGGAACAGCCTTCCCGGCCCTCCATCCAGTTGCGCAACCCCAATGTGGCCCTCGGGCCAAAAAGTTTGCCCACCCCTGGCCTAGTGCAATGGGGTCCTTCTCCCTAGCTAGGGCTCCTAGGTGCTATGGCAGGGGTAGGCAACCTATGGCACGCGTGCCGAAGGCGGCACACAAGATGATTTTCAGTGGCAGTCACACTTCCTGGGTCCTGGCCACCAGTCCAGGGGGCTCTGCATTTTAATTTAATTTTAAATGAAGCTTCTTAAATGTTTTAAAAACCTTATTTACTTTACATACAACAATAGTTTAGTTATATATTATAGACTTATAGAAAGAGACCTTCTAAAAACATTAAAATGTATTACTGGCACGCGAAACCTTAAAATTAGAGTGACTAAATGAAGACTCGGCACACCACTTCTGAAAGGTTGCCGACCCCTGTGCTATGGCAACACAAACAATAAGAATCAAGGTAACCACAGTATTGTGCATGTGCCTCCTACCCACATCTCTTGTTTCAGAGAAGGTAGTTGTTAAATTACTAATTAATTAGCATTAATAGATAATACAGAATGAAGTTTGCATTTGTTGCAAGCTAATTGTTTTAATACCAGAGGAAAATAAAATTGCATCTCACAGCAGTAATCAGTAAATCCAATTATGCAAGTAACATGTGATTTAGGACCATGGAAAAAGTGGGCTGTAGACAATGAACTCTGCCTGAGATTATGTAATATTCTCATGAGTGCATGTACACTGCCATCTTGTGGAGACTTCCATAATCAAGAATCGAGTGTCAAATCTGTCACAAAGACCCAGATATGTAAGTGCCTAGCTCCCACCAATCTCAATGAGAGTCAATGGGATGGCCTTTGAGGGTCTGGGTCATTCTGTATGTAACATTACTTCTCCATCTTTACAGTTCCCTACTGCCTATTGAGCGGATGACAGCCCATCCTAATATACAGTAACTCCTCACTTAACCTTGTAGTTATGGTCCTGAAAAATGCGACTTTAAGCTAAATGTTGTTAAGCGAATCCAATTTCCCCATAAGAATTAATGTAAATGAGGGGGTTAGGTTCCAGGGAAATTTTTTTCACCAGACTCTCTCTCTCTCTCTCTCTCACACACACACACAGTTTTAAACAAACAATTTAATACTGGTACACAGTGATGATGATTGTGAAGCTTGGTTGAGGTGGAGGAGTCAGAGGGTGGGATATTTCCAGGGAATGCCTTACTGCTAAATGATGAACTAGCAATTGGCTGAATCCTCACACTCTACTGTACAAGGCAGCAGGAAAGGAGGGAGGGCAGACAGAGACACACACCGTGTGTGTGTGTGAGAGAGAGATGCGCATTTCCCCTTTAAGTATGAAGAGTGGGGTCAGAAGTACACTGCCTTGTTAATTAGATCAGCAAGCTGAGACTGGACCACAGCTGCTGCTGCCTGGAAGCTCCCTCTGTTGTGTGTCCCCCCTGCTCTATGGAAGATGGGGGTAAGCGGGGTGCAGGAGCAGGGGGGAGGAGGACAGCCTGACATTAGCCCCCCCTTCCTCTCCCCCACACAGCAAGCAGGAGTCTTGGGGAGCAGCTCCAAGGCAGAGGGCAGGAGCAGCACATGGCAGTGGGGGGAGGGACAGCTGCAATTGCTAGCCTGCTGGGCAGCTGCTGCGCAGGGAACTTAGGGGAGAGGGGAGCTGATAGGGGGGCTGTCGGTCCACCCTGGTTTCAACCACCCACCAGCTAGCTGCCATGGGCTGCTCTTCCTGCAAGCAGTGGACAAAGCAGGCGGCTGCCAAACGACATTAGAAGGAAGCATTGCACAACTTTAAACAAGCATGTTCCCTAATTGATCAGCAATGTAACAACGAAACAATGTTAACCAGGACGACTTTAAGTGAGGCGTTACTGTATTTTAGAAAACCTCAGCAGGAGTGACCCCCTTTTAAAAATCCCTTCAGTGCCATTGGACACACAAGACACTCCCTGTGGGGCATGATTCTGCAACCACAGGTGCAACCACTGGGCTAGAATTAGGACAACATGTCTCCCATGCTACTTGTTGTCTATCCTATTGATGCCTCCCTCAATACAACTGCAGGACTCCTGCATTTTCACTCCAATCTTTACTCACCTTGAGCACTCACACAAGTAGCCCCATTAAGATCAAATGGGGCAGCCAAAATTGTGAGAAATGGTTACAGAACCAGGCCATCTGTAAGTGAAGGGAAGCAGAAAACAGCTCAGGAAACACCATGAATAATTGTTCTACTGGGAGCTTCCACAAGATCTCATATTTTTCACTTACCAAGGGGCACCTATATTTCCTCTCTCCCTAGATATACTATTTTCTATACCTCCCTTCTTTCATTCTTCTCTCCTTTGTTCTAACTACTCGTACTTCAGACTGGAATAACCCACCTGATAGTGCTAACACAAGGTACATCCAACCTGCAGTGGGGAGATGTAAACATACCCATGCTAACTCTGCTTGAGCTAGCACACTAGAGTAACAGTGGAGCTGCAGCAGGAAATGCAGCAGCTTGAGCTAGCTGCCTGAGGCCATGTGTACACTACAATGTTAAGTTGACTTTATGTAAGTTGACATCAAGCTTCTGATTTAAGCAAGTGGATCTTGCATGTCCACACTATGCTCATTGTGTCAGCGGAGTGCATCCTCACTAGCAGGGCTTGCATCGATGCATGGAGAGCTGCACTGAAGGTCTCTATCCCACAGTGCATGTAACCGAGTGGAATTTTTGGTTGGGCTTGCAATGCCTTATGGGACCAAAACATTTTGCCCAGGTGGCTATGGGAACATGGCATTAGCCTCCCATGATGCACTTAACTTACCTCCCTCACTCCCTGAAATCAACAGCAAATAAACCAAGTCTTTTTCGTGCCTTTTTCACAAGCCTGGGTTACCTGCGCAGATGCCATAGCATGATAAGCATGGACCCTGCTCAGCTGTTCACTGTTGTGAGCATTACAAACACCTCACGCCTTATCCTGCAGTATTTACACAGCTGATACAGGAGCCCCTGCACAGAACAATGTGATGCCAAGAAAGCAGACCTGCTGGAAGCCATAGAGCAGAGCAATTCGCAGTTGCTGGCAACAGTCACGCATCACCTTGACACAGTTGAGCACTGCTTCTGGGCCTGGGAAACAAGCACTGACTGGTGGGACCACATTATGCAGCTATGGGATGACGAGCAGTGGCTGCAGAACTTTTGAATGTGTAAGGCCACTTTCCAGGAACTGTGTGAAGAGCTTTCCCCAGCCCTGAGGCGCAGCGATACTAAAATGAGAGCTGCTCTGACAGTGGAGAAGCGAGTGGCGATAGCTCTGTGGAAGCTTTCAACGCCGGACTGCTACCGGTCAGTGGGGAATCAATTCAGAGTGGGTAAATCTACCGGGGGATCTGTTGTGATCCAAGTTTACGGGGTAATCAACACACTTCTGCTAAGAAGGGTAGTGACTCTGGGCAATGTGCAAGACAAAGGATGGTTTTGCCACGATGGTGTTCCCTAACTCCAGTGGAGCTATAGACGGAGCGCGTATTCCTATCCTGGCACCAGACCACCTTGCCAAAGAGTACATAAATCGAAAGGGATACTTCTCAATAGTGTTGCAAGCACTGGTGGATCACACGGGCCGTTTCACCGACATCAGCGTGGGATGTTCGGGACAGGTGCATGGAAACTAGGTCAAATTACAAAGGATGAATATAAACAAGTATGTAGGGAGAAAATTAGAAAGGCCAAGGCACAAAACGTGATCAAACTAGTTAGAGACAAAGGGTAACAAGAAAACATTCTACAAATACATTAGAAGCAAGAGGAAGACCAAGGACAGGGTACTCAGACCAGTTGAAATGAGTTTCACTGGAACACTCAAAGGCACTTCTACTCGGTGACAGCTATTTCCTTGACATGGCTAAACTCTTGATCCTTGCCAATTTTGGGGGTAGAGCTCTTTGGAGAAAGGTTGCCATTTTTTCCCCACAGTGGGAATGTGTATGTTGTTTTCTACTCTGATCTTACTCAAACACACCTGAAATTATTTGTGTTAAAAAATACCCTCCTCCCTCCCCCGCCCCCCAAAAAGTCACCAACTTCCAGAGCTCCTGCCTGTAAAGTTTCAGCCCCAAAGGTGAATCTAATAAATCTAATAAAAACAGGAATTTGGAATGGAACTTGTGACAGGTTCCCCCCAGGGTGCCATCTGGAACTGGGGTACTACTGAGCCCTCTGACCCACCAGCCTAGGCTCCCTCTCACTGTACTGCTGTGACAAGCTTTAAAGCCCTCCAGCCTGCACTTTCACCAGCATTCACACAGGTAGGGACACACCCAGCTGCAGTTACATACAGGCTGTCTAACCACCAGCTTCCCAGCCTAGGATCCCAGAGCAGTACCATCCTGCCTTGGTCAAATCTGGCCAGTATATGGGTTTAATATCCAGTCCCCCTCAATGTGAAGAGAGCAATGCACACTTGTGGTAACCAAGCAGAGATTTTCCCCAAGCATTTCAGTCAAAGTGCTCTGGTTTAGATTAAAACAAAAACAAGTTTATTAACTACAAAAAATAGATTAAGTGATTATAAGTGATAGCAAACAGATCAAAGCAGATTACTTAGCAAATAAACAAAAAATTCAAACTAAGCTTAATACTAAATAGATTAGATATGAATTAGCAGATTCTCACCCAGATAAATGATACAAGCAGGCTGCAGATTCTTAAGGGGCAAGCTGCACTTGCTTTAAAGCTTGGAATCCCTAGGTCTTTCATACAGAGGCTAGAAATCCCTTTAGCCTGGGTCCAACACTTCCCCCAGTTCATTCTGTGTTCTTCAGCTGTGTCCAGGAGTCTTCTTGTGTGGGGAGTGAAGAACCCCTGATGAGGTCACTCCCTGCCTTATGTAGCCGTAGCATACAGTGGGACCCTTTGTTTCAAAACTTGGTTCCCAGACCAATTTGTGGAAAAATACTGACATCCCAAGATGGAGTCTAGAATCATGTGGCCTGGTCACATAACTTTGCAGTGTGATAGCAGCCATTGCTTGCAGGCTGGCCAAAATGCCCACAGGAAGGTTAAGCTATTCCACAGTCCATTGTCTTTGTTGATGGGCCACCAGCACTGTCTGGCTTTTTCATTGTTGTACCTGAAAGGCTGGCTGTGGGTGTTTTCCAGAGTAAGCCCATTTGAAATACAGATCCCTAGTCAATATTCATAACTTCAGATGCAAAAGTGACACATGCATACAAATAGGATAATCATATTCAGCAAATCATAACTTTTCTAATGACACCTCACATGACTTATCTTGAATAAAATAGCATAATTATGCTATAATCATAATCACTATGAAAAATATGGGGTGCAGGGTCACAGAACTATAATGCAATCAAATACCAGGGCCCTGTTATGGTATACTCAGGCCATTGTCATATTGTAGCCTGATCCACCATGATTAAATTGATAGCATTAACAAGGCCCTACAACGGGGTGCAGTGGGTGAAGTTTCCTGGGTCACAACTGCCTCATTCCAGGTTTGCCCCTCAAAATACCGGAGGGACACTGGAGAAGGTCACTAAGGGGGAAGAAATGGTCTTTAGAGAAGCAAACTGTGCTTTATAAAGAAGCCCATGCAGCTGATCCTACCTTTAGGACCTGAGAGCGTGTTGCCTAGACAGCATGGGCTGAAACTCTCCATTCCGCTCAACAACAAGAGTTCAAGCTGGCTCTGGTGGTTCCAGACAGCTACTCTCTCAGAACTAGGGTAGCCAACTTTCTAGTCACACCAAACACGAACACCCTTGCCTCGCCCCTGCCCACTCCATCCACCGCTTGCTCTCCCCCACCCTCACTCACTTTCACTGGGCTGGGGCAGGGGCTTGGGTTCAGGAGAGGGTGAGGGCTCTGGCTGGGGGTGCAGGCTCCGGGATGGGGATGAGGGGTACCAGAGGGGGCTCTGGGCTGGGGCAGAGGGTTGGGGTGCAGGAGGGAGTGTGGGCTCCAGGAGGGAGTTAGGGTGCAGGAGGGGGTTCAGGGGCTGGGGCAGGAGGTTGGGGTGCGGGACGGGGTTTGGGGTGCAGGCTTCGGCTGGGCAGCACTTTCCTCAGGCAGCTCCCGGGAGCAGCCAGCATGTCTGGCTCCTAGGCAGAGGGGCCAGGGGGCTGTGCACACACACAGGAATCACCCCTGCAGCTACCGGCCAATGGGAGCTGTGGAGCTGGCACTCAGGGCAGGGGCAACGTGCTACAGCAGGGAGAGTTGTCAGTGTACACAGTGAAGTGGCGCCCAAATAGATCTGGCTGCAGCTTCTCTATGGCTGTATAGCTCTGCTCCTGGGGCAGCAGCTTCCTGCTCAGGTACATGATGGGGTTTTTCTCCCCCTTTGCATCAGTGTACATCAGCACCACGCCCAGCCCTGTGTGTGTTGGGGGGGGAGGGAAGGGTGTATCAGTGAACACCATAAAGGGCTTGTCAAAGTCTGGGTTTCCTAGCACTGGGCCCTTGACCAGATCCTCCTTCAGTGTGCAGAGAGCCCTCTGGCACTGCCCAGTCCAGACCAGTTTGTCTGGCTCACCCTTCTTGCATAGCTCCGTGATGGGAGCTGACACAGAGCTAAAGTGGGGCACAAACTTCCGTTAGTGCCCCACCAGCCCAATAAAGGCCTGGGCCTTGTTACCTGAAATTGGGCCAGCTAGTAAGCTTAGGGCGGACTAATGACCCACCAGAGTTTGGCAGAAAGCAGCACGTTTATTATTCTGAAAGCTAAGCTCAAAACAAAGGGAGAAGGGGGGGAGGGAGTGTCACACTCGCATACTCACACTCCCAGGACAGGCACAGCACTGGAGATGTCAGGATCCTTCAAGGTAAGTGTCCCACAGCACAGCGATGGACGGTGCGATGAAGGTAAGTCTTCCCGAGGCACGATGGAATGCAACGTGAAGAACCACTGGCCAGGCAGTCCGGGCAAAGGGCCTTCATGGAAGGTACAATCTTGTGAGTGCACTCCCGAGCACATGGCCCCTTCCCCTTTTAAGGGCCTGCTCCTCATGGCCTGCAACTACGGAGGACTTGGCTGCGCCTGATTGGTCACACTCCACCTCAGACAGTGTCCATGCATTGGGTGTGTGATCGCTGCCTAATCGGAGTGCCAGACACCTTGTCTACCTGGGAGCTCTTCTGATCTTCCAGCTGCTCAAGCAGCCCATTCATCCCACAAGCATTCCAGGAGGGAGGGGGAGGGAGAGGGGAAGCCACTTCACAGGTATTCAGAGAGGGAGAGGAGACAAGGGGGGGCGGAGAAAAGGTGCAACAGACCTTTTGAGCATACAGGTTATACATAGCATACAGATCACTGCTGCTCCTACAACAGGCTTGTTTCTTCGTCTGGGGAGCAGGCCAGTCTCTGATCACCTCCATCTTGGACAGCTCTGGCTTTTGGCAGCCACTTGCCACCTTGTGGCCCAGGTACAACACCTGACATCCCCACTTTGCATTTGCCAGCTTTTACAGTCAGCCCTGCATCCTGGAGGCGACCCAGCCCCCTCTTCACTTGGGACACATGCTCCTCCCAGGTCTGGCTAACGACACAAATATCATCAATGTACACTAGAGTAAAATTCTCCATCCCCCTCAGTAACTGATCCGCCTGGCCCTGGCAGATGACCAGTGCCTCCTTGAGGCCAAAAGGTAGAAGCAGGGATTTGTACAGCCCCCAAGGGGTGGCAAAAGCAGGTTTCAACCGGATATCTGGATCCAAAGGCACCTGCCAGAAGCCTTTGGTGAGATCCCTGGTCGTGGGATACCGTTCTTGTGTCCACATTGGTACTAAGCTTAAATAATTCCTCTCCCTCCCTGATATTTATCCCTCTGATATATTTATAAAGAGCAATCATATCTCCCCTCAACCTTCTTTTGGTTAGGCTAAACAAGCCAAGCTCTTTGAGTCTCCTTTCATAAGACAGGTTTTCCATTCCTCGGATCATCCTAGTAGCCCTTCTCTGTACCTGTTCCAGTTTGAATTCATCCTTCTTAAACATGGGAGACCAGAACTGCACACAATATTCCAGATGAGGTCTCACCAGTGCCTTGTAGAACGGTACTAACACCTCCTTATCTTTACTGGAAATACCTCGCCTGATGCATCCCAAGACCGCATTAGCTTTTTTAACGGCCGTATCGCATTGGCGGCTCATAGTCATCCTGTGATCAACCAATACTCGGAGGTCCTTCTCCTCCTCTGTTACTTCCAACTGATGTGTCCCCAATTTATAACCAAAATTCTTGTTATCAATCCCTAAATGCATGACCTTGCACTTTTCACTATTAAATTTCATCCTATTACTATTACTCCAGTTTACAAGGTCATCCAGATCTTCCTGTAGGATATCCCGGTCCTTCTCTGTATTAGCAATACCTCCCAGCTTTGTGTCATCCGCAAACTTTATTAGCACATTCCCACTTTTTGTGCCAAGGTCAGTAATAAAAAGATTAAATAAGATTGGTCCCAAAACCGATCCCTGAGGAATTCCACTAGTACCCTCCTTCCAGCCTGACAGTTCACCTTTCAGTATGACCCGTTGTCATCTCCCCTTTAACCAGTTCCTTATCCACCTTTCAATTTTCATATTGATCCCCATCTTTTCCAATTTAGCTAATAATTCCCCATGTGGAACCGTATCAAATGCCTTACTGAAATCAAGGGAAATTAGATCCACTGTTTCCTTTGTCTAAAAAATCTGTTACCTTCTCAAAGAAGGAGATCAGGTTGGTTTGGCACGATCTACCTTTTGTAAAACCATGTTGTATTTTGTCCCAATTACCATTGACCTCAATGTCCTTAACTACTTTCTCCTTCAAAAATTTTTCCAAGACCTTGCATACTACAGATGTCAAACTAACAGGCCTATAGTTACTCAGATCACTTTTTTTTCCTTTCTTAAAAATAGGAACTATGTTAGCAATTCTCCAGTCGTTTACTGAGTTTACTGATTCATTAAAAATTCTTGCTAGTGGGCTTGCAATTTCATGTGCCAGTTCCTTTAATATTCTTGGATGAAGATTATCTGGGCCGCCCCACTTTAGTCCCATTAAACTGTTTGAGTTTGGCTTCTACCTCGGATGTGGTAATATCTACCTCCATATCCTCATTCCCATTTGTCATCCTCCCATTATCCCTAAGCTCCTCATTAAAGACTGAGGCAAAGTATTTGTTCAGATATTGGGCCATGCCTAGATTATCCTTAACCAGCACCGGCTCCAGGGCTTTTGCCGCCCCAGGCAGCCAAAAACCAAAAACAAAAAAAAAGCACCGCGATCGCAATCGCAATCTGCGGCGGCAATTCAGCGGGAGGTCCTTCGCTCCGAGCGGGAGTGAGGGACCCTCCGCCGAATTGCCACCGAATACCTGGACATGCCGCCCCTCTCCCGAGGGGCCGCCCCAAGCACCTGCTTGTTAAGCTGGTGCCTGGAGCCGGCCCTGTCCTTAACCTCCACTCCATCCTCAGTGTTTAGTGGTCCCACTTCTTTGTTTTCTTCTTATTTATATGGCTATAGAACCTTTTACTATTGGTTTTAATTCCTTTTGCAAGGTCCAACTCTACATGGCTTTTGGCCTTTCTCACTTTATCCCTACATGTTCTGACCTCAATAAGGTAGCTTTCCTTGCTAATCCCTCCCATCTTCCACTCCTTGTAGGCCTTCTGCTTTTTCTTAATCACCTCTCTGAGATGCTTACTCATCCAGCTTGGCTACAACTCCTGCCTATGAATTTTTTCCCCTTTCTTGGGATGCAGGCTTCTGATAGTTTCTGCAACTTTAACTTGAAGTAATTCCAGGCCTCCTCCGCCTTTAGATCCACAAGTTCTTCAGTCCAATCCACTTCCCTAACTAATTTCCTTAATTCTTTAAAGTTAGCCCTTTTAAAATCAAAAACCCTAGTCCCAGATCGATTTTTGTTTATCCTTCCATCTAGTTTGAACTGAATTAGCTCAAGATCACTCGAACCAAGGTTGTCCCCTACAACCATTTCTTCTATGAGGTCCTCACTACTCACCAAAACCAAATCTAAAATGGCATCCCCTCTTGTTGGTTCTTCAACTACTTGGTGAAGGAATCCATCAGCTATCGCATCCAGGAAAATCTGAGCCCTATTATTACTACTAGCACTTGTCCTCCAGTCTATATCTGGGAAGCTAAAGTCTCCCATGATCACACAATTCCCATTAGTGTTTACTTCATTAAAAACATTAAAGAGGTCTCTATCCATATCCAAATCGGATCCCGGCGGTCTGTAGCACACCCCAAGCACTATCTCAGGGGAGGCTCTAGTAGCTTTCTTTCCCAATGTGATTTTTGCCCAGACAGACTCTGTCTTATCCATTCCATCACTTCTTATTTCTTTACAGTCTACCTCATCATTGATATACAATGCTACTCCACCACCTTTGCCTTTATTTCTGTCTTTCCTAAACAGCACATAGCCTTCAATACCTGTACTCCAGTCATGACTACTATTCCACCATGTTTCTGTTATCCCTATAATATCTGGTTTCACTTCCTGCACCAGTATCTCTAGTTCCTCCATTTTGTTACCTAGGCTCCTCGCATTAGTGTACAAACATCTTAATTTTTGCCGTTTGGCTTCACTGACATTCTTTACCCGATTAGGCACAGACATTCTACCACCAGTATCACCTATTAGACTGGTATCTTCACTACCCTTCCTCCTTACGTCCATTCTCATACCCATGGCTGTATCCTTTCTTACTTTGTTTTCTTCCTTCTCAATGTTAAATTCCGGCGTGGAGATTACCTGGACATCTCCCAACCATCTCCCCCAAATTCCTAGTTTAAAGCTCTCTTAATCAGTTGTGCCAGCCTCCATCCTAGAAGTCTATTTCCCTCCTTACTCAGGTGAAGTCCATCCCGAGAGAACAGTCCTCTGTCCATGAATGCTTCCCAGTGGCCATACATCCCAAAGCCCTCCTTATAGCACCACTGCCTGAGCCATCTGTTGATCGCCATAATCTTGTCACACCTTTGTTGCCCTTCTCTAGGAACAGGCAGAATCCCACTGAATTCACCTGAGCCTCGATTTCCTTCAGCGTCTTCCCCAGCCTGGCATAGTCTCCCTTGATATGTTCCAGCGAGAATCTAGCCGTATCATTTGTTCCCACATGAAGGATAATCAGCGGATTCTTTCCCACTCTCGTTAGGATCCTTTTCAGCCTCCGGTCCACATCCCGTATCTTAGCACCCAGCAGACAGCACACCTTCTTAAGGAGATGGTTATAGGCCATCTCTTCGCTGTTCCAAAGTAGTCATGGACTCATAGGCCTGTGCTCTCTCAGCTCCCCATGGTCCCTGGGAGGAACCCATTAAGTGCAACAGCCCTTCTTGGGGGTCCACGCTCTCTCAGGGTTCAGCCGTAGGCTCCTCCACCTCCTGGAACCACACCTCTCTGAGCCTTCAGCATGCCTGTCTCTCACTAATCCCCCCTTCATTTTACTGCTCCCCAGTCACTTACTGCAGGATGCTCTGTCCAGTTTATCCCACCACTGCCACCAGTTGTCATGGAGTCACCAGGCGACGCTCTGGAACTACTCCATATGAAGCCAGTCAGGACTCTTGGGGAGCATGCCTCCTCTCTCTGAGCATACTATCAGCAGGGCAAGAAGCCTACACAGTTTCAACCTTCCTGGGACTGACCTTGGAGCATTCAGCATCCCCTTCCTCACCGTGCACTTCCTGCAGCAGGTCCACCCGGGCAAGGCTCCTGGGGAAGCCAGAGGGCCGTGCACCCCAATTCTGCAGTCAGCAGTGACTCTCAGCCAGCAAAACAGGGGGGGGGAGGGGGTCATGGTTTATTAGGCAACAGGAACACAGAGTAGAACAGAACTTGTTAGCACAGAAATCAGTGACTCTCAGTCAAGTCCCTCCTGGGGAGTCCCAGGCCAGATGCCCTGGACTCCCCCTCTTCCAGTCCTCCCAAGCAGACTGCCAGCTTCCAGCAACCTGACCTCAGACATCCCCATTGCTCCTCCCCCTTATCTTGGTCTCACTTCCTGGGCAAAGAGTCACCTGGTAATCACCTGGTTGCATCCCCATACTGGGTTCCAGGTTATGAAGGGCACTGGCCATAGCATACATGCAGGCAGCTGGAGCAGCTTCACCTGCCCCAGAGGGTCTCAGCCAAAGCCACACACACAAATTCCCACCACCGAGATACTGGTGCAGCACACAGGGAAACTGAGGCACACACAGTATTCATGCAAAATAGTAAAACTCACATACAATATAACAAGGGAAAATCCCCACTTCAGCACAGAGTATCATGTGGCAAGTACACTCCAGCCCACCTTTGGGGCAGGGGGAGAGCATTATAGCCCCATGGCTGAGTCAATATGGCTGCCCTGCCTCACAGGGCTGCAGGGGAGGGGCCACCCCCAGGGGGGGAGGTGGCTAGAGTAGGGGAACCCAGGCCCTCCTACTCCACCACCAGTCCTATCCCAGGGCCCTGCTAGGGGTAAGTGTACTCTTCACTGGGTCTGCAGGGAGACAACCAAAACATGCTGACTTAGTTCCTGTTCCAACAACTGGATCAATGGCTAATCCCCCGGGCTACTTTCTACCCTGTCTTCAAGTGGCATGGTCCACAAGTCTCCTGGGTCTCCAGAGCTCCCAACAGTTCCAGTGCCTCCTGGATGTCTGCAGGTAGCCAGGTATCTGCCCAGGCTACCACAGTCTATGGCTCTAGCAGCTCCCAGGCAGGCACCTGCAATATGCATCCTCTCTTCTCAGCAATCCATTCTGACTGAGCTGGGTTACTCCCTTTTATACTGGCGCTCCAGTAGGCGCATGCCCAGCAGGGCCAAGGCTTCCTCTGTCCAGAGTATGGGGTTAACCCTTCATTGTCCAGTGCGGGTCAAGTGCACCCTGTCTCATGGAGACTATTTAAATTGTTTAATGAGCTTTATCACCAAAATCAAAATACTAACCAACTCCAAGGGAGTTGCAGGGGGGGGTCACAAGGTTATTTTAGGGCGGTCATGGTATTGCCACCCTTACTTCTGTGCTGACTTCAGAGCTGAGCAGCCGGAGAGCAGTGGCTGTTGGCTGAGCACCCAGCTCTGAAGGCAGCACCCTGCCACCAGCAGCGCAGAAGTAAGGGTGGCAATATCATACTATGCCACTCTTACTTCTGCGCTGCTGCCTTCAGAGCTGGGCGGCCAGACTGTGGCGATTGCTAACTGAGGTCCCAGCTCTGCAGGCAGCAGCACAGAAGTAAGGGTGGCAATACCATACTATGCCATCCTTACTTCTATGCTGCTGGTGGCAGCTCTGCCTTCAGAGCTGGGCTCCTAGCCAGCAGCTGCCACTTTTCAGCTGCTCAGCTCTGAAGGCAGCGCCACCACAAACAGCAGCACAGAAGTAAGGGTAGCAGTACCACAACACTTGGCTATTAACTCACTTAGTGAGCTGGGAGCTAATTACTACCTTGTTTTTCTTTCTGTTTTTTAATTTTCAAAATCCATTCTGTTTTCCCCCATCCTTTCCCCACTTCAAACATTTCTGAGAGTGAAAATTCAGCCTGTTCTCTCTGTGAAAATGTGTGATAGCATTTGGACGTTTCTTTGTTTTTCCTCACTAAAAGTTCATCTCTGAAGTCACTCAGAGTGGGTTTATATATTTCTACATAGTGACTAAAGACCATATGTTCTCCTGTATGGTTTTTGTTTGTTTGTTTTTGATCACCTGGTGATGAGACTCATCACTACTCTAACTTTAGGGAAGATATATTTTGATATCAATTTGGCATGGAATTAAGTCATTAACTTTTTAGACAGCATCTGGATTTTCACTGCAGCATTACCTCTGCTTTCCCAGAGGGAGTGTTAATGCTATGTTACTCTGGTAATTAAAGAAAGCCACTTTAATGTGATGCAAAAGCAGGGAAGTGCTTGATTCTTTTTACATTGGGGTGAGTCATTGGGCATGTTATACTAGATGGTGAGGGGGCTCTCAGGGGCAATTGCAAACTTAATTGAAGCTGATGGACATGTTAGCCACCTTCCACTGGGGCTAAATGAAGGAACAATTAAATGACCCATTCTTTAGTGATAACTGAAACAGTGGATGCCACCATCCAAGGACTAGACCACGTACAAGGTCTGGGCAGAAATTGGGCCATGCAGGCCGGGGGTTTCTTTGGGGACTAATAACAAACGCAGGGGCTGGGGATTGATTTGCTTTTGTGTGTGTGACAGCACAAGAAACACTGGTAGCATAGCCCTGAGAGAAAGCCAAGAGAAACCTTTCTGGGAAGAGGGCATGCTGGGAAGGCAGGCTTGAAACTGTGAGCAAGGAAATTATCTCTGTGGTTTAGGGAAACAGGACTTTGTGTACATTCTCTGCAGTGAAACAGGATTGCATCAAAGAAATATCTGACTCTTTCATCAATTTCTCTCCCTAATGTGAACCACTTGCAAGGCCCCAAATATTTACTAAGCATTCAGGCCACAAAGGGCAACAGTCAGTTAATGTTCTAATAATGGAATAACACTGTCAGACACAGTCCCATACAATTATCCAGATAAAAATTACTCCCAGACAGGATAAATAAAAAAATGTAATATTTTATTTTACTTGCAATAGAGGGGTACATTTTTACCATAGGCTACGGTGCAACTAGAGACACTACTCCCAATAACAAGCAGGGGGAGAGGATCACTCTGCAAATTGGGAAGATACCCCATCATTGCAGAACTCAAGTTTGCATGACATGGGCAGTAATGACTCAATCATGAAAGGGGATTATAAAGAAAAATAAAGTGAAACAGGGCTAGAAGGGTGAATGGGCTTCACTACCAAATCCAGAGCAAGAACTGAAAGTGATGATACTAGAAGGCCTTGTGGCAGAACACTGATAATTAGCCGTTCTGTATTTCCATCTGGCCAGCCAGCAAAGAAGAGAAGTCTAATGGCTGGGGCACAAGCCTGTGATACAGAGTGACCCGAGTCCAATTTCCTGCTCCACGACAGACTTCAGGTGAGCTGGGGCAAGTCACTTAGGCCCCTCTCCTCACAGGCCTTTAGGCTCTAAATGTCCATTGACGTGAGCAACTGTTGAGGATCTGGGCCTCCCTCTCTCTGCCCTCGGCTGCAGGATGGCGACATGGGGAGGACGGCCACATGGCCATCCCCACCTCACAGAGGAGATACAGTCAAGAAGACGGACAGGCACTTGTTACCATGGTGATGGGCCCATTTAAACACATTGTGCCAGTGACAGCAGCAGGGTAGGGGCAGCAAGGGAGGCTGCTCCCTCCCCCCCAACTGGAGAGACCCTTGGCCCTATCCCCTCCCAGGCTGGCATCAGGTACAGCCATCACCAAGCCAATAGATGAGCTTGCGGATGCTGAAGTGGTGGGTCACCTCTAGCCAATGGGAAAGCTTGTGGACACTCAGGGGGCGGGAACTATAGTCAATATCAGCCAATGATGAAGTGACCTAGATACGTCCTCACCCACTCCGCGAGCTCGGTCTTCCCTGCCGTCTCCGGGTTGGTTAATAGGCGAAGGAGGCGGGCTGGACTCATCTTCCATCCAATGAGAAGGCAGGGTTAACAGGTGCCTGGTTCAGCCTATTATTGCTGGCGTGGGTGGTCTCGCTCCTTTCTTTGCAAAATGGCGGCGGTAGCTCAGGCCCCATCCCCATCCCCCGTCCCTGCTCCCGTCCCAGCAGCCCCAAGCCCAGCAGCCGCACCGCCAGTGGCGGCGACCCTAGCGGGAGGCGCAGCGCCGCCTGTCCCTCCCCCTACAGCAGTCCCGGGCCCCCCGGGCCCTGCGGTGCTGCCTGGCCCCTTCCCCGGCGGCCGCGTGGTCCGGCTGCACCCGGTCATCCTGGCCTCCATCGTGGACAGCTTCGAGCGGCGCAACGAGGGCGCGGCCCGGGTTATCGGGACCCTGCTAGGTAAGAGCCCCCGGGATCAGCGGGGCCTGGCTTCCCCCCCCCCCCCCCCCCCCCCCCCCCCCCCGCCTCCGGTCCCCCGGGGTCAGTGGGACCTGGCTCTCCCCTGGCCCGCTGGATTCGATGGCAGGCTTTAGTGTCGTTTTCCAGGCTTCCCCGGGCCCCCTCGCTCACCTGGGTTCCACCTTGGTCCTCGCTGTAAGGGGAGCCTGAGCTTCACACCTGGGTGGCGTCTCAGGGAAGGGCCTCGGGTGCTTGAGCCCGCCCAGCACCTCCCCTCAGTCTCACTCTCTGCTCTGCAGGCACTGTGGACAAGCTTTCAGTGGAAGTCACCAATTGCTTCTCGGTCCCACACAACGAGTCTGAAGATGAGGTGGGTGATGGCCTCGGCCTCTGCTCCCTGAGCGTGTCCATCCTAGCACAGATCAGAGTTGGGATACTAAATGGCATGACAGTGAAGCACTCTGACGTCCTCAGGTGGAAGATGCTGAGTATTAGTGGGGCTAGCTCACTTGGCTATCAGGATAGCTGCATGAGTGAGAACAATCTCATCATGCTAATGTTTGCACTCCTTTCCTGCATGTTTCACCTTTTGCCTTTGGTATCCTGGCTCTAGAATTCACTATCGTTTGAGTGAGGTGTATGATTAGAAGAGCCTAGACATGATGTATGTTGGCAGGGTCTTTTGGTGAAATCATCCCACATTGTCCTAGTATACGGAGGGCAATGAAGCACTCGTTCTGCTTGCAGTGGGCTGGTAACTACTAAGGGAAAATTCTTCTCTGAGGTCTAATTGACAACAAGAAACTTCCATTTCACTGCCTGCTGCTAGAATTTAATTACTCCTGCAATTGATTGCCTCATGCTGGTTTATTATGGTTTTCAGGTGGCTGTCGATATGGAATTTGCCAAGAATATGTATGAGCTGCACAAGAAGGTTTCCCCTAGTGAAATCATTTTGGGGTGGTAAGTCATCTTCCCTACTGCAAACATGTGACCTGTGCTTAACATTTATGTGGCCTCATTATGCACCTTGAAATACGGTACACTGCATTATAGACTTTGACTAAGCAGCATAGTTTGCTGAAATGATAGCTGGGGGTATAGAATATAAACTTCAAGGAGTGTGGAGAACCTCATTAGGTCTCTTGTGAGGTTCTGTGAACCAGCTTTGTTTTATTCCTGAAGAAATTAATGCAAACCCTGACTCCTCTTCTCTTCAGAAGGCTGTTGTGGAGGCCAACAGTTTATATACCTCAGTGAGGTCCAAACTGCAATGAATTTAAGTTAATTATGTTTCGAAGATATTAACTGCAGGACAGTTAAAGCAGCTGGATTAATATAGTCCTGTATTTTTAGCTCTGATGGTCAGTTTATGGAGGAATTGGGTTGTAGCTCTTTACCTAAGAGCTTATTTTCCTATAATGTGCTTTGAATTACTTTTAATCAGAGAGCAGTTCAAAGCCTAATGATAAGTGCATCTAAATTCATGTATCTGATAGCAAAGTGCAATGATGTCCTGAGCAGATGGTACTCAAACTTTTTCCCTTCACATCCTGCTACAAATTGATCATGTGTTCAGAGCAGAGTTGTGGGCACATCACTGCTCAATGGCAAATATCCCAGTATTTCTAAAATGTGAAGTGTTGGATGCCCAGGTTTCATGTTCTTGTGTTGTGTTTTCTAAGGTATGCTACGGGCCATGACATTACAGAGCACTCGGTCCTGATCCATGAGTATTATAGCCGGGAAGCACACAATCCAATCCACCTCACTGTGGACACCAGTCTCCAGAATGGGCGCATGAGCATTAAAGCCTATGTCAGGTATTTTGGGGAGATGGATCATGCTTTGGAAAGGAGGATCTCCAGTGGGATTTTTCAAAAAGGGACAGACTAGGGTAGGGAGGGATTTAGTTACTTGATTGTCCTAATTAGGGCAATGTTGTCTACTGGCTAGAACAGAGGCTGTGAACCAGGTCTCTTGATTCTATTCCCAGCTGTGTCTTTGACTGTGGTGCCATGATCAAGTGATTTAATCTCTGAGATTTTGTTTTCCCATCTATACAATTGTATTAGTACTTGCCACAATTAACAGTGGTGTTGAGACTTAATAAAGTTTTGAGAATGGCTTGACCTCCACAGATGAATGGTTAGTATGAATGGCACTTCTGTAATTTCCTTTTGATTATCTGAATGCTTGACTTTCCCCATTGAAAACTATATATATATATAAAGGGGACAAGTGTAATAAGTTTTGAGTGATAAAGAGAACCCATGGGAATCTCTAGAATTTCTCTGGACCAACAACTGTGTAACTACTATTACAGCTCCCCAGAAGTGTGAATGCGGTTCTTGGTGAGCATGAGTAACCTGCTCAGTCTCTTCTGCTTCAGTGTAGTGAAGGTTTCAAACCAGATAAAGGGTTACTGTCCCCTTCTTTTAATAGGTTTGTCTGCAGAGCAGAGAAATGTAGGACTAGAGGACATCTCGAGGTCCTTCCAGTCCATCCCCTTGCACTGAGGCAGGACCACGTATACCTAGATCAGTGGTTCTCAATCTGTGGGTCAGGACCCCAAAGTGGGTTGTGACCCCATTTTAATGGGGTTGCCAGAGCTGGTGTTTAGACTTGCTCAGACCCAGGGCCAAAGCCCAAGCCCTGCCACCTGGGGCCGAAGCTAAAGCCCGAGCCACCACACTCCCTCAGGGCTGAAGCCCAAAGACTTCAGCCCTGGGCAGCAGGGCTCAGGTTACAGGCCCCTGCCCAGGGCTGAAGCCCTTGGGCTTTTAGGCTCTTCACCCTCCCGCGCCCCCCCCCCTCCCGCCCCCCCCAGCCCACGATGGTGGGACTTGGACTTTGCCCGTCCCCCAGTTGGGGCGGCGGGGCTCCGGCAGGCTAAGGCTTCACTCCCGCTTCCTAGGGTCGTGGGTTTTTTTTGTTGTCGGAAGGGGGTCAGGGTGCAATGAAGTTTGAGAATCCTTGACCTAGATCATCCAATTATGAGGATTCCGGAGCTTCCCTTGGAAGCCTATTCCAATACTGAACTATCCCAATAGTTAGAAATTTTCTCCTAATCTCTAATCTAACTCTCCCTTGCTGCAGATTAAGTGTATTACTACTTGTCCTACCTTCAATGGACATGGAGAATTATCACAGCCCTTAACGTATCTGAAGACTTATCAGGTTCTCCCCCCAGTTATCTTTTCTCAGGACTAATCATGCCCAGTTTTTTTACCTTTCCTTGTAGGTCAAGATTTCTAAACCTTTGATCATTTTTGTTGCTCTTCTCTGGCCTTTCCAATTTATCCATCTCTTTCTTAAAGTGTGAAACCCAAAACTGGCTGCAATACTCCTGCTGAGGCTTCACCATTGCAGGGTATGGCAGAACAGTTATCTCCCATGTCTTGCATACGACACTCCTGTTAATACACCCCAGAATATTAGCCTTTTTCACAACTGTATCACATTGGTGGCTCATATTCAGTTTGTGCTTCACTATCCTTTTCTGCAGTACAGTCTAGCCAGTTGTTTCCCATTTAGTATTTGTGTTTGATTTTTCCTTCCTAAGTGAAGTACTTTGCACTTGTCTTTATTGATTTTCATCTTACTCATTATGGTCCAATTTATCTAGATCTTCTTGAATTCTATTTCTGTCTTCCAAAGTGCTTGCAATCCCTCCTGGTTTGATGTTATTTGCGAATTGTATACGTATCCAATTCATTATCCAAGTCATGAATGAAAATACTATGTAGTACTAGGCCAGGACTGACCCCTGCGGGACCCCACTAGACATGCACTTCCAGTTTGACAGTGAATCATTGATAATTACTCTTTGAATATGGCTTTTCAACCAGTTGTGCACTCATTAGACAGTCATTTCATCTAGACCACATTTCCCTATATTCTTTATGGGAATGTCATACCATGTCTACTGCTGCCCCCATACCTAGTAGGACAGTAACCCTGTCAAAGAAGTATCAGAGGGGTAGCCGTGTTAGTCTGGATCTGTAAAAAGCGACAAGGAGTCCTGTGGCACCTTATAGACTAACATGTATTGGAGCATAAGCTTTTGTGGGTGAATACCTACTTCGTCAGACGCATGTAATAGAAATGTCCAGAGGCAGGTATAAATATGCAGGCAGGAATCAGTCTAGAGAGAGACTGTCAAAGAAGGAAGTGAAATTGGTTTGGCATTACTTGTTGACACATCCGTGTTGGCTATTACTTATGCTATGTTATGTAAATCTTGTCTTTTCTAGTGCACCGATGGGGGTCCCTGGTAAGACCATGGGGGTGATGTTCACACCTCTGACAGTGAAGTATGTTTACTATGACACTGAGCGGATAGGAGGTAAGCCGGCTTGTTCTTGTTGTTGGTCCTAACCAGATATTTGGGCGCTTGATTTGCGTGTCTGGGGATCACAGGGATCTGCATCCCTAGCTTGCGTACCTGAGTGCTGCTTACAGAAGTCTTTGCCTTAGTGCTCAGTGCCTCATCCTCTTTGTTTCCCTGCTCCCCATATTAGAGGATTTCTTGTTGCTTTTCAGTGCTGATGAAATGGTGCTGTCAGACAGGGTTCTGGGGGTTGGTGAAAGTCGAAGTGGCCCAGCATTTTGGGGCAGAGTGGCACAGATGTAGGAGTTGTGGAGTGAATGCAGAGCATTGAGCTGTGGGGTACGATAGAGGATTGTGAATGGATTAGAAAATGGGATCTGGGAGGGTGGAGAAGAGAAACAACCAAGTACCAAAAGGTCAGGCCACAAAATCACTGTAAAGAAGCAAAGAGATTATAGACAAAATGGGAGCGACAAAGGCAAAGATGTCTGTTCCTAACATTAAAGACACTGGGGGCTCTCATCCATGGGTCAGCAGTGGTGGATGTGAAAATGAGTCAGGGACATGTTGAAGACGTCATTGGGACTTCTTGGAGTGTATGAGTTGCACAATGAGGCTGTAACTGTACTAGGTGCCAGGAGGGCAGTATTGTCATTGCTTGGACCTGGGAAAAAAAGGCTGAGCAAAATGTCTGGAATCCCTCATTCTTTTTCAGACCAAATAGTAATCTGATGCTTCTCAGGATGGAGGCCAAAACTTTCAAGCTTGGGTGCCTACAGTTTCATGTTTAGGCATTAAAGTGCTCTGATTCTTAGATGTTCTGAGCACCTGCATTCTCCATTAAGGTCAATGGAACATGTGCCTGTGTCCTCCGTTGCTCCCCCATGTAGCTAATATATTACTACTGGGGGAATTGTGCGCCAAAAAAATAAAAATTCTGTGCACAGTATTTTAAAATTCTGCAAATTTTGTCAAAAAGAACACTACATAATCACACCAGTTTTAATTAT
This sequence comes from Platysternon megacephalum, assembly GCA_003942145.1. Taxonomy (NCBI): domain Eukaryota; kingdom Metazoa; phylum Chordata; order Testudines; family Platysternidae; genus Platysternon; species Platysternon megacephalum. The sequence continues at coordinate 1,959,302 of QXTE01000148.1, read as the reverse complement.
TTTGGTGATTCATTTAAAAATACCTGTCAGCAAGTATGTCTCTGACAATACAGACGCAAATTCCCTTAGGAGTAGAGAGTTAAAAAAAAACAAAACACAACCCTGTGACAGCTGAGTTCCTGTTTCTCTGCCCCCTCCTCCCCACAGCCCAGCTGGGGGGATGGACACCCACAGCCTTTCCCTCCCAGAACCCAGCCATGTGCCCACCACAAGCCAATACATCTCAATCCCCTACCCCCCCGATAAACCAGCCATGTCATCCGTCTCTCTCCTCCCCTTCCCCCAGGCCCAGACACCAACCCCCATTACCCCTCAGAGCCCAGGGATCCAGAGAGGGAGAGATCTTGATGCTCAGTGCCAGGTTTGTGTGGAGTTTCCTGCGCACCACTTGCCTCCTTCCCTCAGAGCATGCTGGGAACTGCAGTTGCCTGGATCCCTGTAGCTCCCTCCCCATCCCCCTGACAGTATCTTCTGTGTGCAAGCTGTGCTCTGCCACATCCAGCAGCCCCTAGTCGCAGACAGCAGCACTGCAGTCCATCTCTGGGGGGGAGGAAATTCTGCACAAAAAGCACTAATTTCTGCAAAAATCTGCATTGCACAGTGGCGCAGAAGTAGTATATATCCCTGTGGAAATGCCAGCATTACATTGGTAGTAAAGGCAGCACTGGAAAAGCATTTCCTGTTTTGCTGAAGCAGAAGTCAGCCTAGAAATCTCTGGGGAGTGGTTGGTGGTTGAAGCTGATCTTGTGCCAGCCAGTTTCTCAGCATCTCTCTCTTCACAGTTGATCTCATCATGAAAACCTGTTTGAGTCCCAGTCGAGTGATTGGCTTGTCCAGTGACTTGCAGCAGGTGGGGGCAGCGTCAGTCCGGATCCAGGATACCCTGAGCACAGTGCTTCAGTATGCAGAGGATGTGCTGGTAAGGCTAATGTCTGTGTGATGCTGTGGCCAAAGGAGCTAATGTGAGTCTGGGATGCATTAGCAGGGGAATCTTGAGTAGGAGTAGAGGGTTATTTTACCTCTGTATTTGGCACTGTTGGAATACTGTGTCCAGTTCTGGTGCCTACAATTCAAGAAAGATGTTGATAAATTGGAGAATCTTTAGAGAAGAGCCATGAGAATGATTAAAGGATTAGAAAACATGCCTTGTAGTGATAACCTTCCCTTTGTTAAGCTAAATAAATTGAGCTGCTTAAGTCCTGAGGGTGATTTGATTAATCTATAAATACCTACATTGGAACAAACATTTAATAATGGGCTCTTCCATTTAGCCAAGAGAGCTGTAACACAATCCAACAGCTGGAAGTTGAAGCTAGACAAATTCAGACCAGAAATAAGACACACATTTTTAACAGTGAGTAACCATTGGAACAGTTTACCACGGGTCATAATGGATTCTCCATCACTAACAATTTTTAAATCAAGATTGGATGTTTGTATAAAAGATCTGCTCTAGGAATTATTTGGGGAAAGTTCTATGGCCTGTGTTACACAAGAGATCAGACCAGATGATCACAAATAATCTATTAATCTAATCCAGTTCATACAGGAGAGGGTGAGAGCTTTCCCTGCATTTGTATGTCTCAGCTCTTCCTGTTCTGTGCAGTAAGTTTGTTGTATCTTGCTCATTGTAAAATGTCTTTATTTTTATGGTTAGTCTGGTAAAGTGGCTGCTGACAACACTGTTGGGCGCTTCCTGATGGATCTTATTAACCAGGTGCCAAAGATTTCACCGGAGGACTTTGAGACAATGCTGAACAGCAATATTAACGTGAGTCCTGTTACTCAGTTCTTCTGGGTGTTTCGTGAATACTGGAAATCTTTCTCCTCATGAGGAATCTCTCTGGGATCCACTGGGGATCCACAGCAAATCTATTGCTTACCTGTCTCTGGGTTATGGGAGACGAGAGAGGTGTCTGTCCTTTTTCCCATCTGTCAGCCTGGCTTCACAATTAACAAATGTTATTGAAATTAAAAATANGGTCAGACCAAAGGTCCATCTAGCCCAGTATCCTGTCTTCCGATAGTGGCCAATGCCAGGTACCCCAGAGGGAATGAACAGAACAGGTAATCATCAAGTGATCCATCCCCTGTCGCCCATTCCCAGCTTCTGGCAAACAGAGGCTAGAGACACACTCCCTGCCCATCCCGGCTAAAACCATTGATGGACCTATCCTCCATGAACTTATCTAGTTCTGTTTTGAACCCAGTTATAGTCTTGGCCTTCACAACATCGTCTGGCAAGGAGTTCCACAGGTTGACTGAGCGTTGTGTGAAAAAATACTTCCTTTTGTTTGTTTTAAACCTGCTGCTTATTAATTTCCTTTGGTGACCCCTAGTTCTTGTGTTATGAGAAGAAGTAAATAACACTTCCTTATTTACTTTCTTCACACCAGTCATGATTTTATAGACCTCTATCATATCCCCCCCCCCCCGTCATTTCTTTTCCAAGATGAAAAGTCCCCGTCTTATTAATCCCTCCTCATATGGCAGCTGTTCCATAATAACAATAATTTTAATATTAATATTTAATAATAATAATAATAATAATTTTTGTCGCTCTTTTCTGAACCTTTTCCAATTCCAATACTTCTCTTTTGAGATGGGGCAACCAGACCTGCATGCAGTATTCAAGATGTGGGCGTATCATGGATTTATATAGAGGCAATATGATATTTTCTGTCATCTTATCTATCCATTTCTTAATAATTCCCAACATTCTGTTCGCTTTTTTTGACTGCTGTTGCACATGGAGTGGACATTTTCAGAGAACTATCCATTTAGACCCCATCATTTTGTATGTACAGTTGAGATTGTTTTCCAATGTGCATTACTTTGCACTTATCAACGTTGAATTTCATCTGCCATTTTGTTGCCCAGTCACCCAGTTTTGTGAGATCCCGTTGTAACTCTTCACAGTCAGCTTTGGATTTAACTATCTTGAGTAATTTTGTACTGTATTGTCAGCAAAGTTTGCCACCTCACTGTTTACTCCCCCTTTTCCAGAACACTTATGAATACATTGAATAGCACTTGTCCCGGTACAGAACCTTCAGGGACCCTGTTAGTCACCTACATTCATTTACCTATATTCAGTGAAAACTGACCATTTATTCCTACCCTTTGTTTCCTGTCTTTTAATGAGTTACTGATCCGAGAGAACTCTCTCTCTCTTATCCCATAACTCCTTACTTAACAGCCTTTGGTGAGGAACTGTGTCAAAGGCTTTCTGATAGTACAAGTACACTATATCGACTGGATCACCCATGTCCACGTGTTTGTTGACACCCTCAATGAATTCTAATAGATTGGTGAGGCTTGGTTTCCCTTTACAAAAGCAGTGTTGACTCTTTTCTCCAACATATTGTGTTCATCTGTGTGTCTTATAATTCTGTTTTTACTATAATTTCAACCAATTTGCCTGGTACTAAAGTTAGGCTTACTGGCTTGTGACTGTCAGGATCACCTATGGAGCCTTTTCTAAAAATCAGCATTACATTAGTTGTCCTCCACTCATCTGGTACAGAGGCTGATTGAAGCAATAGGTTACATACCACAGTTAGTAATTCAGTAATTTCATATTTGAGTTTCTTCAGAACTCTTGGGTGAATACCATCTGGTCCTGGTGACATATGTTTAATGTATTGCTTTGTTCCAAAACCACCTTTATTGATGCATCTATCTGGGACAGTTAATCAAATTTGTCCCCTAAAAAGAATGGCTCGTGTGGGAATCTCCCTTACATCTTCTGCAGTGAAGGCCAATGCAAAGAATTCATTTAGCTTCTCCGCGATGGAATTTGTCTTCCTTGATCGATCCTTTAGCCCCTCAATTGTCCAGTAGCCCACTGATTGTTTGGCAGGCTTCCTGTTTCTGATGTACTTGCAATTTTTTTTTTCTGTTTCTTTTGCTAGTTGCTTTTCAAATTCTTTTTTGGTCTGCCATATTATCCTTTACACTTGACTTGCCAGAGTTTATGCCCCTTCCTATTTTCCTCGGTAGGATTTGACTTTCATTTTTTAAAGGATGTCTTTTTGTCTCTAACAGCCTCTTTTTGGTCCTCTTACTGTTTATTTGGGATATACATTTAGTTTGAGCATCTATTTATATTCTTAAATAGTTCCTATGCAACTTGCAGTCATTTCAGTCTTGTGACTGTTCATTTTGACTTCTGTTTAACTAGCTTTCTCGTTTTTGTTTAGTTCCTCTTTTTGAAGTTAAATGCTACTGCAGTTGGTTTCTTTGGAACTTCCCCCCCCTACAGGGATGTTAAATTTAATTACATTATGGTCGCTATTGCTGAAAGGTTCAGTTGTGTTCACCTCCTGGACCAGACCCTGTTCTCCACTTAGGACTAAATCAAGAATTGCCTCTCCCCTTGTGGGTTCCAGGACTAGCTGCTCCAAGAAGCAGTCACTAATGGTGTCTAGAAATGTTATCTTTGCATCCCATCCTGAGATGACACATCCAGTCAATATGGGGAGAGTTGAAATCCCCATTATTATTGGGTTTCACCTACACCATTCTACTCAGGTGGTTGGTAGTATATTCCTGCTGCTGTACTCTTTATTATTCAGGCATGGAATTTCTATCCATCTAGAGAGAATGGCATTTCTGTCCACATTGTGGAAGATGTGGTCCTTCCCCAGTCTCCAACAATCACATTCTTCATGGCTGAGTATCTGATGTGAACAAGGATTCTTAGTAACTTGTCAGGGTAGGCTAAGGGAATGAGCCTCATAAAGAGAGAGGGTCGAAAAAGGCAAAACCAGGCTGGTGACTAGAGAAACTGTTTTTAACTAGTAACCAAAAATTGGAAATAGGAGGGCAAAGCTACCTGGGAGAGATGAGGGAACTTCTCAAGGCAGCCTTTTCAATAATTTAAAGGCAAAGGAATCCTTCTTAAACTTGCTAGGAATTATGTGAATAACCTGAAAGCTATTAGATTGTTTTGAGACATGAAATATTTAGGACAACTGTGTAAATAACCAGATCTTACTGCAGTCTGGACTTCAAAGATAACTGGCAACTGGGATAAAAAGTGAGATGCCTAATATTTTTGTCTAGTAACCTTAAGCTTCAGATTTTTTTAAGGGACTATTTCTGTGATGTGTACGTTGCCCATGATAAACCTGCATCAGTACCACTTTGTTTTGAGCCCGTCAGCTCTAACAAGCTAAGCTGAGTGGATCCATTGCTTAGAGCACGGGACTGAGCACGGATTCTGTTCCCAGCTCATCTTCCTGTGATAAGTGGAGAGAGTCACAATTTCTATTCCTGTTTGCCCACCTATAAATTAGAACACCCAACTCTCAAGTGTAATGTCTGTAAGGCACTTTGAGACCCTCTGTAAAAGTGGCAAGTGTTATAAGCAGGATCAGGCTAGTTCAGTAGTTGGATGGGAGACATCCAGGGATCAGCTAGTTGCTGCAGAAGGTCGTGGTGTTGATTCAGTAGGAGCATTTCCTCAGAGTTGTTTTGACCCAGTATTCCCCCAAGCATTGCCTTGGAGGGGTGCAGTGGCTGCTGAAGGTGCTATACCAACAAAGGCCCCGATCACTTTCCCTAAGTATAGGGTTGTCGACCCCCGTGTTCTAGCTAAAATCAAATACTGGTAGTTACATGGTCTCCCTTCATTTCCCCCTGCAGTTTTGACTGACTGGAGCATTCACTTCCTGTCCTAATGCCCTGTAGTGGTGGTGTGTGCTGTTTAAACAACTGCTTCAATTCATTGCTGGATAAAGAGAATCACTTCTGTGTAAGGTGGTTTGGGATTCTTAAGATGAAAGTTGCTACTTCTGACTTGGATTGGGAATCCGGATATATGGATTTATATTCCTGATTCTCAGTGACTTGTGTGACTTTGTCCAAGTCACTTAACCACTATATGCCTTCTCTTCTCCATCTGTGAAATGGGGAAAATGCTTGCAGTGCTCTGAGGACTATAGATGAAAAGCACTGTAAGTTCTGAGTATTATAGGAATGCAAGGTATTCCAAATTGGTGAGTGAAGTGGAAACTAAGTTGTGAAGCCAACGGTGTCACTCTGAAGAATGGTGCTTGGCAACTGCACTGTTTGTAAATTGCTTTAATGACACAAATTCACATCTATCTGACATCACCACTGTTTCTCTTCTCTTTGATTCTCTTAATCAGTCTAACTGCTGTCCATTTCTCTTTCTCAGGACCTGCTGATGGTGACCTACTTGGCAAATCTCACTCAGTCACAGATTGCTCTCAATGAAAAACTTCTGAGCTTATGATGGACTCCCTGCCTTCTCTCACTTGAGAGCCTGAAGATACAGCAGAGCTACTTTCCCAAACTTAGTCTGTTCTGCTACTGAATTTAGTTGGACATTAATGTAATTGCCTAAATGATTCAGTATTCCCCCATATCCCTCTGATCCCCAAAAAAACCTTCCACTGTGGTTCAGATACTGAATCAAAACTGGGTGTGAGCCCATTATTGAAAATGGAATTGATGGCTACTCTTTAGGGCTCATGAGCTGCTGTCCCAGGTTACCCATTTATATAACAAACACAACTCCATTGTATTGTGAGGATTATTGATTCTAAATAAAAGTTCCATTCCACTGATAAGAGCGACTTTGCATCCATAGGTGTGTCTTCTTCCTCAATATGTGGTTGTAGTGTCTTTTAAAAAAAATAATTGATCTCAGAAGAGGAAACTGTAGAGCACATAGGAGTGCACCAAGTTCTAGAGAGTCCCTATGGGGTCAATCACTCTAATTTCCTTCAGTTCTGCATTTGTGCCTTAATGGTTACCAGAAGGCAGTTGGTCAGGGAAAACACTCTTCGTACAGGTCTTCAGAATGATCATCCTGTATGTCTATTGTTTCTATTACTATGGTGCCTGGGAGCCCTCATCATGGACCAAGACCCCATTGTGCTAGATACTGTTCACTGTTTCCTTACAGTAGCTTTTCCCTGGCACCAGAATGTGAGCAGGAGTGGTACAATCAACTGCGAGTCAGCTGTCTGTTGAATCACACTGCTGCTGTGCATTTGGGGAAGAATGCAGGGTGATGGAATAAGGTGTTCGGAAACACAGTAGGCATTGGGAATTGAAATGAGTTGAGAAGTGATACTGGTAACTGAACTGACAGCTGAAAAGTTCTGAAGTCAGACCTGTCATTAAGCAAATGTATCTGCTAGGGTGTCTTACTTGCCTGGTCATTTGTAAAAATTAGCACACCAGATGTGATTCAAAGAAGACTCCAGTATGAAATTTTGAAGTTAAAATGAGCAAGAGGTGCATTGCATGGGCTTCTTCCTTTCATGAGTCCTAAGACTATAATGCTGACTATATTCTGTAGATTGGAAACTTTTCATGTTCCCTAGAAATTCTATTTCAATGCCCAGCAGACTTTCAGTTGGAGGAACTATAACGCTCTCTGATTTGCATCTGGTTGCAAACCTGACTTTTCTCTGCGAGGCTGTTTAGCTGTGCTGAGGATGGCTTGCCTAATGGACTCCTGCCAGAAAATACATTTGTCATTTTATTGCATTAGACCAGGGGTAGGCAACCTATGGCACGTGTGCCGAAGGCAGCACGCGAGCTGATTTTCAGTGGCACTCACACTGCCTGGGTCCTGGCCCCCGGTCCGGGGGGCTCTGCATTTTAATTAAATTTTAAATGAAGCATCTTAAACATTTTAAAACCCTTATTTACTTTACATACAACAATAGTTTAGTTATATATTCTAGACTTATAGAAAGAGACCTTCTAAAAATGTTAAAATGTATTACTGGCACGCGAAACCTTAAATCAGAGTGAATAAATGAAGACTCGGCACACCACTTCTGAAAGGTTGCCAACCCCTGCATTAGACTGTAAATGTAGTTCAAGAGGAACATTGAAGCTAGTGTTGCATTGACTCCATCTGTGTTAGATTTGTCAGATACAAATTCTGAAATGGGATGCAAATTACAAATCTGGCTCTTAAAGGTGGCCTGCAAAGAATTTTTAAACTGGGCTTGTCCTCTCTGCTTCTGTATACTTGACAAAGGCCTGTATAAGGTCATTGTTTTGGTAGAGGATTGCTGAGTGGTCTCCAGGATTTTTATTGTGCTCGAACATCTTAATTGAAAGCATAAGATGGATGAATATTGAATCTGTAACAAAGATTCCAAAGTGTGTTATTCACTGAAGTTAAATGTTAATAAAACCAAAGCCAAGTTTTACAAGTCTGAACAAAAATCCATTTTCCCTCTTGTTTGCTCAATGTACACACTTTTTTAGCTCCTGTGATGTCACTGTTTTACTAGTTCTCCAATCAACAGTCTCCCAAGATTACCTGAATTTCTAATGTAAGAAAACAAGCTGGGGGAGAGGGGGGGAACCTTTTTAACCTTTCTTAATCATCATAAAGAAGCAAAAAAAGGACAAGGGCAATTTTTTTCCTGTTTTGCACTTCACTGTGATATATAACAATGCTGAAATAAGCTTGATTTCCCCGATAGTGCTTTACAGGTTGAAATAACTAAAACCAATAGAGTTTCATAAACGGAGTACTATCCACAGCAAAATTAAAATGCAGCGTTCTCAAAATGAAAAGGTAAGACATGAGTTACACTGTTTGAGATAACTACAGTANTTTCACACCTCTACTGCTAGAACAGGACCTCACCCTCCCTGATTGAACTAAACTCGTTATCTCTAGCTTGCTTCTTGCTTGCATATATATACCTGCCCCTGGAGATTTCCACTTACTTGCATCCGAAGAAGTGGGTATTCACCCACGAAAGCTCATGCTGCAAAACTTCTGTTAGTCTATAAGGTGCCACAGGATTCTTTGCTGCTTTTACAGATCCAGACTAACACGGCTACCCCTCTGATACTTTACAGTATACGAGCGCTTTAAAATTTTGGAATGGTGATAGAGACACCTTAAAACTGGATGTAGGATTGGCTAATTACATACACCTCTACCTTGATATAACGCTGTCCTCGGGCGCCAAAAAATCTTACCGCGTTATAGGTAAAACCGCGTTATATCGAACTTGCTTTGATCCACCGGAGTGCGCAGTCCCGCCCCCCCAGAGCACTGCTTTACCGTGTTATATCAGGTCGCGTTATATAGGGGTAGAGGTGTATTAAAAGCAACTGCCTTTGTGGGCTGTATTCATGTAGTGCAGGGAGTGAGAGGAGACCCTTACCAGTGAGGGGCTGTATTGCTGAGTGGAATTCCCAGAGAAGAGAGCCCAAGTAATGTATGGGGTCAGCTGGCCATAGAACTTAGTGCCATATCATTAAGTGGAGATGGAAAATTAATTTTCCAGCAGTTCCATTCATGCTTATATCCATCTTGGCTTTTTTTGTAGGTTACTGGGTAACTTTTTCCTAAACTCTACTCCTTGGGTTTTCCTGTGATGGATTTTCTGTCCATATTTTCTAACTAATTTCAGAATGGCACCTTTTGTGTGGCAGTGCACCTTCTGTTCAAATAAAGCCATACATTACCGCAAATGTGATAATATTAATTAGACTTTTGCCTCCTTCACTATGCATATTGGAAGAAAAGTTACACAACTCCTAGGAAGCAGAGGAGAGGTGGTACTTCTTGCAGAACTTGTAAAATGTGCAGAACACGTTCTTCTTAGATGTCCGGACAGTTTAAATTTCTTCAAACAAAACTTAAGGCATGGCTACACTTGCAGATGTAGAGCGCTGTGAGTTAAACCAGCCCTCGGAGAGCACAGTAGGGAAAGCGCTGCAGTGTGTTCACACTCAGCTGCAAGCGCACTGGCGTGGCCACATTTGCGGCACTTGCAGCAGCATTGGGAGCGGTGCACTATGGGCAGATATGCCACAGAGCACCTCTTCCCATTCTGGCGCTGTGGCTTGTAGGAAGGGGGCGGGGGGGACCGGGGCATTCTGGGTCCTGTCCCAATGCCTCGTGATGCATGGCTTCACATCCCAGCAATCCCTGTGATTCTGTCCACATTTGGTGCCATCTTTCAACATTTTTTGTACTGCGTGCTCTGTCTTCCCTTTCGGTCTGCAGGAATGGATCCTGAACTGCTGAGGAATATGCTGATGGGTCTTGCCAGCATGTCACGAATGGCAGTCGAGTTACTCCCTAAGCTTCAAACTGACAGTGAGGAGTCCGACGATGTCGACTTGCATAATGCTTACAACACGAGATTGGTTGTCATTCACGGACATGCTCACTGCAGTGGAACACTGCTTTTGGACTCGGGAAACAAGCACTGAGTGGTGTGATCACATCGTCATGCAAGTCTGGGATGATGAGCAGTGGTTGCAGAACTTTCGCATGAGAAAAGCGGCTTTCATGGGACTGTGTGCTGAGCTCGCCCGCACCCTGCGGCTCAAGGACACAAGAGAGCTGCCTGCAGGTGGCTATTGCAATCTGGAAGCTGGCAACTCCAGACAGCTACCGATCGGTTACTAACCAGTTTGGAGTGGGAAAGTCGACCATTGGAATCGTGTTGATGCAAGTTTGCAGGGCCATTAATCGCATCCTGCTCAGAAGAACCGTGACTCTGGGTAATGTGCATGACATTGTGGCTGGCTTTGCACAAATGGTTTTCCCTAACTGCGGAGGGGCGATAGATGGGACGCATATTCCAATTCTGGCACAAGCCCACCTAGCCTCAGAGTACATAAATTGGAAGGGGTATTACTCTATGGTTCTCCGGACGCTTGTGGATCACCATGGGCGTTTCATTCACATTAACGCAGGCTGGCCCGGAAAGGTGCATGACGCGCACATCTTTCGGAACACTGGCCTGTTCAGGAAGCTGAAAGCTGGGCCTTTCTTCCCAGACCAGAAGATCACTGTAGGGGAAGTCGAAATGTCCATTGTGATCCTTGGAGACCCCGCTCATCCTTTAATGCCATGGCTTATGAAACCCTACACAGGGAGCCTTTACAGCAGCAAGGAGCGTTTCAGCAACAGCCTGAGTTGGTACAGAATTACTGTGGAGTGTGCTTTTGGCTGTTTAAAGGGCCGCTGATGCTGTCTGTATGGGAAGCTGGATCTGGCCTATGACAACATCCCCACGGTTATATTCGCGTGCTGTACCCTCCATAACATTTGGGAAGGGAAGGGTGAAAGGTTAACTCAGGCATGGACCTCGGAGGTTCAATACCTGGAGGCTGAATTTGAACAGCCAGAGACCAGGGCTATTACAGGGGCCTAGCATGGGGCTGCAAGGATTAGGGATGCCTTGAGGGAGCGATTTGAGGCTGAAAGCCACCAGTAATGTTTGATGCCTTGCACGGGAGTGAAGTACAGTGGTTCCAATGTTAGTAGGAATCTGTTTGCTACATATGATACACAGACTTGCACTGCCTGTTGCTTTCCTGGGCTAAGGTATCTTTTACTTAATGCAATAATAAATGAATTTTTTGGCTTTGAAAACATTCTTTATTAAAAAGAAACACAACTGCTTGGGAAACAAAGGGCAAGGGGGTGGGGAACGGTACAATCACAGATTTGCGTATGTCCTGTTATACTCAGCCTTCCTGTCTGGAGTGCTGTGCAATGAGTGCTGCACTTCAGGCTGGCTAAAATACATGGTGATGGGGGTTGAGTGCAGTGGGTAAGAGTCGTAGTTTGTAGGGCTGGGTGGTGAAGCTACAGGTGTTGGAGGCAGCTGGTGCCAGTAAGAACCTGGATGTTGGGGGAAAGTGTGTTGGAGGTGACATGGGGCCACAAGGGAAAGAGTTTTGGGACAAGGGCTGGGGGGGGGGGCACAGAAGTGCTCCGCCTGCATTGCTACGAGCGCTTGTATCGAGTCCGCTTGGCGCTCCATGATGCTTAGCAGCTACTCCATGCTTTGGTGCCAGCGATCCGCATTCTGCTGGCGGACCCTCCTTTCACTCTCCCGCCACTCTTGCACTTTCTGATTTTCATTAAGGGACTGCTGCATTACTTCATGCAGCATGTTGTCTTTGTTTCTACGTGGCCGCTTCCTGATTCTTTGGAGTCTTTCAGCCGTTGATAACAAGGATGGCTGGGATCTCAAGGTTGCATCTGTAAAGCCAAAATGCAACACTTAACAGAGGCAGCATATTTCACACCAGACAGAGCAATGATTTGGCCGTACTTAACGACAAGCACAGTCTACACAATAGCAGGAAAAAACCCATCCCAAAGTGAGCGCACATAACCCCCAGGACCCCCAAAATGGTGAGTAAGCACAGGGGCAAGGGGGAATGATTGTTTTACGGCCATACTGTCCTCTGGGGTTCTGTGCCTTGGGGAGAGCTAACAGCTGCAGGGGGCCCCTGTATTGAACACTGTCCCCACATTTTCCACAGGATGAGTTCTTCCTGGAAGATATCTCGCTGTTGAGGGTGACCTGGGAAACAAGGGAGGGTCGTCTTCTACAATGCGGCTTCCACTCTGGCCCATATGCAGCTTGCCTGTGTGCAGCAATGGTCCCCCTGCCCGCCACGGCACAGTGGCATGGACATATTAGCCTTACTGGGACAAGGAGCACAGTAGCTCTGCCAAGGAACCTGCGCAAGCGGATTGCCCAGCTTCTGCATGAGACCTTTGAAGAGATCACTGCGGCAGATTACCACGATGTGAGAGAGCACATCAACGCCCTATTCCACATCTAGGCATGCATGCAGCCCTAACCCTCCTCGCCCAAGAGCCTGCACTGAACAACTTCCTTCCCAAAATAAAAGCGGCTTACCGGGCACCTCCTCTGGTGTTTGTTCTTCCCCAAGCACCATCTGCTGCGACTGGCTACCTTCCTCCTGGCTTGAAAACAGTTCCTGGCTGCATGCATCTAGGGATGCCAGGCTGTCTGTCTCCTCCTCCTCAGCACCCTTGCTCCCGCTTTCCTTCTCCTCCTGCCTTGTTGAACTGGGCTGTGAAGTGTCCATGGTGGTCTTCGGAGTGGAGGTGGGGTCGCCCCCAAGTATCCCGTCCAGCTCTTTGCAGAAACAGCAGGTCGCGGGGACAGCACCAGAGCGGCGGTTTGCCTCGCGGGCTTTTGCGGTAGGCATTCTGCAGCTCCTTCACTTTAATCCTGCACTGCAGTGCGTCCCGGTCATGGCCCCTTTCCGTCATATCCCTTGATATCTGCCCGAAGGTATCGTAATTCCTACGGCTGGAGCACAGCTGGGACTGGACAGCTTCCTCCCCCCCAAACACTGATGAGGCCCAGCACCTTGCCATTGCTCCATACTGGGGATTGCCTGGCACGTGGAGGTATGGTCACCTGGAAGGGTGTGCTGAGAGCACTCCACGCCTAGATGAGCAAACAGGAAGGGGATTTTCAAAATTCCCAGAGAATTTAAGGAGTGGGTCTGACGGTTGGTCACCTGAGGGCAGGGCAGTAGACTTCAAAGTGATGACCAGAGTAGCTAGAACAGGCATTGTGTGACACTTCTGGAGGCCGATCAGAGTGCATTAATAGACCAGGGCGTCCACACTGGCGCCACGGCGCTCCAACCGGGGCGAATCAAGTGTTGTTCTTCTCATCGAGGTGGATTACCAGGAGCGCTCCAGCCGTGATGTCCGGGCGCTCTACGTGCCTAGCCAGTGTGGACGCGTCATGAGTTAGGGTACCCAGGGCTGCTTTAATGTGCTCTAATTCGCAAGTGTAGCCAAGCCCTTAAAATTAAAACCTGGCAAGAAAATTTTAATTTCCTAAGATTACTCAAGAAATGCCAAAGTAGACTTGCCTATGCACCTTTAATTCTGTCCCCTTTTGGTGAATGCATTATGCCAGTCTGTGATCACACTTTTTTTTCCCCCCCTCTCATAGGACCTCTACCTTATTTGTTGTCCAGACTGAATGGAATGTGTACATTAAATGAGGTAGGGATCAAGTCATTCAATACTTTAAATAGACATTGTCTGAATGAGGTATCTTACCTTTGTCACACCCTGATTTTTGGAGTGCTTCATTCAAGCTTTGTTCTTCAACTTAGTTTCTATACATAACTTTCAGCAGATTTATACTATAATGCATATTCAGCCACCAGCCCAGCCTTTCTAAGGCCTGGTCTACACTACGATTTTAGTTCGAATTTAGCAGCGTTATAGCGAATTAAGCTTGTACCTGTCCACACAACGAGGCCATTTAATTCGATTTAAAGTGCTCTTAAAATCGGTTTCTGTACTCCTCTCCGACGAGGGGAGTAGCGCTGAAATCGACATTGCCGGTTCGAATTAGGGTTAGTGTGGACGGAATTCGAAGGTATTGGCCTCCGGGAGCTATCCCACAGTGCACCATTGTGACCGCTCTGGACAGCAATCTAAACTCGGATGCTCTGGGCAGTTGGACAGGAAAAGCCCCGCGAACTTTTGAATTTCATTTCCTGTCTGCCCAGCCTGGTGAGCACAGGTGACCACACAGAGCTGAACAGCACAGGTAGCCATGCAGTCCGAGAACCGCAAACGAGCACCAGCATGGACCACACGCGAGATACTGGATCTGATCGCTATATGGGGAGAGGATTCCGTGCTCGCAGAACTGCGTTCCAAGAGACGGAATGCAAAAATTTTCGACAAGATCTCCAAGGGCATGATGGAGAGAGGCCACAATCGGGACTCCTATCAGTGCCGTATTAAGGTGAAGGAGCTCCGACAGGCCTATCAGAAAACCAAGGAGGCAAACGGACGGTCCGGGGCAGAGCCGCAGACATGCCGCTTCTACGAGGAGTTGCATGCAATTCTCGGAGGGGCCGCCACCACTACCCCACCCCTGACCATGGACTCCGAGGAGGGATTAATCTCATCCTTGAATGACGAATCTGCGGACGAGGAGGAGGAGGAGGACGAGCTTGTGGAGAGCACACAGCACTCCATCCTCCCCAACCGCCAGGAGCTGTTTCTGACCCTGACCGAAGTGCCCTCCGAACACTCCCATGGTGGCATCGCAGAGCCCCTGCAAGAGACCTCTGGTGAGTGTACCTTTTCAAATAGATCAAACATGGTTTAAACCAAGTATTTTTTTAATGATTAATTTGCCCTGGGGACTTGGGATGCATTCGCGGCCAGTACAGCTACTGGAAAAGTCTGTTAACGTGTCTGGGTATGGAGTTGAAATCCTCCAGGGACATCTCCATGAAACTCTCCTGGAGGAACTCCAAAAGCTTTTCCAGAAGGTTTCTGGGCAGGGCAGCCTTATTCCGTCCCCCATGGTAGGACACTTGACCGCGCCATGCTAGCAGCAAGTAATCCGGTATCATTGCTTGACAAAGCTTGGCAGCGTATGGTCCCGGTGTTTGCTGGCATTCAAGCAACATCCGTTCTTTATCTTGCTGTGTTATCCTCAGGGGAGTGATATCGTTCAGGGTAACCTGGTTGAAATACGGGAATGTAATTAAGGGGCCAGAGGTGGCCCCGTTCCTACTGGGCTGTTTGCCTGTAGCTGAAAAGAAATCCTTCCCTGCAGTTAGCCGGGCGGGGGGGAGTGGGCGGACAATGTCGCTGAGGCTTTCGTGTTTGGCTAGCAGGGGTCTTCCGTCATACCAGCCACGCGGTGGGGGGTGTGGGAAAGCGATCATCCCACAGAACTGAATGGGTGCTGGGGGGGGGGGGCGTTGTTATGTTTTCTGATGCTGCACGGTAACAGGAAAACCGCAGCACATAAAGGGCTTTGCTTGCTATGGGAAAAGAGGGCGCTGGTTTAATGCAGAACCCGCAAGACAATGGCTTACCATGGCTGCATACAAGCCGAATTCTGTTGCCCGGCCCTGCGTCTGTGATCTCTAACACCAAAGCCGCAGGCACTCAATATAAGATGCAAAATGCGACCTTGTAGTGAAATCACATGTGCTATGTAATGTGAATAGTGTTCACCGTGAAAGAGTATAAGCATTGTTCTATAAAATGTATCTTTTTACATACTTCTCTCCCTTTTTTTCCCTCCTCCTGCAGCTGCAAATTTTTCAATCCTCCCGCCCCCGGCCCGAAGGCTCTCCCAGATAAGGAGGCGAAAGAGACGCACGCGAGACGACATGTTCTCGGAAATAATGCAATCGACCCGGGATGAGAGAGCTAATTTCAATGACTGGAAGGACACTGTCTCAAAATTCCGGAAAGAGGCCAGTGACCGTGAGGACAAGAGGGACCAACGGGAGGACATGAGGGACCAACGGGAGGAGAGAAGGGACGAACGTGAGGAGAGGAGGGACGCCCGAGACGAGAAGTGGCGGGATGCAACGCTGGGGCTGCTGCGTGAGCAGACAGACATGCTCCGGCGTCTGGTGGAGCTCCAGGAACGGCAGCTGCAGGATTACCGAGTGCCGCTGCAGCCCCTCTATAACCGCCCTCCCCCCTCCCCAAGTCCCGTAACCTCCTCACCCCGACGTGTAAGAACGCGGGGGGGGGGGGGCTCCGTGCACCCTGCCACTCCACCCCATTAGAGAGCCCAAGCAAAAGGCTCTCATTATTTTGAATGTTTTTCCTGCCCTGTTCCTTCACTCCTACCCTCCTCCCAAACCCCACCCGGACTACCTGGTTATTTCTCTCCCTATGTTCATTACCACCCGTTAATAAAAAGTTCTTGAGTTGTAAACGAAACTGACTTTATTTTTTTCAAATCAAACTGGGATCGAAGGGGGAAGGGGGAAGGGTGGGTTGCTTACAGGGAATGAGTGAATCAAGGGGGCGGGTTTTCAACAGGGACAAACAAACATAACTTTCACACAGGAGCCTGGCCAGCAATGAAACTTGTTTTCAGAGCTTCTCTGATGCGCACCGCTTCCCGGTGTGCTCTTCTAATCGCCCTGGTGTCTGGCTGCGCGTAATCAGCGGCCAGGCGGTTTGCCTCAGCCTCCCACCCCGCCATAAAGGTCTCCCCCTTGCTCTCACAGAGATTGTGGAGCACACAGCAAGCTGCAATAGCAATGGGGATGTTGGTTTGGCTGAGGTCCGAGCGAGTCAGTAACGAGCGCCAGCGACCTTTTAAACGTCCAAAGGCACACTCTACCACCATCCTGCACTTGCTCAGCCTGTAGTTGAACAGCTCCTGACTACTGTCCAGGCTGCCTGTGTATGGCTTCATGAGCCATGGCATTAAGGGGTAGGCTGGGTCCCCAAGGATAACGATCGGCATCTCAACATCCCCAATGGTTATTTTCCGGTCTGGAAAGTAAATCCCTTGGTGCAGCCGTTTAAACAAACTAGTGTTCCTGAAGACGCGGGCGTCATGAACCCTTCCCGGCCATCCCACGTTGATGTTGGTGAAACGTCCCTTGTGATCCACCATTGCTTGCAGCACCATTGAAAAGTACCCCTTGCGGTTTATGTACTGGCTGCCCTGGTGCTCCGGTGCCAAGATCGGGATATGGGTTCCATCTATCGCCCCACCACAGTTAGGGAATCCCATTGCAGCAAAGCCATCCACTATGAGCTGCACATTTCCCAGAGTCACAACCTTTGGTAGCAGCAGCTCAGCGATTGCTTTGGCTACTTGCATTACAGCAGCCCCCACAGTAGATTTTCCCACTCCAAACTGATTACCGACTGACCGGTAGCTGTCTGGTGTTGCAAGCTTCCACAGGGCTATCGCCACTTGCTTCTCAACTGTGAGGGCTGCTCTCATCTTGGTGTTCTGGCACCTCAGGGCAGGGGAAAGCAAGTCACAAAGTTCCAGGAAAGTGCCCTTACGCATACGAAAGTTTCGCAGCCACTGGGAATCGTCCCACACCTGCAGCACTATGCGGTCCCACCAGTCAGTACTTGTTTCCCGGGCCCAGAATCGGCGTTCCACAGCGAGAAGCTGCCCCATTAACAACATGATCTCCAAAGCGCCGGGGCCCGTGGCGCGAGACAATTCTGTGTCCATGTCCTCATCACTCTCGTCGCCGCGCTGCCGTAGCCGCCGCCTCCTCGCCTGGCTTTTCTGGTCCTGGTTCAGCATAAACTGCGCGATCATGCGCGAGGTGTTAACAATGTTCATGACTACTGTCTTTAGCTGAGCGGGCTCCATGCTTGCCGAGGTATGGCGTCTGCACAGTTCACCAAGGAAAAAAGGCGCGAAATGGTTGTCTGCCGTTGTTTTCACGGAGGGAGGGGGAGGATATTCCCAGAACCGCCCGTGACAATATTTTTTGTCCCATCAGGCATTGGGATCTCGACACAGAATTCCAATGGGCGGGGGGGACTGCGGGAACTATGGGATAGCTATGGGATAGCTACCCACAGTGCAACGCTATGGAATTAGACGCTAGTCTTAGTACATGGACGCGCACCGCCGAATTAATCCGCTTACTGTGGCTGCGTACAATCGAATTTATACAATCGGTTTCAAAAAATCGAATTCCGTAAATTCGGAGTAATCCTGTAGTGTAGCCGTACCCTAAGGTGCAATTCAGGGAAAGAGGCAGTTAACGAAGATCAACTGGCTGCAAAAATAGGTAGGAAACATGGCAGCAGATACTCAGTTTGCTATACTTAATCTATAGTATGTTGTAGGGGAACATCTCAATATGTACTTAAATAATTTTAGTGGACCCTGTGCATACATAGTAAAGCACAGCACTACAAGATGCTACTGTACAAACAACTAAAGTTGCAGAAAATACTGTATAGTTGACTCAGTATGTGATCATAACTAGGCCATGTTACTGTGCACACAGGAGCAGAGATTGGTGGATCTACGAAGGAGACTAAAAAAATTTGTGCTTTGCTTTTGTTTTCTTTAGAATATATTAAAGAGAGCCTGAAAAGTGCTCTCCCTTTCTGTGATAGGGTCCTCATGGTGCAACCTGGCTTGAGACACTACTAAGCCCTTCAAATCCACAAACCTGGGCTGCCTCTTGTTGTCAGTTGTTAGCTGCGTGTATGTGTTCTCTCTGCGTGCTACTTTGGCCAGCTAGCCTGTAGAGTAGGCTCTGATCAAACTGCCCAAGAAGAAGAGCAGAGTCTCATTTCAAGAGCGAAGGCACATGGCTAGGTTTATTGTTGATGAAGCAGGGTCCTAGTATCCTGTAGATTACAGGACAACTCTCACGTGTATGCCCGTTACAATGGACCAGCTCAGTGAATGGCGGGACTTTCCATTTCCCCCCTCTGCTGCTCAAAGACACCTCATCTAAGATCCCTCTATACACTGATACAAACAAGTTATGTATTGCCCCTTTGAGGTGCTTAGTTACCACCTTTTACCTTGTACCTGTTGGTTTGATCAAAACATCTTTATTCATCAGCTCTGGGGAATGTTTACACACCATAACATGGTCTTGGGGTGCTCTGGTACTACCCTTCTGGAATGTGTTTACGTGAATACTTAGTGCTTAGGAGTGCTTGTGTTTTTGCAATGCCAGCCCTGTTCTTGCCAAGTTCATGTATTGGACAGTGACCCTGCAAGCAGGTATCTGCTGTGTAACAGGGCAGGGCCTGACTTTAGTTTGTGCCTTAGGCCTTACACTAGGCCCCATGTCTCAGGCTCTCTTTCTACTACACCTCTCACATTGTGATGCTGATGTCAAGCTACAAACATCTGATTGGCCCTGCACTTACAGAGACATCCACAGGCATGGACACACCTAACTGTGAATATAAGAATGGCCATACTGGGTCAGACCAAAAGTCCATGGGCAGCAGGTTTAAAACAAATAAAAGGAAGTTCTTCACAAAGCACACAGTCAACCCGTGGAACTCCTTGCCTGAGGAGGTTGTGAAGGCTAGGACTATAACAGGGTTTAAAAGAGAACTGGATAAATTAATGGAGGTTAAGTCCATTAATGGCTATTAGCCAGGATGGGTAAGGAATGGTGTCCCTAGCCTCTGTTTGTCAGAGGGTGGTGATGGACGGCAGGAGAGAGATCACTTGATCATTACCTGTTAGGTTCACTCTGGGGTACCTGGCATTGGCCACTGTCGGTAGACAGGATACCGGGCTGGATGGACCTTTGGTCTGACCCAGTACGGCCGTTCCTATGTTCTTATGTCCATCTAGTCCAGTATCCTGTCTTCCAACAGTGGCCAATGCCAGGTGTCCCAGAGAGAATGAACAGAGCAGGTAATCATCAAGTGATCCGTCCCCTGTTGCCTATTCTCAGCTTCTGGCAAACAGCCAGGCTGTGCAGGGATGGTGTCCCTAGCCTCTAATAGCCATTGACGGACCTATCCTCCATACATTTATCTAGTTCTTTTTTGAACCCTGTTATACTCTTGGCCTTCACAACATCCTCTGGCAAAGAGTTCCACAGGTTGTCTGTGCGTTGTGTGAAGAAATATTTCCTTTTCTTTGTTTTAAATCTGCTGCCTATTAATTTCACTTGGTGACCCCTACTACTTGTGTTATGAGAAGGAGTAAATAACAATTTCTTATTTACTTTCTTCACTCCAGTCATGATTTTATAGACCTCTATCATATCCCCAGTTAGTCATCTCTTTTCCAGCTGAAAAACCCCAATCTTATTAATCTCTCCTCATATGGAAGCTGTTCCATATCCTTAATAATTTTTGTTGCCCTTTTCTGAACCTTTTCCATTCCAATATATCTTTTTTGAGATGGGGGGCAACCACATCTGCACTCAGTATTCAAGATGTGGACGTACCATGGATTTATATAGAGGCAATATGATATTTTCTGTCTTCTTATCTATCCCTTTCTTAATGATTCCCAATGTTCTCTTCGCTTTTTTGACTGCCACTGCACATTGAGTGGATGTTTTTAAGAGAACTATCCACAATGACTCCAAGATCTCTTTCTTGAGGGGTAATGTCTGATTTTGACCCCATCATTTTATATGTATAGTTGGGATTGTGTTTTCCAATGTGCATTACTTTGCATTTATCAACATTGAATTTCATCTGTCATTTTGTTTCCCAGTCACCCACAGTTTTGTGAGATCCCTTTGTAGCTCTTAGTTAAGTCACAGGCAGACTGCAATCTTGAGTAGTTTTGTATCATCTGCAAATTATGCTACCTCACTGTTTACCCCTTTTTCCAGATCATTTATGAATATGTTGAATAGGACCGGTCCCAGTACAGACCCCAGGGGGACACCACTATTTGTCTCTCCAGTCTGAAAACTGACCATTCCTACTGTGACGCTACACCCCATATTCTTCATAAAAATATGATTGTAGCATAATTAAGATGTATTTTATGCAAGATGGGTCATGAGGTATCATTGGAATGATTATGATTTACTGAATATGATTATCCTATTTGTATGCATGTATCATACATTCCTAAAGCTAGGAATATTGACAATACATGTGTACTATAGAAGTGTTTGCACCTGGGGAACGCCCACCAGACAGAATGCAATCAGTCTGGATGGGCCATTAGGAAAAACAATAGGTCTTTGAAGATGCTAATCTCCCTCATTCCTGACAAGCTTTCCTGGGATGCTACAAACAACCTCTGATTTATGGCTGCTTTGACACTGCAGGATTATGTGATTAAGGGCTTGTCTACACTACCGGCTAGATCGGCTGGCAGCGATCGATCCAGTGGGGGTCGATTTATCGCGTCTAGTAAATCGACCACTGAGCACTCTCCCGTCGACTCCAGTACTCCACCAGAATGAAAAGCGCAAGCGGAGTTGACGGGAGAGCATCAGCTGTCGACTTACCACAGTGAAGACACTGCGGTAAGTAGATCGAAGTGCATCGACTTCAGCTACGCTATTCACATAGCTGAAGTTGCGTATCTTAGATCGACCCCGCGCAGTTGTGTAAACAAGCCCTAAGTCACCTGGTACTGGACTCCATGATAGAATACCAGTATTTTTCCACTGAGGGGGCTGGGGGAGAACCATACTGGAAAACAAAGGATTCCCATCATATGTAAAACCTATTTAAGCAGGAGAGGGACATAATCAGTATTCATTCTTCACTGAATCCCCACCCAGGATGACTGCTGGAAACATCTAAGAAACCAATACTTTGGGCTTTCTCGCTCAGGGGTGTGCAAAAACACACCCCTGAGCGCTGCAAGTATCAGTGCTGTAAAATGCCAATGTAGACAGTGCACCAACGCTGGGAGCCATGCTCCCAGCACTGGTAGCTATTCCCCTCGTGGAGGTGGGTGGTTGTTTTTTTTATAGTGCTGGGACAGAGCTCTCCCAGTGCTATTCTGCGACTACACAGCCACATTAAAGCACTGCCCTGGCAGTGCTTTAACGTTGCTAGTGAAGACATACCTTCCCAGCCTGGGCTCAGCAATTCTCTGCCCCTTAGGGTATCTGGCCTGTGAAAGAAATATCTGAAGTTTTAAGCTGCAAGCAAGAGCAGCTTGCCTTCAAGAAACTCTGCAATCTGCCTAAAACAACATTTAGGGTGGGAAATTACTGCTTGTAACCAGTTTTTTAATATATTAAGCTTAGCTTGGTGTTTATTTCATTTGCTAGGTAATCTGCTTTGATCTGTCTGCTATCCCTTATAATCACTTAAAATCTATCTTTTGTAGTTAATAAACATGTTTTTGTCTTCTCTGAAACCAGTTTCTGGAATTCATAACTGGGGTGGGGAAAGCTGTGCATATCTTCTTCCATATTGAGGGAGGGAGCGAATGTTATGAGCTTACTTTGTTCCATTCTCTGTGCAGTGCAAGACAATACAATTTTGGGTTTGCATTCCAGAGGGGGTGTGCACTTAAGTGCTGGGCAATCCCTGAGCTGAGTCTTCCCATGCAGAGCTGATTTCAGTGTCTGTCTTTCTGCAGCTGGCTGTCCCCCTACCTGTGTGTGTGCTGGAGGAGACTTGAGGGCCTGACTCAGCAGGACTGTGTAAGGGGGAACAGGTGGGCTTAGTAGTACTCCAGTATATCAAGTAGCACCCCGGAGGAGGGGCAACCCGTCACACCTAGCTTTGTTTAATATCTTTTAACCAGTTACCGATCCATGAGAGGACCTTCCCTCTTATCCCTTGACAGCTTATTTTGCTTAAGAGTCTTTGGTGAGGGACCTTGTCAAAGGCTTTTTGAAAATCTAAGTACACTATATCCACTAGATCCCCCTTGTCCACATGCTTGTTGACCCCTCAAAGAATTCTAGTAGATTGGTGAGGCATGATTTCCCTTTACAAAAACCATCTTGACTCTTCCCCAACAAATCGTGTTCATCTAGGTGTCTGATAATTCTGTTATTTTCTATAGTTTCAACCAATTTGCCCGATACTGAAGTCAGGCTTACCAACCTCTGTAATTGCTGGGATCACTTCTGGAGCCTTTTTAAAAAATTGGTGTCACAATAGCTATCCTCTAGTCATCCAGTACAAAAGCTGATTTAAATGATAGGTTACAAACCACAGTTAGTAGTTCTTCAATTTCACATTTGAGTTCTTCAGAACTCTTGGGTGAATACCATCTGGTCCTGGTGACTTATTACTGTTTAATTCATCAATTTGTTCCCAAACCTCCTCTAATGACACCTCAATCTGGGACAGTTCCTCAGATTTGTCATCTAAAAAGACTAGCTCAGGTTTGGGAATTTCCCTCACATCCTCAGCCGTGAAAACCAATGCAAAGAATTCATTTAGTTTCTCTGCAATGGCCTTATCGTCCTTGAGTGCTCCTTTGGCATCTCGATCGTCCAGTGGTTGTTTACTAGGCTTCCTGTTTCTGGTGTACTTAAAACATATTTTTGCAATTACTTTGAGTCTTTGGCTAGCTGTTCTTCAGATTCTTTTTTGGCCTTCCTAATTATATTTTTATACTTCACTTGCCAGAGTTTATGCTCCTTTCTATTTTCCTCACTGGGATTTAACTTCCACATTTTAAAGGATGTCTTCTTGCCTCTCACTGCTTTTTACTTTGTTGTTTAGCCACAGTGACACTTTTTGGGTTCTCTTACTATGTTTTTTAAATTGGGGTATACATTTAAGTTGAGCTTCTATTAAGGTGTCTTTAAAAAGTTTCCATATAGCTTGCAGGGATTTCTCTTTTGGTACTGTACCTTTTAATTTCTGTTTCACTAACTTCTTCCTTTTTGTGTAGTCCCCCTTCCTGAAATTAAATGCTACTGTGTTGGGCTGCTGTGGTGTTTTCCCTGCCACAGGATTGTTAAATTTAATTATATTATGGTCACTATTACCAGCTATATTCACCTCTTTGAACAGATCCTGTGCTCCACTTTGGACTAAATCAAGAATTGCCTCTCCTGTTGTGGGTTCCAGGACTAGCTGCTCCAAGAAGCAGTCATTTAAGGTGTCAAGAAACTTTATCTCTGCATCCCGTCCTGAGGTGACATGTACCCGGTCAATATGGGGATAGTTGAAATCCTGCATTATTATTGAGTTTTTTTATTTTTATAGCCTCTAATCTCCCTGAGCATTTCATAGTCACTTATCACCATCCTGGTCAGGTGGTCGGTAATATATCCCTACTGCTATATTCTTATTATCCGAGCATGGAATTACTGTCCATAGAGATTCTATGGTACAGTTTGGTTCATTTAAGATTTTTACTTCATTTGATTCTATGCTTTCTTTCACATATAGTGCCACTCCCCCACCAGCACGACCTGTTCTGTTCCTTCCGAAATATTTTGTAGCCTGGTATTACTGTTTCCCATTTATTATCCTCATTCCACCAAGTTTCTGTGATGCCTATTATATCAATATCCATCTTATTATTTAGAATTCTAGCTTTTGTATATAAGCACTTTAAAAAGTTGTCACTTTTTAGCTGTCTGCAATTACATGATGGGACTCTTTTCAGTTGACTGTTTCTCATCAGATCCCTACCTGTATTTTATCATCGTCCATCCTCTCCTCCTTACTAGGACATAGAGAATCTCCATTAATAGATCCTCCCCTAAGGAATGTCTGTCTGAAGCATGTGTTCCTCCACACCTGTCAGCTTTCCCTCAGCCCTTAGTTTAAAAACTGCTCTATGACCTTTTTAATTTTAAGTGCCAGCAATCTGGTTCCATTTTGGTTTAGATGGACCTCGCCCTTTTCCCAAAAGTTTCCCCAGTTCCTAAAAACCTAACCCCCTCCTCCCTACACCATCGTCTCATCCACGCATTGAGACCCTGCAGTTCTGTCTGCAACTGTGTTACATGAATGATCTCCCAGCCAGGGCCGGCTCTACTGTTTTTGCCGCCCCAAGCAGCGTGCCAAATTGCCGTCGCAGACGGCGGGGGCAGTCAGTGTGCCGTGTAGGGCAGCATGCGAGTTTCCACGGTGGCGGCAATTCGTGGCAGCTTCTGTCTTCAGCTGGAAGACAGAAGCTGCCGCCGAATTGCCGCCACGGGCAGCTGAAGATAGAAACTGCCGCCGAATTGCTGCCGCCGCGGAAACGCACATGCCACCCTAACGGACACAGGGACTGCCCCCGCCGTCCGTGGCGGCAATTCGGCGCGCTGCTTGGAGCGGCAAAAACACACAGACTGCCTCCCCTTGCAGATTGCCGCCCCAAGCACCTGCTTGGAATGCTGGTGCCTGGAGCCGGCCCTGCTCCCAGCCATTCATGAACCATCAATAGGGAGGCTCCAGACAATTTTCCCTAGCTTGTCAGAACTGTACTGTCTTACATTGGTCAGAAGCCTGGCCAGTTTAAGTTCATTAAGTAGTTCACCACTCCCTCAGTGTGGAATGAACACATATTAGCCTTTGTAAACTGAGCTGAGATTTCCCATGCACTTCAGCCAAAACGCACTGTTTTAGGTAAAACATAAAACAGGTTTATTCACTTCAAATCTATTTTTCTGTAGTTATTATAAATAACCAACTCTGATCTCTATGGCTGCTATTTAAGAAACAAAAATAAATTTGCTGTCTAAGTTCTACAAACTAAGCAGGATTTGAATCAAACAGTGTCTCACCCTGACAGATGGTATAAGCAGGTTACAGATTCTCAATACACAGACTGGACTCCATTTCCAGTCTGGGACCGCCCTTCCCCACTTCAAAGTCTTTGTCCTCCAGGTGTTGAGTTGGGGGAATGGGGGGGGGGGGGGGGGGGGGGGGGGGGGGGGGGGGGGGGGGGGGGGAAGAGGTCAAGTGATGATGTCACTGCCTCTCTCTTATATTTTCTTCCAGCTGTGAAGATCCTTCCTGTGACATGGGGGTTAGGGGCAGCCCCCATTCGTCAAGCAGTCTCCATTGCCTATGTGTGCGCTCTCTGAGAAGTTTTTGGGATGGCCATTGGGAGAGTGGATTCCCTTTAATGGGCCATCAGCACATAACTGGCTGGTCCTTTGCTGCGATTGAAAGGTTGACTGTGGGTGTCTCCCAACCTCACAACATATTTCAGTAACACATATAGCAATGCTTCATAACTCCACCTACAATGATAGCACATACAATCCAAGAGGATATTAATGTTCAACAAATCAAGACTTTTAAAATACCTTACATGGCATACTTTGTACAAAACACATCATAATTATATGACAGTGGTGAATATGGGGGTTCCAGGGTGCTACTTTGAGGTACAGCGCATCACACTCTCCCTTTAAAAAAAATTCTGCTTGTTTTAAAACAAACAACCTCCCTTCCCCCAAACCTTGGAAACACTAGGAATGTAGGGTCTTAGACTTCCCTGGCTGAGTGAGTAGCTCAGGTAAGTAGTTTCCTTTAACAAAGATATCTTTTGATCCAAATGCAAATACAACAGTGCCTAAATGGGGGAGGGATAGCTCAGTGGTTTGAGCATTGGCCTGCTAAATCCAGGGTTGTAAATTCAATCCTTGAGGGGGCCATTTAGGGATCTGGGGCAAAAATCTGTCTGGGGATTGGTCCTGCTTTGAGCAGGGGGTTGGACTAGATGACCTTTTAAGATCCCTTCCAACCCTGATATTCTATGATAAATATGGGTTAACAAGAAACAGCTTTAAATTGTCCAAGCTAAGCCCTTCCTTTAAATGCTCAACTTTTATTCTCTTGTTTCTTGTAATGTCATAACTCTAGTTCTCCCATCCCCTCAGAATCTTTCACAATAGATGAGATGTGTATGTCTAATGTTTAACAAAAAAGAGTATTGAGCCCTTTTTCTCCTTTGAAGGTCCTATTAAGGGTGCATGGATAGCTGTAACTGACTGCTTCACTTGGGTACCCAGAAAGTTCTCTAAACATGTTTTTTAATGGACTTTAAGATAATTCATTCCACAAGGAACAGTAGACTTTTCACATACATACACACATCCACTTTCACCTCAGTAGGAAGTCGGTCGGAGTCCAGGTTAGCTGAAATGGGGTCATGCTATGGGCCTAAAAATAGCAGGGTTTGGGCTGGAGCCTGGATTCTGAATCCCAGTGGGCGGAGTGGGTCTCAGAGCCTGAGCAGGAAAGTCTACATTGTTATTTTTAGCCCTGTAGTGTGAGCCCCATGAGTCCAAGTCAATTGACCTGGGCTCTGAGGGTATGACTACACTGCAATTAGACACCTGGGACTGGTCCATGCCAGCTGACTCAGGCAAAGGGACTGTTTAAGGGTGTAGACATTTGGGTTTGGGCGAGAGCCCAGGGTCTAAGACCCTGCATAGTGGGAGGGTGCCAGAGCTCAGGCTGCAGCTTAAGCCCGAACATCTACACTGCAATTAAACAGCCCCTTAGCCCAAGACAGCAGGCACAAGCCAGCTTCCTGTTTGTAATTTCAGTGTAGACATACCCTAAGACTCGCTGCCACATTATTTTTTTGTAGTCTAGATGTACCCAGAGATGGGCTGTCAATATTTGAACTGCTATTCTCATAAATTCTGTCTTGGTCAGAGCTGATCTTTCTGGCTACTGTGTTGACATGAAGATTCTCTGAGCACAGTGAGAGCACACTCTGAGAACAGTGAGCACCTGTTCTCCTGCAGGTATTTAACCATGTTGAAACAAGAACTCATTGTCATATCTAGTATCAACTGTATGTAACAATCTATTCCCCTTGGGGTATACTGTGCGCTTGGCAGAGAGTTGAAGGTGTGTGTAAAATATTCCACCTTCTGGCTGCCTGTGACCAGGTTCCTCTCAGGCATATATTCCAATGAGTCAACCTTTGCCAAAGCAACAGCTTGTGATTGATGCAGCCCCTTCTGTACAAATCAATATTAAAAGCGTTTGTTAGCCCTAGTCTCTCTGCGCATGCTAACTCTTGGCAATCTGCCATTCAGCAAGGCAGCAAGGGTGCAAGTGCTACTGTGTCTGCTGTTTTAAATCCTTGAAGTACAAGACTGCTTGTGAACCTCTTTTAGAGCCAGTGCACTGGGAAACTGAAAAAAGACTCTAGCATTGCTTTGTGTTCACACTAAAGATGGTCTGTACTGATTTGTCAGAATTAGCAATTGCTGGGGATCTTTAATATATAACAAGGATAATGTGTGTTTTTTAATTGCAGGCTGGGGGGTGGTAATGAAACTCCAGCACTTTCTAGCTGCTCAAAGCTTCTACAGCAGAAATGTGCTGCAGTGTGCATAGGGCCATGCAAATTCTGTCTCGAGAGAACTGATGTTGATTACTTTTCTGTACTCTGTTCTACTGTAGTCAGAGGCGGATTTACAGTAAAACCCAGGGTGCCCTGGCATGGGGCCCCTCAATGACAGGTGACCCCAGGGCTGGGCAGAGACTGGGGCAGAAGCTTGGTCCTGCTGGCTCCTGGGGCTCCTGCTGCAGGCTCTGCCCCCACCAGCAGCCAAGCTCCCCCATCCCCCACCTTCTTCCCCGAGCATGCCGCGTTCCCGCCCCTCCCTCCCAGTGCTTCCCCCACCACCGAACAGCTGTTTGCCAGCACTCAGGTCGCTCCGGGGGTAGGGGTAGGGGTAGGGGTGGGGATGCAGCGCACTCAGGGGAGGAGGTGGAGAAGAAGTGGGGGTGTGGCTTTGGGGAACGGGGTGGAATTGGGGCAGAGCAAAGGCGGGACCCTGAACTCCCCCCGCACATACCCCTCCCCCCCAGACCCCTGGCGTGAGCCACTCAGGGCAGGGGACTGGGGCGGGGCACGGGGCTGGGAGCACCCCCAGCCCCCTGCACCGAGTCCTGCCCCCCCTCACACACCTCCTGCCCTCCCTGACTCCTGCACCCCCACACAGCTCCAAATGGGAGCTCCTGCACCCCCACCACCCACATTCCCACCTGTACCCCTCACACCAAATGGGAGATGCCCCAGGTAAGCGCTCCACACCCCAACCCTGAGCCCCCTCCTGCACCCTAACTCCTGGCCAGACCCTGCATCCCAACCGCCAGCCTGCTCCTGCACCCTAACCTCCTCCCAGACCCTGCACCCCCCTTACACACTCCCAGCCCTGACTCCTGCACCCCTCTCAGACACACCCTGCCCTCCCTGACTCCTGCAACCCCCCCACAACCCTGCCCACCCTGACTCCTGCACCCCCCCACATCCGCACCTGCACCTCTCGCACCAAACGGGAGCTGCCCCAGGTAAGCGCTCCACACCCCAACCTCCTTCTCCAACCCTGAGCCCCCTCCCGCACCCTAACTCCTGGCTAGACCCTGCTGCATCCCAACTCCCAGCCTGCTCCTGCACCCTAACTTCCTCACAGCCCCTGGACCCCCAGCCCTCAGCCCCCTCCCACACCCTAAGTCCTGGCCAGACCCTGCACCCCAACATTTTTTTACTTTTTTTTTTTTATAAAGTGCTCTTATCCAAAGTGCTTTACAATAGTTAGTTAATGGTACAAACAATATTTGGAAAGATCATTAAGTGGTCCTCCGAGACCCTCCGCGATTTTTCAAGTGGTCTGTGGAAAAATAAGTTAGAGTACAAAAACAATCAAGGTACCTCACTTTACTTTCATTTACTTCCTATTACTTATAGGAGGAGGCTGAAGAAAAAAAAGAATGAAAAACAGGGGTTGGGGGGAGATAAGACAATGTTCTTTTTCTTGGCTGGGTCCCAAGGAGGGGCCCCCAAAATGAAGCTGAGCACGGGGCCCCACTAACTCTAAATCCACCACTGACTGTAGTTCTTTGAGTGGTGCTTGGCAGAGTTGGTTATTCTAACCAGAAGGTGCTCCCTATTTGCTTAGTATATTGCTGATCAGATTTTTGCATGACCACTGTGGAGTGGCCTTTTGCTACATAGTTCAAAGCAACTGTACTGTTGATGACTGAACATGTGGGATTAGAATAAAAAATTGAGGAAAAATTTGCAGACTGTGCTACTTCTAGATGTGTGTGCTTAAGCAAAGTAAAAATAGAGGCTCATGTTAAAACTTGCCTGTCTATATGGCTGTACTTCAAATGGTGAGACCAATTATAAAATCAGGCAAATAGTTGCAATGACATGTCACATTCTTATCTAACTTGCTTACCAGAGGTGCCTAATCTGCTGGCACTATTAAGACAAGCATTATTTCTATTGAAACTTTTACAAATTATAAAATGTTTCTCACATATTGAGCATAAGCTAATGTAGGTTTGAATTAAAAAAAAAAGTAAATATTTTCCTCAAATTCTGAAGTGAGAGAAAGTTTTACCAACTAAATTTGTATTTGGTATCTATAAAAAACTTCAGCTAAATGTCAGAGTTCAAATTCTAGCAATATATCTGAGCAGGTCATCTTATTCCTGTCAACATACATTACATTGTATTCATCAACACCTAACTTAATCTGCCATTGTGATGTTAGGTTTCTTCAGAGTTTCACTTTTTTTTTTCTAGTATTGATTCATGTAAAGGTGGGGGCAGTCCCTGTGTGCCCCATTGCAGCCCAGTATGGCACTGCAGGTGTGCTCCACCTTAATTTCCCCAAGTGAACCATAAATTCACTTTAACTGACCAGGGCAAGGAGACACCAACCCATATTAGCCAAATTAATAAAATGTCAGGGCAGGAATCATTACAATAAAATAGTTTATCAGGACCTGGTACAGAGTTCCTAAACAATGTCCACAAACCCAAGTCTGAGATTCAGGTTTGGCTTGTCTCCTGATGCTTGAGAGAGAAAACTCCACCTCTGCAGCCTGCCTATCTTGCTCCATGGACCCTGGCCTGTTTCTATTTACATGGCTCAGCCCCTAGGTGGGACTGGACTTCCTTGATTATCCCCATGCTGTAGGCTCTGGCCTGTGCCTTAGAGGCCTAGTACAGTTTTCCCCATACACTTCTTTCACAATTCCCCTAAATCCTGTCTGATCTTGCTACCTTTTATTTCTTTTTTCAATCATTAACACATTAAACACTAGTCCCAATAGGGCTCTTTTGGAAACCCTGTTGATTAATCTGAGTCTGATCAAATTCTTCAGTTTCTGATAAGGCTGTCAAGTGATTAAAAAAAAATCATGATTAATTGCGCAATTAAAAAGATTAATCGCGCAGTTAAACAATAATAAAATACCATTTATTTAAATATTTTGGATGTTTTCTACATATATTGATTTCAATTACAATACAGTGTAACAAAGTGTACAGTGCTTAATTTATATTAATTTTTAATTACAAATATTTGCACTGTAATAAAAAACAAAATAGTATTTCAGTTCACCTAATACAAGTACTGTAGTGCAATCTCTTTATCATGAAAGTTGAACTTACAAATGTAGAATTATGTAAAAAAAAACTGTACTCAAAAATATAACAATATAAAACTTTAGAGCCTACAAGTCCACTCAGTCCTACTTCTTGTTCAGCCAATTGCAAAAACAAACAAGTTTATTTACATATACAGGAGATAATGCTGCCCGCTTCTTGTTTACAATGTCACCTGAAAGTGAGAACAGGTGTTTGCATGGCACTTTTGTAGCCAGCCATGTTGCAAGGTATTTATGTGCCAGATATGCCAAATATTTGTATGCCCCTTGTGCTTTGGACACCATTCCAGAAAACAGTTATGTAACAAAAAATTCTAAATTTGTAAATTGCACTTTCATGATAAAGAGATTGCACTACAGCACTTGTATGAAGTGAATTGAAAAATACTTTCTTTTATCATTTTTACAGTGCAAATATTTGTAATAAAAAAGAATGATACAAAATAAACACTGTACACTTAGTATTGTGTTGTAATTGAAGTCAATATATTTGAAAATGTAGAAAAACATCCAAAAATATTTAATAAATTTAAATTGGTATTCTATTAACAGTGCAATTAAAACTGTGATAATCGTGATTAGTTTTTTAAATCACAATTAATTTTTTGAATTAATCACGTGAGTTAACTGCGATTAATTGACAGCCCTAGTTTCTAAATATTTGCCATTGAGGTTGCTTGTCACCTCTGAAAATCAGGTCAATAGAGATCTTTTTAAAGGAAGGGAAGAGTGTTATGTTGCTGGATTTTTTGTTAGTTTAAAGCAAAGTACCCTCATGTCTGGCTTTCTTCTGCTCCCTGCAGCTAGCTCCTGTGCAGAGCAGTCATGTTTCAGCCATAAAGCAGGGGAGATGTGGAATAACTTTGACCTACAAATGTGCAATGGGCCATGTGCACAAGCCACATATCTCAATGAACTGTCTGAAAAAAACTAGTGGTCTTGTGATTAGACAATCATTGTTAGTGCTGAACGTTGTGTGTGTGAAAACAAACTGGACAACTGAAAAAAAAAAAAAAAAGTTGTACTTAATGTAAGCTTGAGCTGTGTCTTGACGTGCTCATGTCTAAATAGCACAGCAGAACCAGACCTGCTTGTTCTGTTGTTCACAGAAAGGGTGAGGCTTTTATTTTTAGTGTGGCTCCACCCAGCAGAGCCAGAGAAATAATGGATGCAATCCACCTACAAATCCTCTAGCTGTAGTTTGCTGTTCACTAGCGTTGTGGGAGGATTCCTAAGAACATGACTCAGTGGGTAGTGGCTCTCACTCTGCCGCTAAACAAACACAGTGTCCTTTCTACTTATCAGCTGAACTGAACTGGCTTCTCCTTACCTGCATGGATGGTTAACTCGATTTAGCCAAGCTTGACTACCTGCATTTTAATTACTGTGGTCACAAGGTGGTACAGCAAGAAGTTTTTTTATAGTAGATATTTCAGACTTAGTTCAGTGATACATGCTGCTGGCTTTTTGTACTTTGATCTGATAGTTCAAAGATGACCAGAATTATTGCTGTTACAAAGTGGGGGAGAGTGGTTGACAGCAGTTGTACACTGACTGAAATTTAACATGTTAAAACCAAGCACGATTGCTGCCTCGTCACTTACATTTTGTATTACACTTTGGGAGACGTTTTGTATTACACTTTATATTACACAAGGGAAGACAATGAGGTGTAAGGGCTAGTGCACAGGACTGGCAGCCAGGAGTCCTAGCGTCTGTTCCTAGCTTTGCTATTGACTTGCTGGGTCCCCTTTGCGTAAGCTCTGTGCTTTTGGTTTCCCCCCCTCTGATAAATTGGGATAATCACCTTTTGTAAAATACTTTCAGAACTTCAGGTGAAGAGCACTACAAAAAGCACGAGTTATTTAGGTCCATATATACAGCCCTCAATTCTGTTACAACTCCTGTTGACATCAGGGGAAATTCCACTACTCAAGGGGGTGGGGGAAGGGAGAGAGAGAGAGTGATGCTATGCTATTGAAACAATATAATTTTGCTTTCAGTGTGCTGTTGATAGTATATGTTGGGAGAAGGGTTATCTCTCAGAAGCAGGAAGTCAACAAGATATGGTGAGTAAATATACCCTCCAATGAAGGTGAACTTGTTCTACAGTCTTGTTAGCATCTGCCAAATCTTCATTTTTCTTTATACAATATGTACCCATGCCACTTACCATCTTGCTCTGGCTATTGCTTTCTCAAAGCACCCACTGTTTGCTAGGTAAATTCATCTTGATGAAATTCCTATCCAGTCCAGTATCCTGTCTCCAATGGTGTCCAGTACCATGTGATCCAGAGGAAGGTGTAAGAACCCTGCCATAGGTAGTTGTGGGATAGTTTGCCTTCATTGTCTTCTCCTAATCTCTAATAGTTAGAGACTGACTTGAAGCCCGGGAGCATGAGGCTTAATATCCTTTCCAGATTGTTGTTAGCATTAACTACTATAATTCATGGAAGTCTTATGACCTGTGTTTATGCAGGAGGACAGACTAGATCACTATGGTTCCTTCTTAAAACCCACAATTCTAAATATTGTTATCCATATAGGTGTCAATCCTTTTTTGAATCTGCACTCAAAGACATCCTGTGATGATGTGCAGGTAGTCTAGTTATGTGGTGTGGAAAAAATATTTCCTTTTGATCCTTTTCACATGTCTGTAAAGCACAAGGTCTCTGCCCTGTGGAGTTTGCAGTCTAAATAGACAACACACAGATGAAGGATAGAATGCAACAAAACAACAAAGTGATCTGTTAAGCTTGAGGTAGCATTAATTTATTTTTGTGTTGAAACTTTTAAAGATGTTTGTTTCCTTCATACTATTTTCATACTAGGAATCATTAAAAAGGGGATAGAGAATAAGACAGAGAATATATTATTGCCCTTATATAAATCCATGGTACGCCCACATCTCGAATACTGTGTACAGATGTGGTCTCCTCACCTCAAAAAGGATATTCTAGCACTAGAAAAGGTTCAGAAAAGGGCAACTAAAATGATTAGGGGTTTAGAGAGGGTCCCATACGAGGAGAGATTAGAGAGGCTGGGACTCTTCGGCTTGGAAAAGAGAAGACTAAGGGGGGACATGATAGAGGTATATAAAATCATGAGTGATGTTGAGAAAGTGGATAAGGAAAAGTTATTTACTTATTCCCATAATACAAGAACTAGGGGTCACCAAATGAAATTAATAGGCAGCAGGTTTAAAACAAATAAAAGGAAGTTCTTCTTCACGCAGCGCACAGTCAACTTGTGGAACTCCTTACCTGAGGAGGTTGTGAAGGCTAGGACTATAACAATGTTTAAAAGGGGACTGGATACATTCATGGTGGCTAAGTCCATAAATGGCTATTAGCCAGGATGGGTAAGAATGGTGTCCCTGGCCTCTGTTCGTCAGAGGATGGAGATGGATGGCAGGAGAGAGATCACTTGATCATTGCCTGTTAGGTTCACTCCCTCTGGGGCACCTGGCATTGGCCACTGTCGGTG
This sequence comes from Platysternon megacephalum, assembly GCA_003942145.1. Lineage (NCBI taxonomy): Eukaryota > Metazoa > Chordata > Testudines > Platysternidae > Platysternon > Platysternon megacephalum. The sequence goes on along the minus strand of QXTE01000148.1, from coordinate 1,924,420 downwards.
GACAGATACTGGGCTAGATGGACCTTTGGTCTGACCCGGTACGGCCGTTCTTATGTTCTTATGTATTTTAGGAGCAGGATTTGGAGTTGATAATCCTCTTGGAAGAAGTGAGTTTGAAGACTGTGGAAGTAGATACAGACCTATTCAAGGAGGGGTTTCCAGGCATATGGACTCACAGGAAGGAGACACAGAGGCAAACGTGATACATATGTACAATAGTCATTCCTAAGCCTGTGCAGGTCATTGGTGGGAGAGGGGATGGCCACCTACCACCAGGGAAGGCTTGAATCAGAGTTTTGATTCTTTACCTGCTACCAGACACTTGCTCTGGTAATTTACCATACATGTGAGCTGAAAATAGGTAGGGGCAAGGCTTTCTGCTGCCTGTACTAAGTAGTGCTAAGAGAGAAATAGCTTAGTGGCTGCGGTTGCATCTGGCTTCCCACTGAGATGGATTGTAGTATGTTTGTTTTTCTCAACAGGTGACTTAAATGAATTTACATGGCTGCCAAACAGCTAGCTTGTTTGTATAATTATTCAGAGCAAGTTTCTCCCTGACTCCTCTTTATTTAATGTAACAGAGTAGCTAGTATGTTATCAAGGGTGGATCCCTACTAGACTAAATTTTGCTAGTTACTGTCCTTTAACTATGTATAATCGGTCACAAGGTAAATGGGGTAGAATAAAAATATAGTAATCAAACTGTTCCTAGCATGACTTTAAAAGTGAGGGTAATTAGCATTGGAAAAATTTACTGAGGACTGTGGTAGATTCTCTATCACTGGCAATTCTTAAAATCAAGATTGGATTTTTTTTTTCAAGATATGCTATAGTTCAAAAGGAATTATTTTGTGTAAATTTTCTGGTCTGTGTTATACAGGAGGTCAAACCAAATGATCACAGTGGTCTCTTCTAGCCTTGAAATCTATGCTAAGGGTTTAGTAAACACTCCAAAAGGATTAAAAATAGAAGTAAATCAAAGTAAAAAAACACGATGTACACTTTGTACAGAAGGCAAGCACTTGTAGATTATGAAAAATAGCTTGTCAATAACTGATAGTAGGAATGTTTTCTTTTAGATTACTAATCTGAATAAATTTGATGTTTAACCGTCTTGTGGGCCAGATTCTGATTTTGACTATACAGATATAAATTTGGAGTAACTCCCTTAGCTTCAATGGAATTTCCCTTGATTTACGCTGATGTAACTAAACGTCACAAGCTGGGTTGGTTCAGCTACACTACTTGTTGGGACATGATCACCCTCCTAAGCAGGGTTGCTTGGTGCCTTACGCTTTGGAATAAGCTTCCATCGAGTCACGGTACATTCTTGTAAGACGAGACTCCGCCTTTCTTTCCTGTAGGCAGTCCTAGTTCTCCCCCGTGAGTTGCTAACGAAACCTAGTCAGCTAACTCATCCCCTAAGCATCCGAAGAAGTGGGTATTCACCCACGAAAGCTCATGCTGCAAAACGTCTGTTAGTCTATAAGGTGCCACAGGATTCTTTGCTGCTTTTACAGATCCAGACTAACACGGCTACCCCTCTGATACTCATCCCCTAAGAAGTGCCTCTGCAGCTGTGACTCCAAGCTAATGCTGTGCTCCCTGTTCCCTATGCTCTAACTAGCTTGTATCCGGCTCACACCAGCTGCTGCTTTGGGGGCGGTTCTCTCTGTATTTCCTAGGGGAAGGATGTCACATGCTACAGCCCCCATACATATGGCCATGCCAAGCCGAGAATAGCTCCCATGCCTCAAAGGACAAAGGCGGGTAGAGGTGCTCACCTCTTCTTTCTCTCGTTGACAATCTCCCCCAGGCTCCCTACCTGCCCTGGAAGCTGTGTGTGTGTGTGTTGGATTAGCTAGAACTGGGAGGCCTCTCCTGCCGGGTACCGGCTGCAATAGCACCCCCGGCAGGTCCCCATGCTGCCATAGGGAGGTCTCTAGGGCCGCAGCTGCCCGGCCCCAGGGGGCTAGGCGGTGTGCCCAGGCCATAGCGACACCAGCCGCGCCTGGCCGGGAACTGAGCGCGCGGCGGGGCGAGCCCCGTTAAGCCCCATCACCCTGTTTGGCGGCTCTACCCAAGTCAATAGGCAGAACCAGACCCCGCAGGGCTGAGCGGACTCCCCGCAGAGAGCGGCTTGCCCGCCTCCTCCTTCCGCTGCGCGGCCAGGAGCTTGCGCTGCCCTCGGGGCGGGTCCCGGGGAAGGGGCGGAGGCGGCCCGGCCCTACAGGCTCCATTTTGCGAGTGCGGAGGCAGCGAATTGACGGCTCAGGTGAGTGGGGGGCGCGGGGGCGGCACCAGCCCGTCCCGGCTCCTCCCTTCCCGGCAGCGCTTCGGGGCTTTGAGTTCCCCGGGCAGGGCCGCCCCAGCAGCGGGCAGGCCCGGGCGTGTAACCCCCCTTGTCCCAGGCCGCCCGAGCGCTGGGGAGCCCCCTTGAAGCGCGAGGCCAGCCCGGCGGGTCATGGGATGCTGTAGGGTCGCCAGCCCGGGCTCCTTTCCCTCCCCACGGCGGGGGAGAGCTCAGTCCCGCCCGGCTCCTGCCCGCCCTCCGGAGGGGAGAGGCTCACTCGCCCACCTGCCCTGAGCCTTGCAGGCCAGTGTGCAACACTGCACAGCCTGGGAGGGCGGCCCCGGGTTCCTCACCCGGCTAGAATTGCGCCTGGGCTCAGGCTGGATTCCATTATTGATGTTTAAAATAATTCTGAGGAATTTTTATTTTTAAGCTTTTTATAAACATTTTTATTGCCTTAAGTTTTCAGCGTGGTGGGAAATTATGGGCAAAGCGGAGCAGACAGTAATTATTGACTGACAGTAGATGTTGATTTCCAAAAGTGAAAGCTTTATAACTGTTAAATCACAATTTGTCAATATCACATGTGACAATATATAAAGTAAATATCCTTAAATCAATTTCTAAAGCAGCATTTTTCTTATGTTGCCTATTTGTAAAATGATTATTGATGGAAATGTTTTCCTTTGGCTTCCGTGTGTACAGTGAAATCCACATTTATTGATATTTACCAATAAAAATGTAATCCTTCCAAGCCTAGTTATACCAATGATACCCCTACTGTGGATGCAGTTGCATTGGTATAGTTTATTTCCCTTCCCATAGCACCTTTATACTGATATACTTTAGTTAGTCCACACTAGGAGCTTGTACCACTTGTATGCCAACATAGTTAAAGTGGTACAACTTTCTAATGGAGACAAAGTCTTGTTTGAGTATGTCTACACTGCACCTCAGCAACTGCAGCTGACCCATGCCATGTCTCTGGCTGTTTAATTGCAGTGTAGACATTTGGCTGGGTCTGGAGGGCAGGCTCTAGGACCCTGTGAGGTGGGAGGGTGCCAGAGGTCGGGCTCCGAGCCAGAAGTCTACACAGCAAGGAAACAACCTGAGCCCCACACAAATTGGAGTCCAATGGCACGGGCCCGCCATCATGCCATGGATGCCTAGTTGCAGTGTAGACACTGTATGGGGATCCTGCATGAGAAAGGTTGGTTCTGATTTTCCTCAGCTTCTTGTATCCTTTTTCTAATACCTATCTAGAAAATGAGGCCTCTCCATTTTGTTTAAAAATACTGAAAAGTGTAATTAAAATTTGGGAAGGACAATGTAATGAGGTGATTACAGGTGCTCTCTACGCTTGAGCCACATTTATTCCATTTGTTGGCTCTCCTTGTAGTGACCCTTGGAGAGGGATGAGAAATCAGAAATGTGTAAATGCTTTTCCCTTTCTTGAAATTAGTTAACCCAGTAAAAGGAATCACCTACAACTTTGTACATGCTCTTTCTGTTAGATTTTTAATATGTTTTCGCTTTGCTGTCCACACCCCTTTCCTGCCACTTTTGCTAAGGAGGAGAACTTTGGAGGCTGTAGGAAGTGCAGACAAAGGGCTGTTAATGCATAAGTAGAAAACTAAAGTTTGTGAGTGGCTTTTGGAGTTACACTTTCTAGGAAAGTGGCAGTTGAGAGCTCTGCAGTGGTGCCTCTGATTTACAATATTTTTTACTAGTCTTAGGCCCTTATGAAAGACAAGGCCTGAGGGAGGGCCACTGTTGAAGTCCAGTGCCAACAGCTTCAGTGCCTCCCCTATTGCTCATATTTTTCCAAACCGGCATAGTGAAACTGACACAATTCTTGTTATTTCACAGTTGTCCACAATGTTCTGAATAACAATAATGAAACTTACCATGTCTTATCAGTCTTGTTCCGCTGCTCTTGGGGAAGCTATAACCAAAAAGGGAGGCTGACTCTAGAGTGGTCTGCAGACTAGAGAAGACAGCTCTGCATTTGGAAGACTGTCCTTGTAATTGTGAGGATAGAAACTTTAAAAAAAATGAAAGTTGATTTAGACTCCTTCTTTTACCAGGAAAACCTTCCTAGTCATTCTCTAGTGCAAATATATTTTTCAGGCTCTTGTTTGTGTCCCTCCTCCAGCCAATTAATTCATATTGTATAATTATAGAATAACCATAGGTTTCTCAAAAAAACCCAATGAGGAGTCCTTGTGGCACCTTAGAGACTAACACATTTATTTGTGCATAAGCTTTCGTGAGCTAAAACCCACTTCATCAGATGCATGGAGTGAAAAATAAAGGCAGTTTCACTTTTGAAAAGAAAAGAGGATCCATAATTCTAGAGTTTTGAAACTCAATGGGCATTATTTGCTGAGTCACTGGGGGCACAGGGATGGATTACAAGTATATTTGAATAATGTTTCAATGAAGAACCTTCAGAGCGCATCCATTTTATGCCTCACAAACTGCTGTTAAGAAAAAAAAAATCATGGAACTAAAACTACATTAAAAAAAAAAAGATAGGCTTCTCTTGATAGAATCTGTTTTCAGTTTTGTGATGTGAAACTTCCTTAACAAAGGGCGAAGTCTCAGTTTTGCTTTGGGATACTCTAAGACAGTGTTTCTCAAGGACCGGTCTGTGAGATCTCCCTGACACAGTTTAGAAGGCAGCAAGCTGCCCTAAGCAGGGCCGGTGCAACCATTAGGCAAACTAGGCGCCCACTCCCCTGAGCTCTGCAGCAGGGCCAGGCCTGCACTCACTGGCCGCGGGAAGTACAGAGACCTGGCCCCAGCTGCGCCGCCGGTGAGTGCTGGGGGGTGGTTCCCCCGGCCCTCCAACCAGCCCCCCCGGAAGCCTGGGGCCCCCCCGCTACCGCCCCCCCGGAGGCCTGGGGGCACCCCCCCCCATGGGGGGGCTGTGTAGGGCCCCAGAATATTTAGGGATGGCCCCAGTACCCGCCACCCTGCCCGCGGCCAGCCCCACACCCCCTGCCCTGCCCGCGCGGCCAGCCCCTGCTGCACCCCCTGTCTCCAGCCAGCCCCACACCCCCTGTCTCCAGCCAACCCCATACACCCCTGCCCTGCCCACAGCCAACCCCATACACCCCTGCCCTGCCCACAGCCAGCCCCACACCCCCTGCCCTGCCCGCAGCTAGCCCCACACCCCTGCCCTGCCCGCAGTCAGCCCCACACACCCCTGCCCTGCCCGCAGTCAGCCCCACACACCCCTGCCCTGCCCGCAGCCACCCCCACACCCCCCTGTCTCCAGCCAGCCCCACCCCCCCTGTCTCCAGCCAACCCCATACACCCCTGCCCTGCCCACAGCCAGCCCCACACCCCCTGCCCTGCCCGCGCGGCCAGCCCCTGCTGCCTCCCCTGTCTCCAGCCAGCCCCACCCCCCCTGCCCTGCCCGCGCGGCCAGCCCCTGCTGCACCCCCTGTCTCCAGCCAGCCCCACCCCCCCTGCCCTGCCCGCCGCTAGCCCCACACCCCTGCCCTGCCCGCAGCCAGCCCCACACACCCCTGCCCTGCCCGCAGCCAGCCCCACCCCCCTGCCCTGCCCGCAGCCCGCCCCCCACCCCCCTCCCCCCCGCGCCGCCCCCCCCCCCCCCCCCCCCCTCCCCCCCCCGCAGCCACCCCCCCCCCCCCCTGCCCTGCCCCCCGCCCCCCCCCCCCCCCCCTGTCTCCAGCCAGCCCCACCCCCCCTGCCCTGCCCGCGCGGCCAGCCCCTGCTGCACCCCCTGTCTCCAGCCAACCCCATCCCCCCCTGCCCTGCCCACAGCCAACCCCCCCCGCCCCTGCCCTGCCCCCAGCCAGCCCCACACCCCCTGCCCTGCCCGCAGCTAGCCCCACACCCCCGCCCTGCCCGCAGTCAGCCCCCCCCCCCCCTGCCCTGCCCGCAGCCAGCCCCACACCCCACGGCCCCGTCCGCAGCCCCCTGCACAGCCCCGGGCCCGCCCGCAGCCACCCCCGCGCTCCCCTGCCCGCAGTCAGCCCCACACACCCCTGCCCTGCCCGCAGCCACCCCCACACACCCCTGTCTCCAGCCAGCCCCACACCCGCTGCCCTGCCCGCAGCCAGCCCAACACACCCCTGCCCTGCTCGCAGCCAGCCCCAACTGCACCCCCTGCTCGCAGCCAGCCCCAACTGCACCCCCTGCTCGCAGCCAGCCCCACACCCCGTCCCCAGCCAGCCCCTGCTGCACCCCCTGCCCTGTCCGCAGCCAGCCCCACACACCCCTGTCTCCAGCCAGCCCCTCCTGCACCCCCGTGCCCGAAGCCAGCCAGCCCTGCACCCTGTCAGGTTATTCATTTATTTTTATTAAATATGTAGGCTAAATAATGAAATTAATAAATTTTCAAGCCAAATGTGTATTAATTCTAATGAACAATGCCACATTATGCAGTATTCATTTTTGAAAGTGTACAATAAGCGATGCTCCGGGGGGAGGGGAAGGGGTGGGGGGCGCAAGGTAGAAGTTTCGCCTAGGGCACAAAATATCCTTGCACCGGCCCTGGCTCTAAGGCATTCAGAGATAAGTGAGTTCATGTGCTGTGGACAGGCAACTGGCTAATGTTTAACAAGTACTTAGTCCCATATTATGCAAGTGATTTAATTTCTCTCTTGAAAAGCATCTGCACATACTGAAAGCTATTTCAGTAAATGTTACTGCCAGGTTACATTAACTTTTGAAAACTGGTTGCTACAGTGTTTGAACCATAGCTGAGGATTAGTTTCCAATCCAGTTCAATGTACCCCAGTCTAGTTGTAATATGGGCGTTGCTATTGAAACTATGGCCTCTGTGCAAGCCATTTACATAATTTTTAAATCATACATTCTTTATTTTCAAATTGAATAAAATGATTTTTTTTATTTTAACAGACGAAGAAAATACAAAAAAAATTTCTATGGTGATGGTGCCCAAGGACCCCAAATAGGGATTAGAGCCTCATGAAAATTTTTACAACACAAATACAGTCCATGCTACAAATACAATCCCTGCCCCAGAGAGCGCACAGTCTACAATTTAGACAATACAAAACAGGCAAATAAATAGACAAAGGCAAGGGAGGAAAGTTTAAAAAAGGTAACAATAGAGACAGCTCTATTTGCATATGTTAGCAGTGTCACAGGTGGTCACAAGCGTAAACTGGCAGTTAACTTGCTAATCAAAGACTTAGGGCTTGGCTACACTGGCAGATGTACAGCGCTGTGAGTTAAACCTGCCTTCGTACAGCTGAATAGGGAGAGCGCTGCAGTCTGTCCACACTGCCAGCTGCCAGCACACTGTCGTGGCCACATTGGGGGCACTTGCAGCGGCACTGGGAGCAGCGCACTATGGACAGCTATCCCACAGAGCACCTCTTCCCATTTTCGCGCCACTTTGGCGCGGTGGCTTGTGGGAAGGGGGCGGTGGGCGCGGGGCATTCTGGGTCCTGTCCCAACGCCCCGTGATGCATCGCTTCACATCCCAGCAATCCCTGTGTTTCCGTCCACTTTGGGCGCCATCTTTTAACGGCTTTTGTGCAGCGCGATCTGTGTGCTCCGTTTCGGTCTGCGGGAAATGGAGCCCGAACTGCTGAGGAGTATGCTGACGAGTCTCGCCTTCACGTCACGTTTAGCAGTCGAGCTGTTCCTTAAGATCCGAAGTGACAGTGAGGAGTCCGACGAGGATTCCGATGATGATAGCGAGTCACGTAACGCGTACGACACGAAATTGCTTGTCTCATTCACGGACATGCTCAGCACCGTGGAACGCCGCTTCTGGGCTCGGGAAACAAGCACTGAGTGGTGGGATCACATCGTCATGCAAGTCTGGGATGACGAGCAGTGGCTGCAGAACTTTCGGATGAGAAAAGCCACTTTCATGGGACTGTGTGAGGAGCTCGCCCCCACCCTGCGGCGCAAGGACACGAGATTGAGAGCCGCCATGCCGGTGGAGAAGCGGGTGGCTATTGCAATCTGGAAGCTGGCAACTCCAGACAGCTACCGATCGGTCGCGAACCAGTTTGGAGTGGGAAAGTCGACCGTTGGAATCGTGCTGATGCAAGTTTGCAGGGCCATTAATAAAATCCTGCTCAGAAGAACCGTGACTCCGGGTAACGTGCAGGACATTGTGGATGGCTTTGCACAAATGGGTTTCCCTAACTGTGGAGGGGCAATAGATGGGACGCATATTCCTATTCTGGCCCCGGAGCACCTAGCCTCCGAGTACGTTAATCGGAAGGGGTATTTCTCTATGGTACTCCAGGCGGTAGTGGATCACCGTGGGCGTTTCATTGACATTAATACAGGGTGGCCCGGAAAGGTGCATGATGCACGCATCTTTCGGAACACTGGCGTGTTCAGGAAGCTGGAGGCCGGGACTTTTTTCCCCGATAGGAAGATCACAGTAGGGGAAGTCGAAATGCCCATTGTGATCCTTGGAGACCCCGCTTACCCGCTAATGCCGTGGCTCATGAAACCCTACACAGGGTGCCTTGACAGTAGCAAGGAACGGTTCAACTACAGGCTGAGCCGGTGCCGAATGACTGTGGAGTGTGCTTTTGGCCGTTTAAAGGGCCGCTGGCGATCTCTGTATGGGAAGCTGGACTTGGCAGAAAACAGCATCCCCGCGGTTATATCCGCGTGCTGTACCCTCCATAATATTTGTGAAGGGAGGGGTGAAATATTCAGGCAGGCATGGACCTCCGATGTTCAACACCTGGAGGCTGAATTTGCACAGCCAGAGAGCAGGGCTACTAGACGGGACCAGCACGGGGCTGCTAGGATTAGGGATGCCTTGAGGGAGCAATTTGAGGCTGAAAGCCAGCAGTAATGTCTGGTGCCCTGTGGTTACAATGTTGGTAGGAATCTGTGTTTGCTTCACTGATTTGCAGTGCCTGGTTCCTGGCCTAATGGATCTTTTACTTTATGCAATAATAAAGAATGTTTTCAAAACCAAAATATCCATTTATTGAAAAGAAAATAAATTTATTGAAAGAAACAACTGTTTGGGAATCAAGAAAGGGCAATGGGGTGGGGTGGGGTTGGGATGGGGAATGGTACAATCAGAGATCTGCGTATGTCCTGTCTCCACTGCTTTGCATTGAGTGCTGCACTTCATGATGTCTATACTGCATGGTGATGGGGGTTGAGTGCAGGGGGTAAGGCTCGTAGTTTTCAGAGCTGGGTGGTGAAGATACCGGTGTTGGAGGCAGCAGTTGGCGGTAAGAACCCGCACGTTGGGGAAAGTGGGTTGGAGGGGACATGGGGGCACAAGGTAACGAGTTTTGGGGCAAGGGCTGCATGGGGGTGCGGGCGCGGTAGTGCTCCGCCTGCATGGCTACGAGCTCCTGGATAGAGTCTGCTTGGCGCTCCATGATGGTTATCAGCCTATCCGTGCTTTGCTGCCGGTGCTGCGTGGCCTGCCGCCGGTGCGATGAGTTTTCCTGGCGGATCCTGCTTTCTGTCTCCCTCCACTCCTGCGCTCTCTCCCTCCACTCCTGGGCTTTTTGATTTTCTTTAACAGACTGCTGCATGACTTGGTGCAGCATGTCTTCCTTGCTTTTCCGCGGTCTCCTCCGGAGTCTTTGCAGTCTTTGAGCAGGTGTAAACACGGACGGCTGAGGTCTCAAGGTTGCATCTGCAAAGGCAAAATGCAACACTTAACAGAGGCAGCATTGTTTAAACCAGACAGAGTAATCATTCCCCCGCACTTGAGGAGGGCACACACAGTGTACACAATAGCATAATTTTCCTGTCCCAAAGAGAGCGGACATAACCCACGGGAGCCCCAAAATGGTGAGTAAGGGGGACTGATTGTTTCTGGGCTGTACTGTCTTCTGGGTTTCTGTGCCTTGGGGAGAGCCAACAGCTGCAGGGGGCACCTACACTGAACACTGTCCCAAAATTTTCCACAGGAGTTCGTCCTGGAAGATATCTCACTGCTGAGGGTGACCTGGGAAGCAAGGGAGGGTCTTCTATTGCAATGCGGCTTCCGCCCTGGCCCATATGCAGCTTCACTGTGTGCAGCAATGGTCCCCCCGCCCCTCGCGGCACAGTGGCGCGGACACGTTAGCCTGACTGGGACAAGGACCACGGTGGCTCTCCCAAGAAACCTGCGCAAGCGCATTGCCCACATTCTGGATGAGACTTTCGAAGAGATTACCGCGGCCGATTACCGCGAAGTGATAGACCACATCAATGCGCTATTCCACATCTAGGCATGCATGCAGCCCTAACCCTCCTCTCCCGAAAATCTTCCTTCCCAAAAAATAAAGCGCTTACCGGGAACACGCTCTTCAGTTTGTCCTCCACCAGTTTGTCCTCCACCAAGTACCGGCTGCTGCGACTGGCTAGCTTCCTCCGGGCTCGAGAAGAGCTCCTGGCTGCATGGACCCAGGTAGTCCGGGGTGTCTCCAACCGCCCCAGCACCCTGACTCCCGGTTTCCTCCTCGTCCTCCTCCTCCACCACCCGCTCTGAAGTGTCCATGGTGGTGCTCGGCATGGAGGAGGGGTCACCCCCAAGTATCTCATCCAGCTCTTTATAGAATCTGCAGGTCGTGGGGGGAGCACCCGAGCGGCTGTTTGCCTCGCGGGCTTTGCGGTAGGCATTCCGCAGCTCCTTCACCTTAATCCTGCACTGCAGAGCGTCCCGGTCATGGCCCCTTTCAATCATGGCCCTTGATATCTGCCCGTAGGTATCGTAATTCCTACGGCTGGAGCGCAGCTGGGACTGGACAGCTTCCTCCCCCCAAACACTGATGAGGTCCAGCAACTCGCCATTGCTCCATGCTGGGGCTCGCCTGGCGCGTGGAGGCATGGTCACCTGGAAAGATTCGCTGATAGCACTCCACACCTGGCTGGCTGAGCAAACAGGAAGGGGATTTTTAAAATTCCCGGGGAATTTAAAGGGTGGGTCTGACGGTTGGTCACCTGAGGCCAGGGCAGTAGAGTTCGAACTGATGACCAGAGTGGCTAGAACAGGCATTGTGGGATACTGCCGAATACTTCTGGAGGCCAATCAGTGCGCATTGGGCGGCTACACTGGCGCCGCAGCGCTGCAGCAGCAGCGCAATTCTCCTTATTCCTCTGGCGGAGGAGGAGTACAAGCAGCGCTGTATCTCCGGAGATACAGCGCTGTACGTGCCTTGCCAGTGTGGACGGGTAGTGAGTTACAGCGCTGTGCGCGGCTTTAGTGCGCTGTAACTTGCCAGTGTAGCCAAGCCCTTAGACAACTTGAACAACTGGTCTGTTTTATTTGAAAATTAGAAGTTTGAAATTCCTTCCTTTTCCCGCCCTCCCTCATGTGAAGGTATCTATTTTCACTCTTTTGCTTTCACTAATAAATCAAAGGGAAACATGTAGGTTAAAACATTTGTTTAGTTTTCTTGTCTGGTACTAAAATCTTAAATTATGAACAATGAAATTTTATGTCAATATTTTTAGCATGTTTCAAGACCTAGTTAAAGGATTGTTGGATCTCATTTGCTCTACAAAATGAAACTGTTTTAACTGTTGGGGAAACAACAGTGTTGCAACCAGATCCTCCAACAGTTGACTTTGCAGTACAGACAGGACTGTGGTATGGCTCAAATTATATAATAAATTTTAAATCTGATATCTTTTAAATTATGTTATGGAAACTATAGCAACAGGGTACTTGGTTTCATAAACCTCCTCCAGTCCCCTTAGGCTACATCTACACTACCCGCCCGGATCGGCGGGTAGAAATCGATATAGCGGGGATCGATTTATCGCGTCTCGTCTGGACGCGATACATCGATCCCCGAACGCGCTGCCATCGCCTCAGTAACTCCAGCAGGGCGAGCGGAGTTAGCGGAGTCGACGGGGGAGCCGCGGACGTCGATCCCGCGCCGTGAGGACGTGAGGTAAGCGCGGGTAATTCGAAATAGGATACCTCGACTTCAGCTACGCTATTCTCGTAGCTGAAGTCGCGTATCTTATTTCGATCCCCGCCCCTAGTGTGGACCAGCCCTTAGAGTGGCAAGCTTCCTACTTAAGGCTATAATTTATTAATGGAATTAAACAAAGTAGACAAGCTGAAAATATATTTTTTTTTCATTAAGTTTTAGTAATTTTTGTTGGGTAATGATAGGTAAACCACTTTCAGACACTAAGGGCCCCTTTAAGTAACAATTGTGAAACTGACTGGTCTTATTACTGTCCAAATGGAGTTATATGCAAAGTGTAAATGGCATAAATATCTGAAGACACATGATTCAAACCCAAAATTTTAAAATTCAAATCTAAATTGTACTTAATAGAGGAAACTTTTGAGTTTGGCAAGTGTCACCGTGCCTCAATGGGTCACAGCTGAGCATGCTAGATTCATGACAAACTGCTGGGAAATAAGGGCTGACTCAACCCCCAACTGGTGGTTATTCTTCCATAAGATGTACCACTCCAGTAACAAAAGTAAACTTCTGTCTCACCACACTGGTTAGCAAGAAGTCAGAAATGCAGTTTCCCAGCCCTTGTTTCACCACCCAGACACTAGACTTAATGATGAGTGGTTATTTCAAACCAAATTAATCAAACAAAGGGTTCTTCTAATCCCAAGAGATGAGACATGTAGCCAGGCCAATATATAACTCCAATCTTACGCAATAATCATGCTGTTGCCAATCCTTTAGAATCTAATATCTAAAGGTTTATTTATAAGAGAAAAGAAAGAGGAGAGAGTTAAAATGGTCAAAGGAATCAAATACGTACAGTAATTGCAAAGTTCTTGGAACAGGTTTGTAGCAGTGATGGAATTAGGGTTGCCAACTTTCTAAGTGCAGAAAACCGAACACCCTTGCCCTGCCCCGCCCCTTCTCCAAGGCCCCGCCCCCACTCACTCCATCCCCCCTCCCTCCATTGCTTGCTCTCCCCCACCCTTACTCACTTGCTCATTTTCACTGGGCTGGGGTAGGGGTACAGGAGGGGGTGAGGGCTCGGGCTGGGGGTGCGGGCTCTGGGGTGGGGCTGGGGATGAGGGGTTTGGGATGCAGGAGGGGGTTCTGAGCTGGGGCACGAGGTTGGGCTGCGGGAGAAGGGTCGGGGTGCGGGCTCTGGGCAGCGCTGACCTCAGGCAGCTCCCGGAAAGCGGCGACATGTCCCTCCGGCTGCTAGGCGGAGATGTGGACAGGGNACTACCTCCCTAGGTAACCCATTCCAGTTCTTCACCACCCTACTAGTGAAAAAGTTTTTCCTAATGTCCAACCTAAACCTCCCCCTCTGCAACTTGAGACCATTACTCCTTGTTCTGTCATCTTCTATCACTGAGAACAGTCTAGATCCATCCTCTTTGGAACCCCCTTTCAGGTAGTTGAAAGCAGCTATCAAATCGCCCCTCATTCTTCTCTTCTGCAGACTAAACAATCCCAGTTCCCTCAGCCTCTCCTCGTAAGTCATGTGCTCCAGCCCCCTAATCATTTTTGTTGCCCTCCGCTGGACTCTTTCCAATTTTTCCACATCCTTCTTGTAGTGTGGGGCCCAAAACTGGACAAAGTACTCCAGATGAGACCTCACCAATGCCGAATAGAGGGGAATGATCACGTCCCTCGATCGACTGGCAATGCCCCTACTTATACAGCCCAAAATGCCGTTAGCTTTCTTGGCAACAAGGGCACACTGTTGACTCATATCCAGCTTCTCGTTCACTGTAATCCCTAGGTCCTTTTCTGCAGAACTGCTGCCTAGCCACTTTGTCCCTAGTCTGTAGCAGTGCATGGGATTCTTCCATCCTAAGTGCAGGACTCTGCACTTGTCCTTGTTGAACCTCATCAGATTTCTTTAGGCCCAATCCTCTAATTTGTCTAGGTCCCTCTGTATCCTATCCCTATCCCTACCCTCCAGCCCAGTTTAGTGTCATCTGCAAACTTGCTGAGGGTGCAGTCCACGACATCCTCCAGATCATTAATGAAGATATTGAACAAAACCGGTCCCAGGACCGACCCTTGGGGCACTCCGCTTGATACCGGCTGCCAACTAGACATGGAGCCATTGATCACTACCTGTTAAGCCTGAGGATCTAGCCAGCTTTCAATCCACCTTATAGTCCATTCATCCAGCCCATACTTCTTTAACTTGGCGGCAAGAATACTGTGGGAGACTGTATCAAAAGAAAAGGAGTACTTGTGGCACCTTAGAGACTAACAAATTTATTTGAGCATAAGCTTTCGTGGGCTACAGCCCACTTCTTCGGATGCATAGAATGGAACATACAGTAAGAAGATATTTATACTTACAGAGAACATGAGAAGGTGGAAGTAGCCATACCAACTGTAAGAGGCTAATTAATTAAGAGAAGCTATTAACAGCAGGGGAGAAAAACTTTTGAAGTGATAATCATGATGGCCCATTTCGGACAGTTGACACGAAAGTGTGAGACTGCTTCAACATGGGGAAATAGATTCAATTAGTGTAATGACCGAGCCATTCCCAGTCTCTGTTCAAACCTAAGTTGATTGTATCTAGTTTGCATATCAATTCAAGTTCAGCAGCTTCTCGTTGGAGTCTGTTTTTGAAGCTTTTTTGTTGCAAAATTGCCACCTTAACGTCTGTCACTGAGTGATTAGGGAGGTTGAAGTGTTCTCCTACTGGTTTTTGAATGTTATGATTCCTGATGTCAGATTTGTGTCCGTTTATTCTTTTGCGAAGAGACTGTCCGGTTTGGCCAATGTACATGGCAGAGGGGCATTGCTGGCACATGATGGCATATATCACATTGGTAGATGTGCAGGTGAACGAGCCCCTGATGGCATGGCTGATATGATTAGGTCCTGTGATGGTGTCACTTGAATAGATATGTGGACAGAGTTGGCAGCGGGGTTTGTTGCAAGGGTAGGTTCCTGGGTTAGTGTTTTTGTTGTATGGTGTGTGGTTGCTGGTGAGTATTTGCTTCAGGTTGGGGGGCTGTCTGTAAGCGAGGACAGGTCTGTCTCCCAAGATCTGTGAGAGTGAGGGATCATCTTTCAGGATAGGTTGTAGATCTTTGATGATGCGCTGGAGAGGTTTTAGTTGGGGGCTAAAGGTGACGGCTAGTGGCGTTCTGTTATTTTCTTTGTTGGGCCTGTCCTGTAGTAGGTGACTTCTGGGTACTCTTCTGGCTCTGTCAATCTGTTTTTTCACTTCAGCAGGTGGGTATTGTAGTTTTAAGAATGCTTGATAGAGCTCTTGTAGGTGTTTGTCTCTGTCTGAGGGATTGGAGCAAATGCGGTTGTATCTTAGAGCTTGGCTGTAGACAATGGATCGTGTGGTGTGTCCTGGATGGAAGCTGGAGGCATGTAGGTAAGTATAGCGGTCAGTAGGTTTCCGGTATAGGGTGGTGTTTATGTGACCATCGCTTATTAGCACAGTAGTGTCTAGGAAATGGACCGCTTGTGTGGACTGGTCTAGGCTGAGGTTGATGGTGGGATGGAAATTGTTGAAATCATGGTGGAATTCCTCAAGGGCTTCTTTTCCATGGGTCCAGATGATGAAGATGTCATCAATGTAGCGCAAGTAGAGTAGGGGCGTTAGGGGACGAGAGCTAAGGAAGCGTTGTTCTAAGTCAGCCATAAAAATGTTGGCATACTGTGGGGCCATGCGGGTACCCATAGCAGTGCCACTGACTTGAAGGTATATATTGTCCCCAAATGTGAAATAGTTGTGGGTAAGGACAAAATCACAAAGTTCAGCCACCAGGTTTGCCGTGGCATTATCGGGGATACTGTTCCTGATAGCTTGTAGTCCATCTTTGTGTGGAATGTTGGTGTAGAGGGCTTCTACATCCATAGTGGCCAGAATGGTGTTTTCTGGAAGATCACCGATAGATTGTAGTTTCCTCAGGAAGTCAGTGGTGTCTCAAAGATAGCTGGGAGTGCTGGTAGCATAGGGTCTGAGGAGAGAGTCCACATAGCCAGACAATCCTGCTGTTAGGGTGCCAATGCCTGAGATGATGGGGCATCCAGGATTTCCAGGTTTATGGATCTTGGGTAGCAAATAGAATACACCTGGTCAGGGTTCTAGGGGTGTGTCTGTGTGGATTTGCTCTTGTGCTTTTTCAGGGAGTTTCTGGAGCAGATGGTGTAGTTTCTTTTGGTAAGCCTCAAAAGCTTTGCTAAAGTCAAGGAATAACACATCCACTGCTTTCCCCATATCCACAGAGTCAGTTATCTCATCAGAGAAGGCAATTAGGTTAGTCAGGCATGACTGTCCCTTGGTGAATCCATGCTGACTGTTCCTGATCACTTTCCTCTCCTCTAAGTGCATCAGAATTGATTCCTTGAGGACCTGCTCCATGATTTTTCCAGGGACTGAGGTGAGGCTGACTGGCCTGTAGTTCCCCAGATCCTCCTCCTTCTCTTTTTTAAAGATGGGCACTACATTAGCCTTTTCCCAGTCATCCGGGACCTCCCCCGATCGCCATGAGTTTTCAAAGATAATGGCCAATGGCTCTGCAATCACATCTGCTAACTCCTTTAGCACGCTCGGATGCAGCGCATCTGGCCCCATGGATTTGTGCTCATCCAGCTTTTCTAAATAGTCCTGAACCACTTCTTTCTCCACAGAGGGCTGGTCACCTTCTCCCCATACTGTGCTGCCCAGTGCAGTAGTCTGGGAGCTGACCTTGTTCGTGAAGACAGAGGCAAAAAAAGCATTGAGTACATTAGCTTTTTCCACATCCTCTGTCACTAGGTTGCCTCCCTCGTTCAGTAAGGGGCCCACACTTTCCTTTACTTTCTTCTTGTTGCTCTTAACATCCCTTGCTAGCTGCAACTCCAATTGCGCTTTGGCCTTCCTGATTTCACTCCTGCATGCCTGAGCAATATTTTTATACTCCTCCCTGGTCATTTGTCCAGTCTTCCACTTCTTGTAAGTTCCTTTTTGTGTTTAAGATCAGCAAGGATTTCACTGTTAAGCCAGGCTGGTCACCTGCCATATTTACTATTCTTTCTACACGTCGGGATGGTTTGTTCCTGCAACCTCAATAAGGATTCTTTAAAAGACAGCCAGCTCTCCTGGACTCCTTTTCCCCTCATGTTATTCTCCCAGGGGATCCTGCCCATCAGTTCCGTGAGGGAGTCAAAGTTTCCTTTTCTGAAGTCCAGGGTCCGTATTCTGCTGCTCTCCTTTCTTCCTTGTCAGGATCCTGAACTCAACCATCTTATGGTCACCGCCTCCCAGGTTCCCATCCACTTTTGCTTCCCCTACTAATTCTTCCCTGTTTGTGAGCAGCAGGTCTAGAAGAGCTCTGCCCCTAGTTGGTTCCTCCAGCACTTGCACCAGGAAATTGTCCCCTACACTTTCCAAAAACTTCCTGGATTGTCTGTGCACCACTGTCTTGCTCTCCCAGCAGATATCGGGGTGATTGAAGTCCCCCATGAGAATCGGGGCCTGCGATCTAGTAACTTCTGTTAGTTGCTGGAAGAAAGCCTCGTCCACCTCATCCCCCTAGTCTGGTGGTCTATAGCAGACTCCTCCCTGGCCGCCCCTCCGCCTAGGAGCCAGACATGCCGGCTGCTTTCCGGGAGCTGCGCGGAGCCAGGCAGGGAGCCTGCCAGCCCTGCTGCGCCGCCAACCAGACTTTTAACGGCCCGGTCAACAGTGCTGATTGGAGCCACTAGGGTTCCTTTTCAACCGGGTGTTCCGGTCGAAAACAGGACACATGGCAACCCTAGATGGAATAAACTGCTGGCTTGTAATGTCTCTGGTAACTTACAAAAGATTGGAAGGTCCTGAATCCATTGGTTGTAATGCTCCTGTTAGGGTAAGTCCATAGTCCAGAGATCAGAGCAGGAAAGAAGCAAAATGGAGATGCTTCCAGGGTCTTTTATACTTTCTCCCATGTGGAGGGGATGCTCTCAGTCTTAGTTTGTGGAAAAGTACAGGTGCAACATGGAGTCCAGGGTCATATGAGCCAGTCACATGCCCTTGAATGCTTTGATGAATCATAGCAAGAGCCATTACCCATATTTTGGCTAAGGCATCCACGGGATCGCCCACTGTGCAGGGATAATCTTCTTCTGTGGCCCATTGTGTTTGTTAATGGGCCATCAACTTGAATGGTCCATTCACAATGTGCAGGCTAGACTAGATGTAAACTACCTTGTGGGTGTTACCCCAGGAGCAAACACATTTGAAATACAGGTATGTAGTCAATATTCATATCTTCAGATACAAAAATGATATACGCATACAGACAGGATAATCATATTCAGAAAATCATAACTTTTCCATTGACACCTTACATGACATAATTTGTACAAGACTTGCAATTGTATAGCAGTGGTAGCAACAATGATGTGCATGGTCATACTTTAATAATATAATATCACAATAAGTTCCTTTTTAATTGAAATTAGACTAAATTTACTATATTCAGGCAAAAAAAAAAATCCACTGTTTCTTTGGTAGAAATAAGTAGTAATTTGTAATGTGTGTGGTTAAACATTAAAGCACAAGTCTGAAAATGTAAAATACCTCATGCATGCTGCATTAGGGATGCTTCCCCTTAATTTATCATATTTATTTTGATCAACTTGATCCATCTCCTTCTGTTGCTTGTCATTGGCACAGACACTAAGGTTGCTTTACTTCTATAGTTGTCACATCATAGTGCTAACAATATGACTTATATCAGTGAGAGACTGAGTACATGTAATCCTATACTATTCTTGTTTTAGCACTTGAATTTGGTCTGATACACTCTGATTTTTTTTGTTTCTGCTTTAATTCTCAGCAAGTTAACTTTGTAAATGCTTGCTACTTTCTGTGTAGTTGATGGTCAGTAAAAATGAAAGATTCCTGTTAAACATTAAGTTTTACTATCTGGTATGTTATGCTAAAATGGAGTTTTTACTCTTGGGGGACTTCTGTGCCAAAACATTAAAAATTCTGTGCACAATATTTTAAAATTCTGGTAAAAGAAGAACTAGATAAGTTAATTAAGGCTAGGTCCACCAATGGCTATTAGCCAAGATGGGCAGGGATGCAAAACCATGCTCTGAAGTGTCCCTAGCCTGTGTTTGTCAGAAGCTGGAAATGGGCGACAGAGGCTGGATCACTTGATGATTACCCGATCTGTTCATTCCCTCTGAAACACATGGCATTGACCATTGTCAGACCCAGTATGGCTGTTCTTATGTAAAATTCTGCATTTTTATTTGTCAAAATAACACAACATAATCATGCTAGTTTCAATTATTTTGGTAATTTATTTTAAAATACCTGTCAGCAAGATGTCTGTAACAATACAGACAAAAAAACAGTTTCAGGAATTTTTGTTTTTGGCAAATAGATTCCTTGCTAGGCATATTAATACAGAACTTTAAGTAATTCATTTAAACTACAATACAGAAATGTATTTCCCACGGCCTTCAGAAGCAGTGCAAAGACTTGAGGGAGTCAGGGGTAATGGAGGAGCTGAGGGAGAGGGAAGGAGCCTGGGAGTGAACTTGGAGGGTTGTTGGGTGTGAGTGGGAGAAGTATTTTTTTGGGGGGGATGGAGGGATTGTTAGGGAGTTGGAGAGCATCCCTTATGCAGGCCCTGGCTGACCCCAAGGCTCTCCCATTCAGTCAGACCCATCCTCCCTGTTCCCATGTGTCCTTGCACCCCCATCCCCATGTGTCCCTGCAGCCCACCTCCACCAATCCCACGTGGCCCTACACCCCCACTCACATTCAACCCCTGGCTCAGTGCTGTCACCCCACTAGCTCCTGATCTCACGCCCCAGTCTATCCCCCTCACTAGCACTTCTGAACCCCAGTCTATGACGCCTCAGCAGCCCCGTGTGCTCCACTCTGTCTGTCCTAACCTGTCTCCGCAGTCAGGGTACTGTGATGAATGCAGCCAGCTGCTGGCTATTCTGGCACCACAGTGGTCTCTGGTGGGTGAAAGGTGGGACTGCAGCACTTTTTGGGCAGAATGTATTTTCTGCGGGGGGAAAAAATTGTGTGCCAGATATGAATTCTGCATGTGTGCAGTGGTGCAGAATTTCCCCAGAAGGAAGTTGTCCTGGCCAGTGAATAATTAGGAATGCTGGGCAGTTATTGACCATAACAGCACTTTTTTCTAACTTATGCAATTTCCTCCACTGTGTGTGAGCGGATGAGAATACCATTTTACTAAAAACTGTACAGTCAGAGTGCTCGGATGGTCTTTCAGTAAATAGGGTTTATGAATAGCCCTCTACTTTGATTGGAACTATCCTTAGAACTCCCTATCTAACTGCCCCAAAACAGGTTGGCTGATCGTGTCCCACTCCTATCAATCTCCTTCCCTAGTCCGGATACCATTTATAATTTAAGAAGGGAATTATTTTTTGGAAGGGGAACTAAGGAGAAAATAATGGAGGAGACGGGTGCTGAGTGGGGAGAGAATCAGAAGATGACAGCCAATGTGGCATACGGATGGGGCTTTCTGAGGTGACTGGGCAACAAAATGGCAGATGAAATTCAATGTTGATAAATGCAAAGAAATGCACATTGGAAAACATAATCCCAACTATACATATAAAATGATGGGATCTAAATTAGCTGTTACCACTCAAGAAAGAGATCTTGGAGTCATTGTGGCTAGTTCTCTGAAAACATCCACTCAATGTGCAGTGCAGGCAAAAAAGTGAACAGAATATTGGGAATCATTAGGAAAGGGATGGATAAGAAGACAGAAAATATCATATTGCCTCTAGAAATCCATGGTACACCCGCATCTTGAATATTGTGTGCAGATGTGGTCGCCCCCTTCTCAAAAAAGATATATTGGAATAGGAAAAGGTTCAGAAAAGGGCAACAAAAATTATTAGGGATATAGAACGGCTTCCGTATGAAGATAAATTAGTAAGATTGGGACTCTTCAGCTTGGAAAAGAGACGACTAAGGGGGGCTATGATAGAAGTCTATAAAATCATGACTGGTGTGAAGAAAGTAAATAAGAAAGTGTATTTACTTCTTCTCATAACACAAGAACTAGGGGTTACCAAATGAATTTAATAGGCAGCAGGTTTAAAACAAACAAACAAACAAAAGGAAATATTTTTTCACACAACACACAGTCAACCTGTGGAACTCCTTGTTGTGAAGGCCAAGACTATAACAGGGTTCAAAAAAGAACTAGATAAATTCATGGAGGATAGGTTCATCAATGGCTATTAGCCAGGATGGATAGGGATGGTGTCCCTAGCCTCAGTTTGCCAGAAGCTAAGAATGGGCGACAGGGGATGGATCACTTGATGATTAACTGTTTTGTTCATTCCCTCTGGGGCACTTGGCATTGGCCACTGTCGGAAGACTGGATACTGGGCTAGATGGACCTTTGGTCTGACCCAGTATGGCTGTTCTTATGTTCTTCTTTTCTTAATATTCTCTTAGAGAATTCTGTAGACTATTCTATATTGAGAATATATGGAGATATACCTATCTCATAGAACTGGAAGGGACCTTGAAAGGTCATCAAGTCCAGTCCCCTGCCTTCACTAGCAGGACCAATTTTTTGCCCCAGATCCCTAAATGGCCCCCTCAAGGACTGAACTCACAACCCTGGGTTTAGCGGGCTAATGCTCAAACCACTGAGCTATCCCTCCCCCCTTCACCCCACCTTCATAAAACCTAAGTATTCAGTTTCTATTCAGGTACAGTGCAGAGGTTACATTCCTTCCTTCAATCCAGGGTCAGGGACTGCTGCTGCTCTGGCTTCTGGGCTGAAATAGTAGCTCCAGCCCCTCCCCATTGATTGCTCAGGATACTGTATCCACTGGATCTGCAAACACTCCCCTGGCTAACTGCAGGGCTTAAGTAGTAGTGTGGAAGACTAACAACAGCCTTTCACACCAGGGATGAATGTCACTTCGGGCTTGGCTACACTTGCAGATGTACAGCGCTGTGAGTTAAACCTGCCTTCGTACAGCTGAGTAGGGAAAGCGCTGCACTCTGTCTACCCTGACAGCTGCCAGTGCACTGTCGTGGCCACATTTGCGGCACTTGCAGCGCATTGGGAGCGGTGCATTATGGACAGCTATCCCACAGAGCACCTCTTCCCATTCTGGCGCCGTGGGTTGTGGGAAGGGGGTGAGGGGTGCGGGGCATTCTGGGTCCTGTCCCAACGCCCCGTGATGCATCGCTTCACATCCCAGCAATCCCTGTGTTTCTGTCCACATTTGGCGCCATCTTTCAACGGCTTTTGTGCAGCGCGATCTGTGTTCCGTTTCGGTCTGCGGGAAATGGAGCCCGAACTGCTGAGGAGTATGCTGACGAGTCTCGCCAGCATGTCACGTTTGGCAGTCGAGCTATTCCTTAAGATCCAAAGTGACAGTGAGGAGTCCAACGATGATAGTGAGTCGCGTAATGCGTACGACACGAAATTGCTTGTGGCATTCACGGACATGCTCAGCACCGTGGAATGCCGCTTTTGGGCTCGGGAAACGAGCAGTGGCTGCAGAACTTTCGGATGAGAAAAGCCACTTTCATGGGACTGTGTGAGGAGTTCACCCCCACCCTGCGGCGCAAGGACATGAGATTCAGAGCTGCCCTGCCGGTGGAGAAGCGGGTGGCTATTGCAATCTGGAAGCTGGCAACTCCAGACAGCTACCGATCGGTCGCGAACCAGTTTGGAGTGGGAAAGTCGACCGTTGGAATCGTGTTGATGCAAGTTTGCAGGGCCATTAATCGCATCCTGCTCAGAAGAACCGTGACTCCGGGTAACGTGCAGGACATTGTGGATGGCTTTGCACAAATGGGTTTCCCTAACTGTGGAGGGGCGATAGATGGGACGCATATTCCTATTCTGGCACCACCCCACCTAGCATCCGAGTACGTTAATCGGAAGGGGTATTTCTCTATGGTTCTCCAGGCGCTTGTGGATCACCGTGGGCGTTTCATTGACATTAACACAGGCTGGCCCGGAAAGGTGCATGATGCACGCATCTTTCGGAACACTGGCCTGTTCAGGAAGCTGCAGGCCGGGACTTTTTTCCCAGAGCGGAAGATCACAGTAGGGGAAGTCGAAATGCCCATTGTGATCCTTGGAGACCCCGCTTACCCGTTAATGCCGTGGCTCATGAAACCCTACACAGGGAGCCTTGACAGTAGCAAGGAACAGTTCAACTACAGGCTGAGCCGGTGCTGAATGACTGTGGAGTGTGCTTTTGGCTGTTTAAAGGGCCGCTGGCGATCTCTGTATGGGAAGCTGGACTTGGCCGAAAACAGCATCCCCGCGGTTATATCCGCGTGCTGTACCCTCCATAATATTTGTGAAGGGAAGGGTGAAAGATTGTCAGGCATGGACCTCCGAGGTTCAACACCTGGAGGCTGAATTTGCACAGCCAGAGAGCAGGGCTATTAGAGGGGCCCAGCATGGGGCTGCAAGGATTAGGGATGCCTTGAGGGAGCAATTTGAGGCTGAAAACCAGCAGTAATGTCTGGTGCCCTGTGGTTACAATGTTAGTTGGAATCTGTTTGCGCTACGCTGATTTGCAGTGCCTGTTTCCTGGGCTAAGGTATCTTTTACTTTATGCAATAATAAAGAATGTTTTCAAAACCAAAATATCCATTTATTGAAAAGAAAATTCATGTGTTGAAAGAAACACAACTGTTTGGGAATCAGAAAGGGCAAGGGGGTGTGGTGGGGAACGGTACAATCACAGATTTGTGTATGTCCTGTCTGGAGTGCTGTGCAATGAGTGCTGCACTTCAGGATGGCTATACTGCATGGTGATGGGGGTTGAGTGCAGAGGGTAAGGGTCGTAGTTCTCAGGGCTGGTTGGTGAAGATACAGGTGTTGGAGGCAGCTGGTGGCGGTAGGAACCCGGATGTTGGGGAAAGTGGGTTGGAGGTGACATGGGGGCACAAGGGAAAGAGTTTTGGGACAAGACCTGCCGGGGGGGGCAGGCGCGGTAGTGCTCCGCCTGCATGGCTACGAGCTCCTGGATAGAGTCCGCTTGGCGCTCCATGATGCTTATCAGACGATCTGTGCTTTGCTTCCGGTGCGCTGCATTTTCCTTGCGGGTCCTGCTTTCGCTCTCCCTCCACTCCTGCGCTTTTTGATTCTCTGTAAGAGATTGATGCATCACTTCGTGCAGCATGTCTTCTTTGCTTTTCCGTGGTCTCTTCCGGAGTTTTTGCAGTCTCTGAGCCGGTGATAACACGGACAGCTGAGATCTCAAGGTTGCATCTGTAAAGGCAAAATGCAACACTTAACAGAGGCAGCATTGTTTATACCAGACAGAGTAATGATTCCCCCGCACTTAAGGAGGGCACACACAGTCTACACAATAGCATAATTTTCCCTTCCCAAAGAGAGCGCACATAACCCACGGGAGCCCCAAAATGGTGAGTAAGGGGGACTGATTGTTTCTGGGCTGTACTGTCCTCTGGGTTTCTGTGCCTTGGGGAGAGCCAACAGCTGCAGGGGGCACCTACACTGAACACTGTCCCAACATTTTCCACAGGAGTCAATCCTGGAAGATATCTCGCTGCTGAGGGTGACCTGGGAAGCAAGGGAGGGTCTTCTACTGCAATGCGGCTTCCGCCCTGGCCCATATGCAGCTTTCCTGTGTGCAGCAATGGTCCCCCCGCCCCTTGCGGCACAGTGGCGCGGACACGTTAGCCTGAGTGGGACAAGGACCACAGTGGCTCTCCCAAGAAACCTGCGCAAGCGCATTGCCCACATTCTGGATGAGACTTTCGAAGAGATTACCGAGGCCGATTACCGCGATGTGATAAACCACATCAATGCGCTATTCCACATCTAGGCATGCATGCAGCCCTAACCCTCCTCTCCCGAAAAATTTCCTTCCCCCCCCAAAAAAAGCTGCTTACCGGGAACCCGCTCTTCTGTTTGTCCTCCACCAAGTACCGGCCGCTGCGACTGGCTACCTTCCTCCTGGCTCGAGAAGAGCTCCTGGCTGCATGCCTCCAGGGATTCCGGGGTGTCTCCCCCTGCCCCAGCACCCTCACTCCCGCTTTCCTCCTCGTCCTCCTCCTCCTCCATCTCCTCCTCCCCCCCACTCTGAAGTGTCCATGGTGGTGCTCGGAATGGAGGTGGGGTCACCCCCAAGTATCGCGTCCAGCTCTTTGTAGAATCGGCAGGTCGCGGGGGGAGCACCTGAGCGGCGGTTTGCCTCGCGGGCTTTGCGGTAGGCATTCCGCAGCTCCTTCACTTTAATCCTGCACTGCAGTGCATCCCAGTCATGGCCCCTTTCCATCATGGCCCTTGATATCTGCCCGAAGGTATCGTAATTCCTACGTCTGGAGCGCAGCTGGGACTGGACAGCTTCCTCCCCCCAAACACTGATGAGGTCCAGCAACTCGCCATTGCTGCATGCTGGGGATCGCTTGGCGCGTGGAGGCATGGTCACCTGGAAAGATTCGCTGATAGCACTCCACGCCTGGCTGAGCAAACAGGAAGGGGATTTTTAAAATTCCCGGGGAATATAAAGGGTGGGTCTGACGGTTGGTCACCTGAGGCCAGGGCAGTAGAGTTCGAACTCATGACCAGAGTGGCTAGAACAGGCAATGTGGGATACTGCCGAATACTTCTGGAAGCCAATCAGAGCGCATTGGGCGGCCACACTGGTGCCGCAGCAGCGGCAGCGCAATACTCTTTATTCCTCTCGGGGAGGTGGAGTACAGGCAGCGCTGTATCCGCGGAGATACAGCGCTGTACGTGCCTTGCCAGTGTGGACGGGGAGTGAGGTACAGCGCCGTGGTTGGCTTTATTGCGCTGTAACTCGTAAGTGTAGCCAAGACCTTCATCCCTAGTGCAGATCTATAGCTTTTTGATAGTTGTACTTGTTTAAGGGAGATTATGCATATTCACACCAGGCCTTTTTGAGGCCTTTCCTTTACCTGAATGTTTCCTCCCAGTTTTTGCCTGACTTCTGGGTAGTGTTTGCATTGTAATAATTAATGAGTCTGGAAACATTTGCTATAAACCTCCATTTTCATGCAGCACTTAGCTGTTTTGGTTTGTTTGTTAATGGCTCAAGACAGCAATGTAATTTTGTGCTGTGGGTCATGTTCATCATAGTAGAAGTTTTAAAGGCCATGATATTTCTTATGAATGGCCATGTTTACTTCAGTGGGAATCTGGTGAGGATAAGGTTTTGCAAATTATTTTAAAGATTGCAGGTAGCTGAGAGGTGGTTAATGAACATTGAAATAATACCACACAGGAGAGCTGAATAAACATACAGTTAATAACTCTGATTTGCTGGCAGGTTTAGGCAACTATCCTAACTATTTTTTTAAACAAAAACATATTTTATCATTTTGGTTTTAAGGAAGCAATCTCTTCTGTTTTGGTATGGAGCCTTCCCTGTTGCCCTTTCAGTTGCAGCAATAAAGATTTATCATTTGTGAGAAACAATGCAAAATAGTGATGCTGTGGGTTTTAAAAAATTGAATCCTGCTACGTGATCGCCATTATTTTTGCTCGCTGAGTGCGGTGTGTGAAATAGATGCTTATTTCTGTGCTAGAAGATTATATTGAAACTTATTTTTATTTAGTTATGAAAATGATAGCTTCATAAACCATTTTTGATTTCCATAAATAAAATAGGATGCTCCTCTTCTAGCTCCTGATCTTGGAAGGTGCGGACTGCCCTTAACTTCAGTAGGAGTTAAGGGCAATGAGAGATGGGGGTACTCAGCCTCTCACTGGACCAGACCCTTACAGAACGAAACAAAAGTGGCACTGAGTGGCATGATTGATATGTGGTTTTCCCTTTGTAACTGCCTTAAAGTAGCTGACAAGTAAAATTCATACATATCAGTATGCTGTGTGCTGACCTCCACAGCTAAGCAAGATAATGGGTACTCAGCACACAAACAACTAACTCATGACACTGTACTTTAAATCCAAAAGCTCGTCACTGAAAATGTTGTTCTTTTTCAGAATGTCATACCCAGGCTATCCCCCTTCAGGCTATCCTGCTTTCCCTGGATATCCCGTAAGTATGTCCTGATTTTTAAATGCCTTGTACTTGCAGTATAGGCCACACCCTTGTGACTTTCTCCTCTGTCATGCCATGTGCTGAGGGAATATTAGGGCTTGGCTACACTTGCAAGTTAGAGCGCATTAAAGCAGCCCCGGGTGCCCTAACTCCTGAGGTGTCCACACTGGCAAGGTACTTAGAGTGCCTGGACTCTGCAGCTGGAGCGCTCCTGGTAATCCACCTCCATGAGAAGCATAAAGCTTGCTGCGCCCTGGCTGAAACACCCGGGCGTCAGTGTGGACGACGTGTTGCATTACTGCGCTGTGATTGGCCTCCAGAAACGTCCCATAATCCCCTGAAGTCAAGTGGCCACTCTTGTCATTGTTTTGAACTCAGCTGCAGGCATGCGGATATCCCCTTTCAAAGCTCAATTTCTGACAGTCGGCATGCTTATCTGCTCCTGGACAAAGCAAGCCATTACTGTGGAATGCTGCTGTTGTGAGTGTGTGTGAGAGAGAGAGGCGGGGGGAGGGGGGTCTGCTGCTGTCTGAACTTACAAGACAGCATGCTGACTCACTGCCCCCCAAAACACACTGTCTCTCCCCCCACATACACACAATACACTCCCTGTCACACTCCACCCCCCACACCCTCCATTTGAAAAGCACGTTGCAGCCACTTGCACACTGGGATAGCTACCACAATGCACTGCTCTTTGTGGCGTTGCAAGAGCTGCTAATGTGGCCACGCCAGTGCGTTTGCAGCTGACAGTGTAAACACACGGCAACGTTTTCCCTGCTGCAGTCTCCGAAGGCTGGTTTAACTCTCAGTGCTCTACATCTGCAAGTGTAGCCAAGCCCTTAGTCCAGGGGTCGGCAACCTCTGGCACGCGGCTCGCCAGGGTAAGCACCCTGGCCGGCCGGGGCAGTTTGTTTACCTGCTGCGTCGGCAGGTTCGGCCGATCGCGGCTCCCACTGGCCGCGGTTCACTGTCCCAGGCCAATGGGGGCTGCGGGAAGCGGCGCGGGCGAGGGATGTGCTGGCCGCAGCTTCCCGCCGCCCCCTTTGGCCTGGGACGGCGAATCGCAGCCAGTGGGAGCTGCAATCGGCCGAACCTGCCAACGCGGCAGGTAAACAAACTGGCCCGGCCTGCCAGGGTGCTTACCTTGGCGAGCCGCGTGCCAGAGGTTGCCGACCCCTGCCTTAGTCATTACTTTCATGCAGGATATTATTTTTAGATTTACAGTCTCTGGCATCATCCCTCAAGATGTTCATGGGCTTGAGTGCAGATAATCTAATGCAGTAAAGAATTATTTCCTGTCCATTGAGGTAACAAAGCATGTTCCTGTAATGTGCATTCAGGGCATTTCATGGTCTCCTAAGAGACAGTTCTTTTGTTATTTGCTAGGCTGAGAGAAGCTTGGCTCAGTTTTGGTGATTTTTTTGTTTTGTAACTTGTCAATTCTCTTGATTTTCTTTGTTTCCTGGATAGTCTTGTGCCTCTTGTCATGAGAGCAGTGTTTATTCAGTAGTTTGGCTCTACATTTGAATCCAAACTTTGTGACTCACTCCCCATGTATATAGAAGTTCAAGGATCTTCTGATCTGGGGTTTTGCTTCAGCCTATTATACAGATGATTTCTTTGCTGGAGTTCACACATCTGGTCGTGGTTCAGGTTCACCTGTAATACCCTGTAGATCTGTGGCCTGATTTTTCAGAGGTGCTGAGCAAACTGCAGCTCTCATTAATTTCAGTGAGAGCTGTGGGTAATGAGCATCTTTGAAAAATCTAGCTTCTTGCTCATACACCATGAGGACTTGTCTTTTGCTGAGGATACAGAGCAGTTTAGCTAATTTGTCTTGTTTTTGGCCGTTTGGCTGTGGGACTTCATTCCCCTTGCAACTCATGAGTGGATGATCTAAGATTCCACTGAATACTCCTGGGGGCATTCTGCACCAAAAAATTAAAAATTCTGCCCACAATATTTTAAAATTCTGCAAATTTTATTTCAAAATAATACTACATAATCACACGTTTCAATTATTTTGGTAATTTATTTCAAAATACCTGTCAGCAAGTATGTCTGTAACAATACAGACACACACAAAAACTCCCCCAGGAGTAGAGAGTTAAAGAAACCCCTATGATAACCCAGTTCCTGTTTCTCTGCACCCTTCCCCGCTCCCCAGAGCCCAGCCGGGGGACCAGACACCCACAACTCCTGCCCCCCCAGCCAATACACCCAACCCCCCTCCCTCCCACAGCTCAGCCACGGCCCCCCGGCCCAGATACCCGCACTTGCTCCCCGCTGAGCCCAGCCGCGGGGTCCCCAGTCATTAGTACTACCAGCAGCCTCTGTCTCAAGTTAAGAAGTGGAAGAGTAGCTGAATGCTTTTAGATCAAATCTCCATGTAACAAACAGAACCAAACTTTTTTCCCAGAGGTGGTGAGCACCAACAATTCCAACTGAAGTCGAAATTGTGCAGGACATCTGAAAATCAGGCCCTGCTTTTTTAAGGAAAAATCTCTAACTGAGGGTTTATTGTTGGTAAACATTCATAGTATGAAAAGTTATGTTGGTGAGAAGTATCCTTTAAAAGTACACAGCTTGAAATCTGGTCAAATTCAAAAAATGAGTTAAAAGTATTTTCAGACACTACACCTGCCATTAAGCTTTCTGCCTTGTCTTGTCAATCACATATATATCTATTTTTTAAAAGTGTGTTTTCTTTACCCACTTTCTGTGTGAAAGATTCATACAAACAGGGGAAACCATGAAACTGACTATATCCAAAGTGCTGTCAAGATGGACAAATAAAACAAATCTGAAAGAAGCGAAATACCTTTTCTCTACTCTTTCAGTTATAGTAATGTTAGGCATTTATTATAACAATTTATTATATTATAATGCAAAAAGTTTTCAGACAGAAGTGGGATTTTTTTTTTAAAGTGGATTTGTCCCGTTAAAATAATATTAAATGGGAAATGGGAAATTCCTGATGACTTATATATGGCATATAAGGAGTTGGACATCAATAACAAAAAAGGAAGAGGGTAAGAGAATGTTTGCAGGAGCATTCCCAACTTTACTGAAGAGTTTTTACCTAGCATTATTGCTAGACACATCACATTTACTCTACAAGTGCATACTATAAGTCAAATTTAGATTGTGAAAACATTTCTTTGTAACATGTATTTTGATCAATAAAGATTTTCAGATAAATTTTGAATTCAAGTATCATTAATCATTACACTGATTTCAAAAGTTTTGTCACCATTCTTCAAAACAGCTCATGACAGCCTAGGAAATGGAGATTAACAGTGCAGCCTTGAGTGTTATATGGTCTTCATTTCCAAAAAGCTTCAAAACAAATTTCAATCCAGCAGAAGAGGATCAAAAACAAATCTAGAAGCCTGTGGATGGATGAGCTGCACTGGAAAATTTAAGATAGTTTGAGAACTGTAACGTGATAAAAATAATTCATATACAGCAAACTCAAGTACTGTGCATACAACACAGCTGCATTTATCATTTATGTACAGTGATCTGCTAATATATTCAGAATGTGTCCTAACAATTCTAGTGGCACCCTTTGTGCAGCTATAGTTAAGGGCTTTATCAGCCTTGTCTGTTACAAACCTCTATTTTCATGAGCAAAAGTGCTGCACTGGATTCTGAAATGCTAAAGTTCAATCCCAGAAACACACTTGATTTCATTACATGAATAATTGGAAGATCTTAATTTGAGTTTGTAATGAAATATTGTGGATTTATTGCTTTGCTAGGTTTAAAATATTTTAAAATGTGAAATGGTTGCTATTCTGCCTAAAATGAGTTGTACTGTTAGTGTTAGGTTTGTCAGCTAGAAATTTACATTACAATTACTTCAAGATGAGGTGTATGGCCTCTGTATTGTCCCAACAGGCCGTGAAGTCATGAAGTCATACTGACAGTGTTTTCCTAAATACCCCACTTTGCTAGCAGGTTTTGCTTCTGCTGGGAAAGGCTTAAGTGTGTTTTGCTGACTCTCTGAAGTAAATATAAGGGAGGTGGGAGTGGCCTTCTGGGCAGGAAGAATCTAATGTGTGAGCTTGAGCCGTCCAGAGGTAGGAATCTTGGGAGCAGTCAAGCCTGAGAAGGTTTGAATAGAATTTTGTTGTATTGTTAATTTCTGTTAATAAAACCAAATCCCAGGAAGTGGGTGAGTATGAACTGTACATAATGTGTGGGCTGTGTTTGCAGAGCAGTTTGGGAGTGGCACCTATCCAGAACTGATTTACAATGAACCAATTTGATTTATATAGTCATGAACTATAGTTTCAGTAACTCTTGGATTGCATATTTCTGAGATCTCATGTATGGCTATTAACCCATAGGAACTTCCCTCAGAGACTCTAGTCAATTTTGAATGTGCTTGTTTCAAGACCTGTATTTCATTTACTGCTCGTCTTGCTATTAGAGTGTTAAAGATCAGGCTCACACTTGACAAGGCAAATACATTTTGATGTGT
Organism: Platysternon megacephalum; assembly: GCA_003942145.1. Lineage (NCBI taxonomy): Eukaryota > Metazoa > Chordata > Testudines > Platysternidae > Platysternon > Platysternon megacephalum. The sequence continues at coordinate 1,892,700 of QXTE01000148.1, read as the reverse complement.
CCATATCAGTACTGTTTTTTTTAACCCAGTAACAAGAGTTAAAGCAAGTTCATCAATGCAGATTTTTGAATTTTTCTTTAAGTCAGACCTTATTGTTAATTAAGTTGTGCATACTTTGGTAGCTAGAGCGAGAGAGTCTTTATTCCCTTGTCTGTCTCTAGCAGATACACAAGTATTTTCTCCATTATCTGTTTTCAGCCTACAGGACAAGAGTCTGTTTATCCACCTGCTGGTCAATATCCCTATCCTGCTGTTCCTGGAGGCTTCCCTCCTGTGGGAGGTGGTGCATATCCTGCAGCGCCACCGAGTGGTGGGTTCCCAGGAGCTGCAGGATACCCTGCGCCTGGAGGCTACCCTGGAGCTCCCCAACCTGGGGGAGGCTACCCTGGAGCTCCTCAACTTGGGGGAGGATACCCTGGAGCTCCCCAACCTGGGGGGATGCCATCTTATCCCGGAGGTAATATTCAAGAAAAACTGTTCACAGGTTATTTCCATCATAATCAGTCCCTGTATTTGGTTCAGAAAATACAAAAAATAAGAAGCTTTGTCTAGTGGTTATTGCAGGAGACTGGCACTCAGAGCTCAGTTCTGTGGAGTAGGCAATATATTAATATTACAATAGCACCCAAGGGCCGAGGTGCTGGGCACTATACAGATGTGGAAAGAAGCAACCGGTGTCCTGAAGGGTTTACAATCTAATGATACAAAAGGGTAGGGGATGGGAATACAAACAAATGAGTAGGTTTGTTTTGTTTTTAATTGGGGTTAGAGGAAGGGATGAAGAAGAGGAATAGGCAGAGTTTGTCACCAGTCCAGTCACGATCAGCAAGCTGGGTTTTGTTGGCAGCAGGGCAGAGGTGGAACTTGGTGGGAACAGGAGAATAGGGAGGGCAGGTGGGGGGAGGGGGAGAGAGTGAGTGTTTGTGCTCAAAGAGAAAAGGCAGAGGAGAGCTGTGGAGGGAGCCAAAGAGCAGCTATTAGAGAGCATGGTTAGGTGAGAACATTCAAAGGGGAAAAATCAGAAAATTAATTTAAACGAGTTCCTGATAGAAAACCAAAGTTCTGAAAGCACATGAAGGTCTTTCAGCTGTCGGTTCTGGTGGTCTGTCCTTGGAACTGGCTCCCGACTCTGAAATGCAGCCTATATGGTAGCTCCAGCATTTGGTGAAGAGGCAGGAGGCATATTTCCAGTTATGCCACTGGCATGCTGTGTGACCATGGTCAAATTGCTTAATCTTTTTGTGCCTCAGTTTCAGATAATGGGTAAGTAATTATGCTCTTGCTATTGAGTCTTATTTAATTGATAGCTATCAAATGCTTTATGCTCTAATCAAAGGGACTATATAAATGTATAATATTAGAATACATTTTTTCACACATTTCATTAGGGAAAGGACTTTAGGATTATTGCTGTGGATTCAGAAATTTTGTTAATTTTGATGGCAAGACTCTAAACACTGAATGTACATTATTATTCACGCTCCTTTTCTACCTCATCCCCATTTAAAAAATAATAATTCTCATCTGCACTAGCTGTCAATTTGCATTGTATTCCTAGCACATGTGGTCTGGGTAAACATCTATTATTTCTTGTTTCCTGCTCTGCCTCTCTCCAGAGCCAAACTCTGACATATCAGTTTTTGAATAACCAAATAGAATTCTCAGGAAAGCCCTTTTCCCCCCCATCCCCCCAACTAGTGTTATTGCTTCTGTCTGACAATTACCAAATTACTTTATGAAGTAAACATACATGTGTTTTCCCAAGTCTAACATTATTCCAAAGGAAAAAAACAAATGTGTTTCTCAATACACTTCACCTAAATAAATCCAACCCGAAAGCTGCACAGACTTATTTCTGAAGGAGATGAAGGTAAATCAGAAATGTTACCACTTTTATTCCAATCTGGTGTCTGAACTCACGAGGCATGGTAGTAGCTTTTCAAATCTTTGTATAAATTACTAGGATATTGTTGTCTGTGTCCAAAGATTTTTAGTTACAGTTGCATTACACAACATCCTACTCTGTTTTTATTATAAATCAACTAAAATTTAAATTACCAAAAAACCTATATTTTTTACTCCTTTTTCCCCCTCTAGTTCCTACAGGTCCTGGGTTTGGTGTCCCCCCTAATGAATCTGGCTTTGGTGGTTATTCTCAACCTCCATCTCAAAGCTATGTGGGAGGTGGACCAGCACAAATACCCGGTAGGTAATGGGGGTGTGCATGTGTCTGTGTGTGCCATCCTAGTCAGATACCAAAAAAGTCATATACCTAAGAGTTGCACCAAGGAATTCCAGGTTAAGAAACTGAAATTATGCCCTCAGCTCCCTCTGTTGTTCTTAGCTATTGCAGTTGGATGCTATGTATGTTCTTATGAAGGACAGACAACTCCTGATGATTTCTAAGACCAATGAATGACTGACAGGAGAACTCAAATCTAAATAAATACTACATATATCAGAAAAGGCACACTGTTGCTGTTTATTTTCATATAGTGTTTGGGATGCTGTTGCTTCTTGATCCTGAAGGCCATTGATGAATTGTGAAAACCAGAATGCACTAGTGATCAGTGCCTGTATGGAGAGGCTTCTGCATAGCCCTGAGAAATATGTGCAGTGCTCAGCAGTAAGAGTAAATCTCTATGCCCACACTGAACTAAGCACTTGGGAGTAGGGGGAAGTCTAAAGGAGGGTAGGCAGGTGCTTAAAGGCAACCCAGTGAATGCAAATGATGTGTGTCAAGGACATTTTAAGGATTTTCAGTTGCCAGCTAGGCAACTATCTCCTTGAATGCACTTAAGAGTAGCACTTAGAAGAGACTGAGAATGGGGACAGCTACGAGGGCCATCTTAGTTCTTTTAAGATTGCTTCACTAACTTTAACAGTGGTTAAGCCACTGTTAACATAACACAAGTATGTACGCTCACCTACATATGAAGAATAAAATACATATGTTCCAATGCTTTCTAATGGAAAACCAGATTACTTCGGTCGTATTTTGCTTTAACAATTGTCAGTGTATCACTCTTTATATTTAAGACATTTATAAGTGATTTACTCTTCACTCTAGTCAGCTGTAGTAATTAGAATAACTTTAATACTGAACTGCTGAGCTCCTTTTGGACACAAGTTGTTCCTTAGCTCTGAGTTTCCTGGCTTTTGTCATAGGGAGCAGGGGTTAGAAGGGAGAGATTTCACTAGCTCCCACAGCACTAGTAAAATTGCTTAGCACTCTTGATGCTTTCTTACCAGCGTGTGTACTGGAGCCACTCCTGTGGCTTATTGGCTATTGCTAGTCATTCCCATGGTTTCCACAAGAGCTGCAGTTTGCTGAGTATCATAGGCAACTTCATGTGTGAAAACAGAGATTATGTATGCAAAATTGATAGATGTGTAAAGTGATGCATTATGAAATAAGATGATACATTGTACTATATTAACTCTGTATTAAGAAATAACCTTTTTCTTTTGCTTTGTTTTAAAATTTTCCTTAAAGTGGGATACCCTGGTGGACAAGTACCTTCCCCAATGCCTAGTCAGGTATGTATTGTACTACTTTCATAATAAAATTGAGCAGTACATTGCAGTTTTCATGGGGAAAATGACAGTCTGTCTCTTTACAATAGTGCTGGGTGGGTGGGTGGTGGGCAGAGAAGGGGAGATGTTGGCAGTAATTCTGCAAACAATAAAAAGAACAGGAGTACTTGTGACACCTTAGAGACTAACAAATTTATTTGAGCATAAGCTTTCGTGGGCTACAGTCCACTTCTTCGGATGCATAGAATGGAACATACAGTAAGAAGATATTTATACATACAGAGAACATGAGAAGGTGGAAGTAGCCATACCAACTGTAAGAGGCTAATTAATTAAGAGAAGCTATTAACAGCAGGGGAGAAAAACTTTTGAAGTGATAATCAAGATGGCCCATTTCGGACAGTTGACACGAAAGTGTGAGGCTGCTTCAACATGGGGAAATAGATTCAATTAGTGTAATGACCGAGCCATTCCCAGTCTCTGTTCAAACCTAAGTTGATGGTATCTAGTTTGCATATCAATTCAAGTTCAGCAGCTTCTCGTTGGAGTCTGTTTTTGAAGCTTTTTTGTTGCAAAATTGCCACCTTAACGTCTGTCACTGAGTGATTAGGGAGGTTGAAGTGTTCTCCTACTGGTTTTTGAATGTTATGATTCCTGATGTCAGATTTGTGTCCGTTTATTCTTTTGCCAAGAGACTGTCTGGTTTGGCCTATGTACATATGTACAAAGCCATATGTTTCAAATACATATGGTATGTTTCAAAATTCTAAAAACAGTACTTAAGCAATGTTTTTTTTAACTTACTTTTTATAATAATTTAAAAAATCTACACCTTTTAAGATAAAACTGTGGTGCAATTTGCTTTGATGTTCCGTGTGATATGCACAACAGCAGTTTGTCATAAATAGAATTTCAGCAATGTAAAGCAAGCTTTTCTTTTTTTTTTAAATAAAGGTTTTAATACTTAAATTGAAGTGAGGGATAGAAAGAGATTTGATGTGTATTATAACAGGAGTTAAACAAATCTTTCCTAAGCCATGTAAAAAAATACTACACCTCTACCCCGATATAATGCGGTCCGATATAATGCGAATTCGGATATAACGCGGTAAAGCAGCGCTCTGGGGGACGGGGTTGCTTTACCGCGTTATATCCGAATTTGTGTTACCGCAAGCGGTTCCTCTGCACCCGCCCGTTACTTGCTGCGGCCCTCCCCAGGGCCCTCCCGCCCCAGCTCACCTCCGCTCCGCCTCCTCCCACAAGCGCGCCGCAGCTCCGCTTCTCCTCCCTCCCAGGCTTGCTGCGCCAATCAGCTGTTTGGTGCGGCGAGCCTGGAAGGGGGGAGAAGCAGCGGGGCGGCGGCGTGCTCAGGGAGGAGGCGGAGGCAGAGCGGAGGTGAGCTGGGGCAGGGGGGTCGCAGCAAGTAAGGGGGGGGGGCGCAGAGGAACCACTCCCTGCCCCAGCTCACCTCCGCTCCGCCTCCTCCTCCCAAGAGCACGCCGCTCAGCTCTGCTTCTCCTCCCTTCCAGGCTTGCCGCACCAAACAGCTGATTGGCGCGGCAAGCCTGGAAGGGAGGGGGGAGAAACGGAGCTGTGGCGCGCTCATGGGAGGAGGCGGAACGGAGGTGAGCTGGGGCGGGGGGGCCCCGGGGAGGGCCGCAGCAAGTAACGGGGGGCGCAGAGGAACCGCTCCCCGCTCCAGCTCATCTCTGCCTCCTCCCCTGAGCACGCCGCCGCCGCTCTGCTTCTCCCCCCTCCCCCTTCCAGGCTTGCCAGGCCAAACAGCTGATTGGCATGGCAAGCCTGGAAGGGAGGGAGGGAGGGAGAAGTGGAGCGGCAGCGGCGTGCTCAGGGAGGAGGCGGAGGCAGAGCGGAGGTGAGCTGGGGCGGGGAGCGGTTCCTCTCCCTACCCTGATATAAGGCGGCCTCACCTATAACATGGTGAGATTTTTTGGCTCCCGAGGAACGCGTTATATCGGGGTAGAGGTGTGTGTGTGTGTGTGTGTGTATATATATATATATGAAATAGGCACCCAAATAATCTCCAAGCCAGATCTTGACAGTAGCTGGCTTTTTGCAGTGGTTCTAAGTGTCATTGATTAGTGAGCAGGCCATATCTGCCATCCTGGAGGGATGTATGACTTTGAAACCAGAAGTGGCTTTATGCCTTTAGCAAGTGACTACAATCAAACCCATGCTTTAATGCAATTTTAAAAACCTCTTTTCTAGTTCTTCTTACTTATTTGTACCAAGACCAAAGGTATACATGGTGTCTCGCAGAACAGATTGTTAAAGTACCCGCCCCGAAGAATTTACAAACTAGATTATAAACATGACACAACAAATGAGAATGAGGGGAATGGGGCAGCGTGGTTGGACATGGTTACATACATAAGATTATTCAGACAACTGGCTCTTAGGTTATATGGTAATATTTAGAACAGAAAAACAAAGCATTGGCAATTTAATAACCAGATTTATAATCTGACTGTAAATTCTGCACCATGCTAATATTTCATGAAGCTCTGAACAATAAGATTATAAATGTTCATAGATTTTAAGGCCAGAAGAAGAAACCCTTATGGACATCTAGTTTGACCTGTGTAACACAGGATACAGAATTTCATCCATTAATTCCTGCATCAAGCCCATAGTTTGTGGTAGAGCTAGAACATAATTAGACATCCAATATAGATTTAAAGACTTCAAGTGACGGAAACCACTACATCCCTTGGTAAGCTGTTCCAGTGATTAAGTACCTTAATTTAGAAATCTGCACTTTTGTCTCACTTTAATTTATCTAGTTTCAGTTTCCCGTCACTGGTTCTTGTTATGCCTTTACTAGAGTAGAGTCCTCTTCTATCAGAATCTTTTCCCCATATAGGTACTTATAGACGGTTATTGAGTCACCTCATAACTTTCTCTTTGAGAAGCTAAATAGGTGGAGCTTCATAAGTCTTTTATTGTAAGGCACATTATCCAGACCTCTAATTCTAGTCGCTCTTTTCTGAATCCTTTTCAGGTTTTCAAGCCTTTGAAAATAAATCAAACAAAAGTTTAGGAGTTACATAATAATGAATTTTTAACTGCATGTGAGGCTTTCCTCTTTCCCCGAGAATTTAGAGTAAACTATCAAATCCTACTGATAAGAACAGAATTTTAAAGAATTATTTGGAAAACAACATTCTTTAAAAATCTGATTAATTGAACTTGTGTGCATGAAAAAAACCACCATAAGACTGGTAGCTGCCTTTTGACACAATAAGTATTTATTCCCAAGTCTGCACGTTTTTGTACTGAAACATCTGGATCATCATTTTGTTAAAAGGTGGATTGGAGCATAATGCAAAGTAAATGATGTAAGCAGCATGGTGTCTCAAAACATACTTTCTAGCAGCATGAGAATAATACATAAAATATTTCTTCATTAATCTGTGCCCCAAGGGAGTATGGAAAATAACATGAAACACACTAATTGAAAATACACCCAGACTAGAATAGGAAGGACAGTGGAATATAGTTATGTCACTAAAGGTATTACTTCACCATCGTTTCCCTTTGATTTTTCACTTACCATACAACTCTTACTTTTAGTTTGGAAAGTTTTTTAAGATGCTGCAAAATGATGGTTTACTTTGGATGCACCCACACTTTAATATTAGACTCAACCAGATGCGTCGATCATTTTATATATGTGTTTATAGTTTGGGGGTTATAGGCTCTCTGACTTTATTTTTAAGGCCATAGATGTTTGTTCAGAATAGATGACATGTTCCTTACACATGCAAACTGGCAACATTAGGGTGACCAGACGTCCCGATATTTAGTTGTTTGTCCCGCGTCCCGACTGATGTATGGTTGGGACGCCATTTGTCCCGATAGTTTGCACGCCGTTTTTTAAAATTTTTTTGCTTCGGCTGCGGGGTCCCCCTTCCCCCCCATGTGTCCCGATATTTTGTTCTTGTCATCTGGTCACCGCTATTCTAACTGCAGATTAAGAAAGATTAAGGCCAGAAGTACGTGTGAAAGTTACTCACCCCAAGCCAGAGGCTAGCTGCAGGTCTGTAGCTCTGTTCTCATGTGGCAATATTCAGGCCTATAGCCTGGAGGAAGGATCACTGCACCCTATTCAGAGGTTCCCAGTCACTGGATCCATCTAAGTATAGATCCAGTGGACACTGTCCTTATCACCAAAATCAAAGCAGGTGTGGAGTGTTCTCTCTTGGCATGCATAGGATATGGAGACTCTATCTCTCTTCCCCCCTCCACTATGCAGTCATGTCACGTGTGTTTTTCCACACTCAAACCCTCATTTAAGGGTATTATGGGGGCAAAGAGGGCCTTTGCAGGCAAGTGAAGTTCACCCATTTCGTTTTAGCTGCTTGATTACATAAGTTTCTAAGGATGCTCAGTTGCCTACTGTATACATTAAAAACTGCCTGCTTATTTAAGAGACCTGTGTATGGTAGTTGTGCACCAGAGACAGTAACAATTAAGCTGGTTTCCTTTGGATTGTTTTTATTACAAATGCCATATAAACACATTGCTTAGTAAATCCCACAAATAGATACTGTTTTATAGTAGGGCACTGTTCCATGTAACCAAAACAGATGCCCGTGTATATTTTCAGGTAGCGTGCATGCAGGGCTATATATGCTGAGGTTATTCCTTTATAACAGCTAAGGTACATTGGCAGTAACGACATAGAAACCCTTGCAGTTTCCTTAGTACTGCATGTAAAATGTAAAGAGCAAACCAATCCTATAGGTGGACTTGGATTCTTTACTAGCATGGATCACTAGGTGTCTTGATCGTTACCCGGCACCATTTATCATAATTAGCCTCTCTTTCAAAGAATACAAAGTTAGCATATTTTATAGTCGGTATTTTTGAAAGGAGTTGGACATTTTGTCAGGAAGCTTCACACTTTTACAGTAAATTGTAATCATAGACTATCGGGGTTGGAAGGGACCTCAGGAGGTCATCTAGTCCAAAGCAGGACCAATCCCCAACTAAATCATCCCAGCAGGACCAATCCCCAATTAAATCATCCCAGCCAGGGCTTTGTTCAGCCTGACCTTAAAAACCTCTAAGGAAGGAGATTCAACTACCTCCCTAGGTAACCCATTCCAGTGCTTCACCACCCTCCTAGTGAAAAAGTTTTTCCTAATAGCCAACCTAAACCTCCCCCACTGCAACTTGAGACCATTACTCCTTGTTCTGTCATCTGGTACCACTGAGAACAGTTTAGATCCATCCTCTTTGGAACCCCCTTTCAGGTAGTTGAAAGCAGCTATCAAATCCCCCCTCATTCTTCTCTTCTGCAGACTAAACAATCACAGTTCCCTCAGCCTCTCCTCATAAGTCATGTGCTCCAGCCCCCTAATCATTTTTGTTGCCCTCCACTGGACTCTTTCCAATTTTTTCACATCCTTCTTATAGTGTGGGGCCCAAAACTGGACACAGTACTCCAGATGAGGCCTCACCAATGTCGAATAGAGGGGAATTATCACGTCTCTTGGTCTGCTGGCAATGCTCCTACTTATACAGTCCAAAATGCCGTTAGCCTTCTTGGCAACAAGGGCACACTGTTGACTCATATCCAGCTTCTCATCCACTGTAACCCCTAGGTCCTTTTCTGCAGAACTGCTGCCTAGCCACTCGGTCCCTAGTCTGTAGCAGTGCATGGGATTCTTCCGTCCTAAGTGCAGGACTCTGCACTTGTCCTTGTTGAACCTCATCAGATTTCTTTAGGTCCAATCCTCTAATTTGTCTAGGTCCCTCTGTATCCTATCCCTACCCTCCAGCGTATCTACCACTCCTCCCAGTTTAGTGTCATCTACAAACTTGCTGAGGGTGCAGTCCACGCCATCCTCCAGATCATTAATGAAGATATTGAACAAAACTGGCCCCAGGACCGACCCTTGGGGCACTCCGCTTGATACCGGCTGCCAACTAGACATGGAGCCATTGATCACTACCCGTTGAGCCTGACGATCTAGCCAGCTTTCTATCCACCTTATAGTCCATTCATCCAGCCCATACTTCTTTAACTTGCCGGCAAGAATACTACGGGAGACCGTATTAAAAGCTTTGCAAAAGTCAAGGAATAACACATCCACTGCTTTCCCCATATCCACAGAGCCAGTTATCTCGTCATAGAAGGCAATTAGGTTAGTCAGGCATGACTTGCCCTTGGTGAATCCATGCTGACTGTTCCTGATTTCTTTAACCTACACAGCAGCTTTCTTCAGTATTCTGCATGTGGTCTGTTTGGAAAGCCCACTGATTTCAGTGAAAGTGCTACATCCAGAATGCTCCCTAGAGATCAGCAACATGTATTGGAAAGAACAGTTCTGTCCTAAATGGTCACTGAGTTTGCGTCCAGAATACATCCTCAGCAGTGCAACTGCGCAAAACAGTGTTAATTTAGCATTAGTGGATCAAGACTGTTCATTGCAATAAAATGCCTTCCTAACTCTGTTAAGAGGTTGTTCCTCTCCCAAGGACTGTGTGGTAAAACTTAGGGTACGTCTTCACTACCCGCCGAAATCGGCGGGTAGCCATCGAACTATCGGGGATCGAATTATCGCGTCTTGTCTGGACGCGATAAATCGATCCCCGAACGCGCTAGTTCGACCTCTGGTACTCCTGCAGGGCGAGCGGAGTACCGGAGTTCGAAGTAGGCGCCGCGAACGTCGATGGCGCGCCGCGCGGACGCGAGGTAAGCGCGCCAAATTCGAACTAAGGTACTTCGACTCCAGCTACGCTATTCGCGTAGCTGAAGTCGAAGTACCTTAGTTCGATCCCGCCCCTAGTGTGGACCAGGCCTTTGATAAGTTCCTTATGTCTCTCTCTGAAATATTAACTGTAAAGTTTAACACTACATTAAATTAGTACTTTGCATTGTGTAAATTGGCTGGTAATGCATAACTCGTTCATTCTTAGCCTGCAGCAATGACTCAAAGTACCCAGGGCACAATTCAAGCTGCGCCCAACTTTGATGCTGGGAGGGATGCAGAAATACTGCGCAAGGCTATGAAGGGATTTGGTAAGACAAGATCTTTATTTAGTGAATACTACAGAGTTTGTTTATTAGCCAAAAAGTTAAAGGCATTTTTCTTTTCTTCTAACTGTATAGATCTTGGGTAAAAAGTTTTCAGACTCCTAATTCTCAGTTGGTGCTTTTGAAAACTGTACCCTTTAAGCATATATATTGGCCAACGTTTTTTATTTTTATATATGTATGTATAAAAATATACACTGTATTTGTAAAAACTCTTAAATTGTAAAATGAACAGTTTTGGAGGGTTATGTTTATACTTTCTTGTAAGAAATTGCCTTTTTATTTCCTAGGAACGGATGAGCAGGCTATCATTAATGTTGTGTCCAATCGCTCCAGCGATCAAAGGCAAAAAATCAAGGCAGCTTTCAAGACTATGTATGGCAAGGTATGTTCATTGGTTACTCTTCTAACCAATAACCAAATTGGCAGTGATACAGTAACACTAGCAAACTTGGTTGTCTGTAATGGTATTTTAGTCCCAGGTAGAGTGCGCCTGATTTTTGTTTTTAAAATTTCTGTGTACACCTAACTACATTCCTTGTTCTACCAGTAGCTCCAGGAACTTCAGTACAGCCCTGACAATTGGCAGGATTTCTTCAAGCAGTGTCTTTCCTTGACCAAACATTGTTTCCTTTATTTTTATTAATTATTTGAAGGGCAGGACATAATGAAATTCAAACTATACCTAGGTGGAAGACATCAGAAATACTTTGGCAGGTAATATTAACATATGGGATGGGATCTTGATTAATTGGAAAGACACTCTGAAACCAATGGTACAAAATTCAACAAGAATCAATGTAAAGTGTTCAATGAAAGACAAACTATTTACATGCAGTTAGAGATATTGGGGTCTAAACCCGAAAGTCCTTACTCAGGCAAAACTGCTATTGAAGTACATAGAGTTTTGCCACAAATACAAACTTCAGGAATTGACCATGGAGGATAACCTACTATAGGTGGAACAGGATCTGAGTTATACACGGTAATTTATGGTATAAGCAAACTCTGTAAAACTGTTACACTCAAACAAGTGTTAGACTATGTTCATTTCAACTTTAATATGAGTAAACCAAGTGAAGTAATTCAACTTCACTTGGTTTACTCATATTAAAGTTGAAACAAACACAGTCTACACTCTAAGCAGCACTGAATAAGCCTCATTGGAGAACTATGGTTAGATTTAGATAACATATTTTAAAAGAAAATTTGAGTTCCGAGGTCAGGAAATGAAATAAAATAATAAAACATTTAGTTTGTGACTAACCTTTGCACTGTGTCCTGATTATAAGACCAGTCTGATACAGTTGTGGTAGTGCACCTTGTCACTGAACAAGTGGTAAATACGCATTATATATATAGTAAACTCTGCTCTCTCCATTTTGCACACTCCTGGCAGCTAATTTGTTTGTCATGACCCATCTTCTTTCAGTTCCAAGAAACAGGGTGCAAAGTTTCCATATCTGCTTTGGTGGAGTTGGCCTTTTCTGGTAATCAAAAAAGTTTAGCATTCTTGCCACTTTCTCTGATTTTTGCACCCAAAAAAGGAAGTGTGGGGCTTGAAATGAGGAATTCTTCAGGAGTCTGCTGAGAACTCACTTAGCTACTGTGCTGCATCTCATGACACTTAACTCCATAATATTTTAGTGATAGTGTCTCGGGGGAAAGATGAGAACAAAAGCTTTGGGGGATGGCGGGGAAAAAGAAACCACCTTGGAAATTTTGAAAAGAGTTTAGATCCTAAAAATGGGCAAGTATTGTAACTGCTAAAATATTACCTTCATGCCAGTGTCTCTCAGGAAAATCTAGCCAGAAATATTATTGCTTGAAATATTTGTAATTTAAAAATAGGGCAAGAATATCCATGTTATATCTATAAAAATGTTCCTTTTAAATTACTTCTGTGCTCTGGCAGTGCCTAGAAGCCACAACCAAGACTGAAACCCTGTTGTGCCTAGGTGCTGTAGCTACACCAAGTGAGAAACTTGCCCCCCCAGAATTGAGACTCTAAAAAGAGTGGGGGAGAAGCTAGCAGTAGGGAGAGGACTTTGAAAAGATTAGCTCTCCTGGTTCATGTTGCTATGCCACTCTGAGAGAAAGGAAGGAGATCTGTCTTCATTTTTGTTACTTGCCCTCAAGTCTGGTGGTGGGGAGTTCCCTAGGTATGGGTCTGTCACATGACTGCTAGGTATCATGCTTTGTCAGCAACAGCATCCCTGTTGATCACAATTTGGAGGCAGGTGTTGCAGCAGAGTAGTCTGAAACAGCTAGGCCTCCGTGCATAGAAAACTTTAAAAGACAACGTGCCCAGGAAAAGAAAATTGTCAGTGCCCCTTTTTGTCTTTTGATATATAAAGGCGGCCCAAATGTGTTTTCCCTTAAAATCAAATACATGTTTTCTACATGTCTTATGGTTGAGATTAAGATTTTATCTACCCTGTTTTTCCTAAAAGATTCTGTGGGCAGTTGGAGAATTAGAACAATTATGACCTAGCTATCAGTGAGTGAAACCTAATTAATTCAACGAGGAGTCCAGCGGCACTTAAAGACTAACAGATTTATTTGGGCATAAGCTTTCGTGGGTAAAAAACCCACTTCTTCAGATACATTCAGATGCATGTTAGTCTTTAAGGTGCCACCGGTATCCTCGTTGTTTTTGTGGATACAGACTAACACGGCTACCCCTCTGATACTAATTAATTCAGGAGGGGAAAGTAGTTGTATTCAGTATGTTTAAAACGTTGTGCTCTATTAGAAATAGAAGAAAGTATCTTTGTTAAAGCTAAAGCACCCTTCAGTTAAGGATTGAGAGCTCTTATAACCCTCCCTGGAGACACAGTCAGAATCAGGGACAGTCAGACATGACATTTCTAAAGACAAGGCAAGCAAGGAGTCAAAACAAAAATGATGTTCACACATGACTTCAAGATTTCTTTATACACCAAAAAGAAGTCCAAAAGAGCGCAAACCAATTCCCTATCTACCTCTACGCCCCATTTGTAGGTCTCATAGTTAAAGATTAGCACCAAGACCTTGAAGCAGTTCTGATATTGGGGAGCTAGGGTAGAGTATCAGTGTGATGTGCTTGTCTGTCTCTCTTAATTAGTGGGATGGACTATGCAGTCTTCAACACAGCCTTCACCTTCAGATGCAAGGAGACCGCACTGGTTCAGCAGTGACAGGAATTCTACAGACTGACCTACCTAGCTTATTGTCTGTCTTCTCAAAATGGAAAAGCAGCACTGGTTTAAATATATACGGAAGGCAGATAGATGACCATGTATATTTCAATAACTTACCAGTCATTAAATGAATAGCTGAGGATGGGTGCTGTAGATGGAACCTGAATAGCTACAGAAGGAAAGTTTTTTGTTTTTATTGAAATACCAAAGGAAATGTGGATGTTTAAGTGTGTATCAAGGATGTTTCACTCATTTGCCAGGAAGCTAACATGCTCTTGAACTTCCCTTTTGCTATATTAATTAACCCATTCATCCTGCCACACCAGAAAACTAGAATAACCATGGTGCTTTCCAGCTGTGAGAGGGCAGTTAGTATATTTTATTTAATGTTCCTTCACTACAATAGTGTGTCCCAAAGGGTAAAAACCATTTAGTGTTTGAAATCTAACATTAGGAGACCTAAGCCCTGAGGTAAGTGGGGAAGTGGGATACCGGGAGGAAACACAAGGAGGAGGGTGCAACAGGGGAAGCCTCCTGATTCATACTGAGAACGTAGGGCAATCGGCTAGTTATCTTAGGTGCCTGTACACGAATGCAAGAAGCCTGGGAAATAAACAGGAAGAATTGGAAGTCCCGGCACAGTCAAGGAACTATGATGTGATTGGAATAACAGATGCTTGATGGGGTAACTCACATGACTGGAGCACTGTCATGGATGGGTATAAACTGTTCCGGAGAGCTGGCTGTATTTTAAAGAAGCTTTATTGAGGGTGCAGGAACAAACCATCCCAATGTGCAGAAAGAATAGCAAATATGGCAGGCGACCAGCTTGGCTTAACAGAGAAATCTTCAGTGAGCTTAAACACAAAAACGAAGCTTACAAGACGTGGAAACTTGGACAGATGACTAGGGAGGAGTATAAAAATATTGCTGGAGCATGCAGGGTTGTAATCAGGAAGGCCAAAGCGCAACTGGAGTTGCAGCTAGCAAGGGATGTGAAGGGTAACAAGAAGGGTTTCTACAGGTATGTTAGCAACAAGAAGGTGGTCAGGGAAAGTGTGGGACCCTTACTGATTGGGGGAGGCAACCTAGTGACAGATGATGTGGAAAAAGCTGAAGTACGCAATGCTTTTTTTGCCTTGGTCTTCACAGACAAGGTCAGCTCTCAGACTGCTGCACTGGGCAGCACAGTATGGGGAGGAGGTGAGCAGCCCTCAGTGGTGAAAAAACAGGTTAAGGACTATTTAGAAAAGCTGGACATACACAAGTCCATGGGGCCAGATGCAATGCATCCGAGGGTGCTGTGGGACTTGGATGATGTGATTGCAGAACAATTGGCCATTGTCTTTGAAAATTCGTGGCAATCGGGGGAGGTCCCGGACGATTGGAAAAAGGCAAATATAGTGCCCATCTTTAAAAAAGGGAAGAAGGAGAATCCGGGGAACTACAGACTGGTCAGCCTCACCTCAGTCCCTGAAAAATCATGGAGCAGGTCCTCAAGGAATCCATTTTGAAGCTATAATGAGATAACTGGCTCTGTGGATATGGGGAAAGTGGTGGACGTGATATACCTGGACTCGCTTATTTTTAGTACATAATCAAAATATACAGTTAGAGTTTGGCCAAAAGCAGAACCTCTAATCCAAACCCCTTTTGAATTTTGTGGGAGGAGGGCTTATGTTTGAATTCTGGATCCAAAATTCAAATGGGCCTATTTTCTGGTTCTCTCAGAAACAGCGGATGCCACAACCTTTTCATTAGCTAAAATAATGGAAATCTTGAAAAATCAACTAATCTCATGAGACTTCTGCCTTTTTGGTCTGAAATCTTGCATAGACTGCTCAGTAGTTTACAGCAGTCTAATAAACGGTATTAATGCCTAGAGTGATCATCTGAACCCTAACCCCAGCCTATAACCTCCAGCAAATCTGAAGATCTGGATACTGCCTCTTCAGCCCCTTCCTAATTACCACACTGTTCATGTACTACATATTTGTATTCTAACCTCATACTTATTTTTGTAACTGGACAGGATTTAATTAAAGATCTGAAGTCTGAACTAAGTGGAAACATGGAAGAACTGATACTAGCCTTGTTCATGCCACCTACCTATTATGATGCCTGGAGTTTACGTCATGCAATGAAGGTATAATTTTATCATGAATAAAACACTAAATTAGACACCTCCTATGTTACGGGACATGACAGTTTTGCAGTTTTAGTAATTCCTGACAAGTCCCAACTCTTTCAGACAGTTCTGAGTTTAGAGTCCTTGTTATAAGTCTTATAAACAAGGCCAGTAGAAAATCATAGTGGTGGAAACATTTCGAGCCTGTGGGTTTTGGAGGAGATTTAAGTAACATTTCTATCAGCATCCAAGTTCCTGTATTTATAGTTTCTAGCCTTCTAAACAGATTACCATTTAGCCTCAGCTGCAGAACAGGAAACTTCCAAGGGGTCATATTAAAGAGCCAAGACCAATTAAAATTTAACGTGGGGAGTCAACACTTACACTTTCACTGCTGTTAGATCACTTCTCCTGGCTGCACTGTTTGCTAGAACATCTGTTCACATAGTAGGTAAGTCAGGCTACAGTTAAAACTCCATGTCTTTTGATCAGCCCACCATTCTGAAATTTGAAAGTCCAAAACTCTTCTTGCTGTGAATAAAGAGCAATTAAAACTATTCTCATTAATTTGCAGTTGGTATTTTTAAGCCTATTTCAGGTACTGACCATCTGGCAACACTAGCACCATTTTATTATTATTTTTAGAGTCACAAGTGAATTTCCATGCAAATCCATTATTTTCCTATATGCATGCAAAGATACAGAGTAGCTGTGAGTCAGCACTTTTTACATACACACACATTAAAAAATAGAACAAAATAAAACTGCATTAAGGGTAACAGTATCTTTCTCTAAGTGACTTCCCAAAGAACGTAAAAATGCTTTGTCATCTTTGAGAAATTCCATTTTTAACTCAAGTGAGCTGGTAGTAATAGTAGTAGTAGTAATAATAATAAAAGTTAATATGTTAATGCTGTTTCCCCTCTAGCTCCACTACATTGGTTAGCACAGGGGTCAGCAACCTGTGGCACGTGTGCCAAAGGTGGCACGCGGGCTGATTTTTAGTGTTACGCTGCTGCCGGCGGGGTCCTGGCCGCCGGCCCCTCTCAGCCCGTGTCCGGCCTGGATTACGGAACCCCAGAGTAGCAGCGGGATGAGCCGCTCAGCCCACTGCCGGTCTGGGGTCCTGGTCGCCGGCCCCTTGCCACCGGGGTCCCAGCCGCTGGCCCCACTCAGCCCGCTGCCAGCCTGGATGGACGGAACCCGGGCCGACAGCGGGCTGAGTGGGGCCGGCGGTCGGGACTGAGTGGCTCAGCCCGCTGCCAGTCTGGGGTTCCGTCTGCTGCCCGCGCTGCCGGTCTGGTACGCGAAACCTTTTACTGGCATGCGAAACTTTAAATTAATGAAGACTTGGCACCCCACTTCCCAAAGGTTGCCGACCCCTGGGCTAGCACATTGTGGGCACTACTGGAAACTAGTATCAGAACCCACATAGCCCAGCTATGAGTGAACAGTGGGTTGGCAGAAATAATTAAGTACATCATGTCTAAGAATGAATGGTAAAAATGTCAATTGTGTATATATATAAAATGTTTTTATACTGATGAGGTTTCAAAAGCTACAAATTTCTACAGAACATGGAGTACGATTCAATAAGACCTCCTTTAGCGCAGGTGTAAGAGACATCCTTGATTTACTCTTATTTATACTACAGCAGGGCCTACATATTCCAGTTAGATCAGACCCCATCCCCCCCATTGTGATAAGCTCCCTAAAAACAATAGGAGATGGCCCCTGCCCTGAAGAGCTTACAGTCTTTATTTTATTTTTTTTAAAGGCAGAAGGATTATAAGGGTAACCGTGACAGGAAGGCCTGGTGCAGCACAATTTGCTGTATGATTTTTTTGGGGTATATATTAAAAAGGGGCATATTAATGAAGCTCCCACTTATGCCAGATATAGGAGAGGCTAAATTTGGAACGGAGAACTACTTGTAAACTGAGCAGAATAGGATCCAGATACACGTTCTGTTTCTAATACTGCTTTGATAAGTCATTACTTTGTTTCAAACTGCGTATTGGAAGGGAATTGTTAGTTCGCAATATAAAATAAGGTAGTCAAATTTTAGGACAAAAGTGACGGGCTTAATCTGCAGCAAGGGAAATTTAGGTTAGATATTAAGAAAAACCTTCCAACTTTAAGGATAGTTAAGCACTGGAATAGGCTTGTAAGGGAGGATGTGGAATCACATCATTGGAGGGTTTTAAGAACAGATTAGACAAACAATTGTCAGGGTGGTATAGGTTTACTTGGTCCTGCCTCAGCACAGGGGAATGGGACTAGATTACGTCTCAAGGTCCCTTGCAGCCCTACATTTTTATGTTTAAGTATCTTTATTTCCTTTCTAAAATTTTCCTTTCCTCTAACTGGCTATGCCTCAGCTCATTGTTCATGCCCTCTGTTAGTAGTTTCTCAACACTCCTAACTCAACAGTTGTTTAAGAAACAAAATAAAACAAATCCAACCCCATACCTTACATTTTGAGTAATGAGATCAGAGAGGATTTAGAATTTTCAGAAAGGAGGGACAGATGCTGCTCTTACAATTTAGATAATATTAAAACAGTTTCAAAATGTAATAAATGACTGATTGTAACAGTTGGTTTTATAGTGTCACAGAAAATTGTAAAGAAGAAGGGTAAGTGTGCTTTGTTGCAGCAATACTTTCTCTTTCTCTGCCTATAGGGAGCTGGCACTCAGGAGAGAGTGTTGATTGAGATTCTTTGTACAAGGACGAACCAGGAAATTCGAGACATAGTCAGGACTTACAAAACAGAATTTGGAAGAGACATTGAACAGGATATCAGAGCAGATACCTCAGGACACTTTGAACGATTACTTGTATCTATGTGCCAGGTGAGCCGTAGGACATTTTTTTGACAATGGTGAGTTTGTTGGTAAACCAAAGGGGTAAGGACCCCTTGCTGCATACATTTCATGCATTTATTACAGAACAGACTGGTGAGTGGAGTTATAGCTCCGTATCAGATGCTTACAGTAAACAAACACCGTTTTTTAAAAAAAGTTCACCTGTTTTTATAGCTTGAAGAAGAGTATGATTGAGAGATCATCAAAATGTGTATGCCTAATCAGAGCCAGCTTCTGTAAGAAGTTATGTGGCACTGGTCTATGTCTTTATAGCACAACGACAACATACGGTCTCGTCCTGTCTATCCAGGAATCCCTACTGAGTTGAGTGACCCAGTTACAGCACTGTAGCCACCCCAAAAAACGCATTTAAATCACAGTTTGGCCTTGCAGTCTAGATGGGAACACATCATGGTGTAACAGTGCTCCAGAACTATGCTGGAGCCCGGGGACTTTTACCATCATTCAAGAACGTGGTTCCAGGAGGGTGCAGTCCCCCTTACACTGTAAGACCAAACCATGGTTTAACACATAGTGGGAATCAAGTGCTGAAACCTGAGTCCCAGAAACCTGTCTCCTAACACAATAGATGTCTTAATATATAGAAGACTTGAGAGAATCCATGGGAGTATGCTAAGCAGGACATTCAGCTCAAAACTCACTTCCCCTCCTTTAGTTCCCCGCTCGTCTTTCCCTTCTCAGTTCGAACTGTTCTATGCAGATAGTGCAGCTACCCTTGAACTCAGCTGGATCATGGAGCCTGCCTATAGTATGTCATGTATGTATGGGACTGTTATACCGTGCAGTTTTTCAGTGTTGTTCACCTCAATATCCTATAAAAATAGATTTTAAACATGGTGAAGCACTACAAGTTATAAAATCTGGCATGTATCTGACCCAATTGGCTGTAAACCAGGAGCCATGTTCTGTGGTAGCTTGTACTCTGAGCAGAGCTGCATTTTGTGGGACCTGAAAATGTGGGGAATGCATTCCCCCCATTTGTTTGATGAAAGTGATGTTTCCCTTGTTTAATTTGTAGTTCCATAAAGTCTTAGATACTCTGATATCCTTCCCCACCTCTTCTGACTGTAAATGCCTTTCTTTTTGAGACTAGCCATTTTACAGTTACTTAAACTTCCATGACATTTCTACTTTGATGTTCTCTTGAGTGTATCAACCCTTGTGAGAGCTGTGGCATTAATTAACACGAATATTTTCTGGGGATTTTTATTGCCTGCCTCTGTAAAGTCAAAAAGGCAAATTCCAGAGAAGCTTGCACTGGTGACTTTTTATTACTTTGATATATCCAACACATTATTATAGCTAGTGGTCATCTGCACATTATATAACTTATATAGATGTTAGTTCATTTAAGGCATAAAAAAGTAGTTTGGAAAGAGCATCTTCAGAAATTACCTTTCCCTGGTACCACCACCACACTGTCTAAAATAAGATACTATTCGTGTCCTGTTGGTGCTAAAGTAAGCATCTTCTGAAGAAAATCTACCCTCAGATCTTTTCTCAGTCAGTCATTATGCTTCAGAGTCAACACCATACTTTGAAGAATGGGATCAGATCGTGCCTTTTATTGCTATTATTTCAGGCTGCGTGCGTACTCAGTAAAACAATGCATTAGTTCACATTTGGAAGGTTCTTTGCAACCAGTAGAGATAGAAACAAAAACTTAGCCCTTGTTTTCTGCTTAATTTAAGTATCAAGAAGCCACAGGGGCTAAAAACATGAGATAGTTTCAATTTACAGAGCTGTTGACCCAGATGATTTAAGGTTTTTAAGTTGTGCTCTGCGGAGTAAGAGTTTCAGGCCATCTTTCTATGTTCAGCTTACAAGAAATCACTATAAATGGAAAGGCATGTTTTCAAACTGCTACTTAAAAGCACAGGTGTTAAGTTGATGAGGCAGGAAACTGACAACAGACTATGTATGTCTGTCCATAAGAGGCAGCTAGAAGGCATTTAATACCTACTTCCTTTCAGGATACAGTGAGTATATCTTGTCTTCCATTTCTAATAACTGAAGAGCCTGAAGTACTCTTGAATTCCGAATTCCAATATGCCATAGCCTTGCTCCTTTTCAAAGAACTATTGTAGAACAGTCATGAGAGCACTATCTGAGTGGACAGAGATTTGTAGCACTTTCCATGCATCACAATATGCATAATACTTGGTACTTCTATAGGACTTTTCATCTGAGGATATCAACGCACTTTACAAATAATTAAGGCTCTCACCTCAGCAGCAAAGGTGAATAAAGGTAAGAATTATTCTCATTTTACAAAGGAGTACAAAAAAGATTCAGGGGTCACACAGCGTGTCAGTGGCAGAGCTGGGTGATAGGCTTGGAGTTCTGACTCCTAGTCCCCCCATTTAACTGGTGCACAATCCAGTCCTGCCTCCAAAAACAAGTGAGGCTTATTGGGAAACAGCTGTCATAAGAGTCCTTTACCAATTCTAGTTTACTGTTTAATTTTCCAGTTTGAAGATGACAACCATTTGGCAAGGCTGTAAGATGTGTTAAGGAACAGAAAATGTTGTGTTACTGATTGAGCAGCTAATGTCTTCACTTGCAGGGCAATCGGGATGAGAATCAATCAGTGAACTACCAAAAAGCTCAGGAAGATGCTCAGCGCCTCTACCAAGCTGGTGAAGGGAAACTTGGAACTGATGAGTCTTGCTTTAACATGATTCTGGCAACTAGAAGTTTCCCCCAGCTAAAAGCTACAGTTGAAACATATTCTAAGGTAGAAATTTTTCAATTAAAGATTATGAACTAAGTTCAGCCCTGGGGTAAAAACAGGTGAAACGCCATTAACTTCAAATGAGTTTGGTCTGCACATGCCAGGACTGAATTTGGCTCCATTCCCACATGTTTAAAAAAACAAACCCTCCTAATCCCTTTAACTTTTATGTGCAGATTGCCAATCGTGATCTGTTAAGCAGCATTGGCCGGGAGTTTTCTGGAAATGTAGAAGATGGCTTGAAGACTATCGGTAAGAGACTTTTCTTTTTTTTAAAGAGGGTATTTATGACTAATTGGAGAGGTAAAGCTAGTAGGGCTGTCAATTAATCACAGTTAATACATGCAATTAATGCAAAACAAATTAACTAGATTTAAAAAGTCACGATTAATCACACAATAATAGAATACCAGTTTAAATGTATTATGAATATTTGTGGATGTTTTTCTACATTTTCAAAAATATTGATTACAATACAGAATATGAACTGTACAGTGCTCACTTTATATTACTTCTTGTTCAGCCAATTGCTAAGGCAAACAAATTTGTTTATATTTATGGGAGATAATGCTGCCTGCTTTTTATTTACAATGTCACCTGAAAATGAGAACAGGCATTCGCATGGCACTGTTGTAGCCAGCATTGCAAGGTATTTACATTCCAGAAATGCTAAACATTTGTATGCCCCTTCATGCTTTGACTTCTAGGCTCTAAAGTTTTACATTGTTTTGTTTTTGAATGGAGTTATGTAAAAATAAATAAAAATAATAATTCTACATTTGTAAGTTGAACTTTCACAGTAAAGAGAATGCACTACAGTACTTGTATGAGGTGAACTGAAAAATACTATTGTTTTTTTACAGTGCAATTATTTGTAAACAAAATAAAGTGAGCAGTGTAGACTTAGTATTCTGTGTTGTAATTGAAATCAATATATTTGAAAATGTAGAAAAACATTAAAAAATATTTATAATAAATTTACATTGGTATTCTATTATTTAACAGTGGGATTAAAACTGCAATTAATCATGACTTTTTTTTATTCTCACGATTATTTTTTTAATAGTTTGACAGCCCTAAAAGCTAGATAAGAGACAATCCAACTCAGCAATCTATGAATTGTCATAAGTATTTTGAAACTACTTGACCTATTCGCTTTCTATATTATTACCCCCAGAACTTGCCAAAATAGAAGTATTCTAAGTCCTGACTAAAAGTTGAACGTTTATTTTGATTAAAGTACAGTGAGCTCAATTTGAAACAAGCTGGCTTTCTCCAAACTAAATCCAATTAAGGCATATTTAACTCTTTTCAGTTCCCCTCATTCTGAATTAACTTTGTATCTTTGTTGAACAGGTTTACTGAACATTGTACTTAATGTTAATTTGTATCACAACGCTCAGATCTACTCTAAAAAATTCTTCTTAACAGAAGAGGTAAAGAGTTTTCAAGAGCAGGTGTCACTTTTAAATAGGTTTCAGAGTGGTAGCCGCGTTAGTCTGTATCAGCAAAAACAACGAGGAATCCTTGTGGCACCTTAGAGACTAACAAATTTATTTGGGCATAAGCTTTCGTGGGCTAGAACCCACTTCATCAGATGCATGAAGTGAAAAATACACTTCGTGCATCTGATGAAGTGGGTTCTAGTCCACGAAACCTTATGCCCAAATAAATTTGTTAGTCTCTAAGGTGCCACAAGGATTCCTTGTTGTTTTTACTTTTAAATAGAGCGTTTATGGCTAAATTTGTTTTCAGAAACACTAAGGAAAGACAGGAACGTGGGTCCCTCTGACCCAGATGACTCACTAGAGGTCCCTTCTGACATACTATACAAGTCTGGCTGGAATACCGATATTTTTCATTTAGAAGCTACTTGAGCTACAATAAAAATCTTAATTTAAGCATCACAAGTTCTATAGAAAATTGGAGCAAAAGTTTTTTAAAGGTTTCCTGTCGTCTGATTAATTTCTTATTCTCACTGTTCAGAAAGCTAATGGACCATGATTAGGGCCCTACCAAATTCACGGTAATAGGATTTTAAAATTAGTCAATTTCAAGGTAACTATGGGGGTCCTGACCCCAAAGGGGTTTTGTGTGAGGGGGGTGGGTCACATGGGTATTGTAGGAGTGTTGTGGGATTGCCACCCTTACTTCTGTGTTGCTGCTGGCAGGGACACTGCCTTCAGAGCTGGGCAGCTGAAGAGCAGTGGCTGCTGACCAGGCACCAACTCTAAAGCCAGCGCCACTGCCAGCAGCAGTACAGAAGTGAGGGTCACAGGGTAGAGGGGGTGGGTTTATATATATGGGTTTTCCCAGCAGCCTCCCACCTGGGTCATTGTCCCAGCCAGCAGCCACAGAGCTTTCTGTAGCCGGGGGAGGTTCCAAGAGGTGGGTCTGACCTGGCTCTGGGCGTAGCCCCTGCAGAGGAAGAAGAGGATGTCCCGTCCCCTCCCCAGCCTGGGCCGGGACTAGCAATGGGAGCCCGGCCCAGCCCAGCCCCTCCTCTTCAACAGCCAGATTTCATGGTCTGTGACATATTTTTCTTGGCTGTGAATTTGGTAGGGCCCTAATCATGGTCGATTTGAAAGAGTAACCATTAGCATTATTTATAATTAAGGGATTCCTGAAGTTTAGAAAACCCCTAACTACGAGAGCTTAATAATAAGAGGTAGAGAGTCAGGACATAAACTGTTTTTAACAGTATATTGTAGAATCCATTCTTACTCTTTGTATCAACCACCTATGTAGGGTGGGGTCCTTTCTTCAACCATCCTTGATGTTGGTGCCACAAGATTGCTATGCTCTGCCCTTCTAAGCTCTGCCCCATTTGAAGCACTGTAAAAAGATCAATGCTTGTTGAGAGAACTTTTTTTCTTGAAATTGATTGTGACGTGGAAACCTATCCAATAGGAACTGAACAGAGACAAGTTTCACAGCCAGTGGATGGTGATAATTTTCAATTGGTACTTATGCTGTTGGAATTCTATCTAAGAAGCTAGAGGTAAAAATCTTTGAATCCCAGTACCAATCACCCACCGGAAAGATTTTTTTAAATGAAGTGTCCCCTTACATGATTTTTGTTGTTGAATTAAGGCTTCTCTACTTGTCAAATGTGCTGTCTTCATGGCTGAAATGAGTTATACAATGATGTGGCCAACTAGCAATGGTGGGGCTACTAACCTGTGTTCAAAGCTGTGTAAAAAGGTATCCATGCTTAGTGAAGCTTAAACACTTCTTGTGGCTATGAAATTATTTTACCAACGACAATAAGGCCTAAGCTGAAAGATTCAGTAACAAAATAGTCACGTTTCCAAACCTCAAAGAGATGTGATGAGATGCACAGAATAGAATTTAGCCAACACAAAAAAAATTGCTGAACTGTGACCAGCATGGGTCTGGCATGAGGAAGAATCACAAAGCAATAAGAGGAACTGTTTCAAAATACCATGTATACCATCTCCTAGATCAACTATTTAATTCTGCCAAATACAACCATGTGAATAGTGACTGCAGTATGCATTATTTGAAATAACCCAGTAACTACACTTTCTTGTAGTGCAATGTGCTCTAAATCGCCCGGCCTTTTTTGCTGAGAGACTTCACCATTCCATGAAAGGAGCTGGCACAGATGATTCTACACTTGTCAGAATTATAGTCACTCGCAGTGAGGTAAGAATCTTCCTCTTCCTTTCCAAAAAATGAGGAGGAAGCTGGAGTTTAAAAATGTTGGATGTACACTGCACATGTAGTGAAAAATGAATGTATCCTAACCAGTTTTGCTCTCCTTGTCACCTATATGGAGCTGTCAGAATTAGTCTATGCAAATATAGTTCTTACTCTGAGAATCAGCTGAACAAATTCACAAAGCAGTCTATGAAAGTAGATTTCAGCCTGTTCACAAGATATTCACCCAGGCTAGGTGCCGTTAACCTCCTGGAATCCATGGGTCCGTTTGCTATAAAGTTAGCCAGGGAGCTGTTTTCTTCAGTTAGTCTTCATTAACAGTGAAAGGAGATGAGAGAATGGTCTGAATATTTGGGAAAGAACCACTCCAGCTAGCAATTACCATTTCCTTTGCCAGGGAATTGCTGCTCCATCCAGGGAAGAGAGAATATTTGAGTTCTAGGATCCTATAGAACTGCAGGGCTGAGCCTTTTCCTTCTCCTGGGGGGCATTCTGTGCCAAAATATTAAAAATTCTGAACACAGTATATTAAAATTCTATAAATTTTGTCAAAACAACACTACATAATCATGCCAGTTTCAATTATTTTGGTAATTTATTTCAAAATACCTGCCTGTCAGTAACAATACAGACAATACAATACAAAAATTTCCCCAGGAGTAGAAAATTAAAGAAACCCCTATGACAACCCAGTTCCTGTTTCTCTGCCCCACCCACACAGCCCAGCCGGGAGGCCAGACACCCAGAGCCAGCCACTGTGCCCACCCAAGCCTCCCCTCCCCCCATACCACAGAGCCCAGGGATCCAGAGGGAGAAACAGCCTGATGCTGGGATCTGGGCTTGCACGGAGATTCCTACGCTCCGCTGCCTCCTTACTTCAGGGCATGCTGGGAACTGCAGCTGCTGGAAACCCTCCAGTTCCCTCGCCTTGTCCTCTATTTGTGAGCTGGGCTCTGCCGGGTCCAGCGACCCCTACTGGCGGCCAGCAGCACTGCAGCCTATTTCTGTGGGGGAAAGGAAATTCTGTGCACACAATGTTCACCTCTGCAAAATTCTGCATTGTGCACTGGTGCAGAATTCCCCTAGTACTTTTCCATTTATCATCAATTTACCACTTCTATGTAAGTTCTTCGAAGTTTGGTTGGAGGAAATGATTGAGCTTGCTCATTTTCTTTTGTTGGTGGCTGCCTCCTTCCTCCTCATGGTTTCAAATGTGGACTGTAGTTAAGGAGCTTACCTCACTGTTTCTGAATTTTATGTTCCAAAGCAGAGGCTTCCCTACTTGTGGGGGTGGAGCTAGCACTCATGTGAGATGAGATGCTTTTTGATTCCTGTTATTTTTGTCTTTTGGAGAGGATTAGGAACCCCAGGCTGGCTGTTGAGATGTGGTGGGTTAACCCTGCATGTCTCATCCATTGATATGTAACACTGCTCTACAGCCAAAATGCTTCTGAAATAAATGTAGTCAAACTTTACTAATTCTGGGTCACTGAGAATGAAAATGATGCTTAAAATTGTTGATTGGCTCTAGTTTTCAAGATATGCTATGGGTCAGTATATACGACCCTTGACTTGGGAATGGCGGAGGATAAGTGAGTTATAAAGGGAAGGGATCTCAATTTAAACCAGAAATGACTAAAATACATCTTTGACTGGCTCTATGAATAAATCTATGACTGGGTTTGGACAGTACTTGCTTTTTAGGCAAAACAATGAATGATGCAATCTGAAGCTGGTATTGCGTCATACAGGATATGAATTGCATCATGTTATTCCTAGAAGTCATGGATAATGCAATCATAACGAAGCTTACATCACTCTGCTGAACAAATTGCCCTATATCAGCTCTAGAAAACATACAGTGTCGTGCTCTCTTATTTGTCAGTGTTTGATTTTGCAAAGGGACACATTTCTGTTTAGCCAAAGTGAGCAGAGATGCCTCGTACTTGTGTGAACAGTGCAGATAACTTCTGCTATGTTTGTGGTGAAGTGACTTTTGCATCACAAAAGCGCAGTATAACCACTATGGTTAAGAAAGCCTATCACCTTTATTTTGGCTGCAAAATTGGAGATCAGGACAAGAGGTGGGCCCCACACATATGCTGCAACACTTGTGCAACAAATCTTCGCCAGTGGTTGAACAGGAAAAGGAAATCTATGCCTTTTGCAGTGCCAATGATTTGGAGAGAGCCAACAGATCATACCAGCAATTGTTACTTCTGCATGGTGCCTCCAGTTGGGAAAGGTGTGTCAAAGAAGAAAAAGTGGACTGTGCATTATCCAAACATTCCATCAGCTATACGCCCAGTACCCCACGGAGAAGGACTGCCGGTTCCTGATGCACCAGAATCATTCTCACTTGAGTCAGACGAGGAAGAGGAAGAGGATGAAACTTCTGGTCCTGAACCATCAATGTCACAGGACCCACATTTTCTCCCATCCTCCTCCTCTGAACCACACCTCATAACACAAGGTGAACTGAATGACCTTGTCAGGGATTTGGAACTACCCAAGAGTAAGGCAGAGCTGTTGGGCTCCAGACTACAGCAGTGGAATCTCCTGGCAGGTGATGTTAGGGTTTCCATGTTCCGTGACCGTCAAAAGGATCTTGTCCCATTCTTCTTCATGGAAGGTGATCTTGTAGCCTGCAACAACATCGATGGTGTGATGGCAGCCCTCAACATCGTTCACGATCCAGATGAGTGGAGACTGTTCATTGATTCATCGAAGACGAGTCTTAAAGCTGTTTTACTGCATAATGGCAATGTTTTGCCATCAATTCCAGTTGGTCATGCAGTCCATATGAAGGAAACCTATGACAACATGAAACAACTTTTGAGGTGCATAAACTATGACCAACATCAGTGGCAGCTTTGTGGCGATTTGAAGGTTGTTGCTCTCTTGCTTGGTCTGCAGGCTGGATACACAAAGTACTGCTGTTTTCTCTGCGAATGGGATAGTCGTGCAAGAGATTCCCACTACATCAAGAAAGATTGGCCACTCCGACAGTCATTGGAGCCTGGGAGGAAAAGTGTTCAGCATCCACCACTTGTTGAATCAAGGAAGATTTTGTTACCACCCTTACACATCAAGCTGGGTCTGATGAAGAACTTTGTCAAGGCCATTGACAAAACACAAGCAGCTTTCAAGTACCTCCGTGGAAAATTTCCAAGGTTAAGTGAAGCTAAGATAAAGGAAGGTGTCTTTGTTGGTCCTCAGATTCGTGAACTTCTTCGAGATGATGCATTTGACCATGCACTGCGTGGCAAGGAAAAGACGGCATGGAAAGCCTTCCAGTTAGTGGCAATAAATTTTCTCGGAAACAACAAGGCACACAACTACAGGTTGTTGGTGGAAAACCTCCTCAAGGCATACAAAAGCCTTGGTTGCAACATGTCACTAAAGATACATTTTTTGCACTCTCATCTAGATTTTTTTCCACCGAACTGCGGAGCAGTGAGCGACGAGCACGGCGAGCGATTTCACCAGGACATTGCAACAATGGAGAAACGCTATCAGGGCAAATGGAGCCCATCAATGCTTGCAGACTATTGCTGGACAGTGACAAGAGATGCTCCATTTAATGAATACAAGAGACAAGCCAAGAAGCGCCGAGTAGACACTGAATAGGACTAAACTATGTACATAATAGTTTTTTGCCTTTTGTTTCATAATAAATTTTATTTATATAACCCTTTTGCTGATTTTTAAAGTGTTACATAAACAGGACAGGTGAAATATTATCATGTAAAGCAACCATAAACACATGAAAAGACCTAGGTTTACAATTTATGATTAAAACTCTACTATCTACACAATATACATAGACATAAAATGTAAAAACTTAAATATCTTAGAAACAGTAGCCAATCAGTTGTTTTAATTGTCATATTTGAATTGAGCACATCAAAATACATAATAAATATCACATTTTATCTCTGAAGCAGACGACTTCTCAAAAATTGTAGACCAGTGTAATTAGAGGAAAAGTAGGAGTATTTCACTGTAAGACTCTGCTGCTTCTTGCTTTTTCAAAGTGGCTGACCCATCTAGAAGCAGTGGGAAGGGACCCTGGTGTGCTTTTCCTGTTGAAGTGGACTGGAGAATCTGGAGAAAGGGCCTTTGTCTGTTTGCTCCCAGAGGCCGAAGCAGCCTTCTTCACCCATTTACAGAAGTGTTGGCAATAGCAAGACTCCAAAGTGTCATCTTAACCTCAGAACCTCTGGGTGTCATGCATAGAGAGCATCTCTTTCCTTTTTGTCTAGGCTGCTATGGGGTACAGGGAATGAATGGATGTTTTGTCTGGGTTCACTGCAAGTGGACTCTTACTCTACTACTGAATTATCTCATACTGGACACAGATTGCTTGTTGAGTGTTTTATGCTTATCTTTTTCTTTTGACACAGATTGATCTTGTACAGATCAAGCAGCTGTTCACACAGATGTACCAGAAGACTTTGGCTACAATGATATCAAGTGACACAAGTGGTGACTACAGGAAGTTGCTGATGGCAATCGTTGGTCAATAGAAAAGATTTACATTTTAACAAAGTGAAGGACATGTAATGAGCTTATTAGGGAGACAAATAACTAGCCTTGCATGTAACAAAGAATGATTTTCAATATTGCATAACCAAATATCCCTTCTTAATTATGAATGATTTAAGAGTTTTTATTTTGCACATATAGTTGCCTTAATTTAGAGCACATTTATACTTTATTATATAAAAATAAGATGTATCTATTGTCATTTACCTGAAGTGTCAGTGTCATTTTTGACCCACAAAAAATACAGCTGAGATGCCACATTAAATTACTTCCTTCAAACAGCCATTATAGTTCAAGTCATTTCTCTGCAAAGATTCTGCAGCCCTTGCTCAGCTGAGTAGTTCCACTGACTTCAATGGCACTTCTTGAAAGGTCTGTAGGGATTAAACCCTTTCACTAAAACAGTCCTGGGACATTTGTCTCAACAGAATCTTTAGTACTAGAGTGCTTAGCCAATTATTCAAAAGAGCACCATACCTGATCTCAACACCACCTTGACATTTTAGGTTTCAGAGTGGTAGCCGGTATCAGCAAAAAGAACGAGGAGTACTTGTGGCACCTTAGAGACTAACAAATTTATTTGAGCATAAGCTTTCATGGCTAAAACCCACTTCATCAGATGCATGCAGTGGAAAATACAGGAGGAAGATATATATATACACAGAGGACATGAAAAAATGGGTGTCGCCATACTAACTATAGTGAGAGTAATCAGTTAAGGTGGTCTATTATCAGCAGAAGAAAAAAAATTTTTGTAGTGATAATCAGGATGGCCCATTTACAACAGTTGACAAGAAGGTGTGAGTAACATTAGGGGGAAAAATGAGTATGGGGAAATAGGTTTTACTTTGTGTAATAACCCATCCACTCCCAGTCTTTATTCAAGCCTAATATAATGGTGTCCAGTTTGCAAATTAATTCCAATTCTGCAGTTTCTCGTTGGAGTCTGTTTTTGAAGTTTTTTTGTTGGAGTATTGCAACTTTGAGGTCTGTAATCGAGTGACCAGGGAGGTTGAAGTGTTCTCCGACTGGTTTTTGAATGTTATAATTCTTGACGTCTGATGTGTGTCCATTTATTCTTTTACGGAGAGACTGTGTACATGGCAGAGGGGCATTGATGGCATATTTCACCTTGGTAGATGTGCAGGTGAACGAGCCTCTGATAGTGTGGCTGATGTGATTAGGTCCTATGATGGTGTCCCCTGAATAGATATGTGGACAGAGTTGGCAACAGGCATTGTTGCAAGGATAGGTTCCTGGGTTAGTGTTTTTGTTGTGTGGTTGCTGGTGAGTATTTGCTTCAGGTTTGTGGGCTGTCTGTAAGCGAGGACTGGCCTGTCTCCCAAGATCTGTGAGCGTGAGGGATCGTCCTTCAAGATAGGTTGTAGATCCTTGATGATGCGCTAAAGGTGACGGCTAGTGGCATTCTGTTACATTTTAGGGTGACAAAGCACAATGCATCATAACCCCACCTAAAACCAATAGAAGTCTATACAAATTAAAACAAGGCTAGGAGAGGTGGGCTACTTCAGGTTATTTCTGTTACAGAACCAGTTTCCATGATAATGGTAAAAAAATATGACCTGATTGAGTCCAAGTAATAATAGTTTAAGTGTGTGCACAGCAAATATTGTAGAGTAGAAGTCATCAGAAATGGGCTAATATTGCTGACTTGATATTGTTTGGCCTGGAATGACAAGTGCACTCTGTAACCTAATTTTATGGTGCCAAATGAAAAATAGATAAAGGGACTTACTGATGGGATGAATATTCATGTGGTAAATGACTGGACAAGTTTTTTAAAAAGCCATTATTGGGTAGCCTTAAACAAATGTGTAAAACTGCAAGGGAATGTTTAAACCCAAAGCTGTGTACTAAAAGGTGAACTATACTTCCTTTTGCAGGGCCAGACCCATGGAATGCTCAAAGTAGAAGCATTAGCATAAATGGTAGGAAGAAAATCTGAAATTCTTAGTAACATGGAAAAATGTTACAGTTCCCCTTAAAAGTGTGCAGACACCAACTAGTGGAAAAGCGTTCGCATGTGTAACTTTTTGGGAAACCTAGAGTTGGTCTATACTACAGCCATCC
Source organism: Platysternon megacephalum (assembly GCA_003942145.1). NCBI lineage: Eukaryota > Metazoa > Chordata > Testudines > Platysternidae > Platysternon > Platysternon megacephalum. Next base: position 1,860,842 of record QXTE01000148.1, on the reverse strand, counting down.
TCCCACTGATAAGTGCCCTACTACACCACCACGAGAGACGTAAGACTTATGGCAGTGTAGTTGGGGACAAGGCAGTGTTTGTGTAGACACTGTTCCTTACATCTGCTGTCTTGTCAATTTCATGTTTCCTGCCATGCAATTGACAAGAAAGCTTTACCCCTCCGCCCCCCTGGAGCTGGGGCAAGAAGTCCAGGGGGCAAGAAACGGGAGGGGCCTCCTGCTTGCCAGGAGCTGGGCAGCCTTGACAATTTCATGGCTTGGGGAACCATGGAATTGACAAGACTTCGGGCTCCCTGTGGGGAGCAGGTATGAGAAGCCCAGGCCAGCTTCCCCCTCACTCCTGGCAGAGAGACCAGGCTCTCAGCTCCCCACACTGCCTCTCTTAGGTCGGTGAAAGTGTTCCTGATGAGGATGCACACCACCGCAGTATGTTGACCTAGGTTTGTATTGTAGACATGCCCCGAGTTTAGGGTGGGTCAGTTACAGCCACCTATTGCTGATGAATAACCTGCTCATGTATAACGCATAAAACATTCAACTCCTTCTGAATTCAGTGGAGGCCAACAGTGCTCAGCACCCTTGCAGGTTTGTGATTGCACCGATCCTGGTGCCATCGGTTTTGTTCTGGGTTTGTCCGACGCAGCAAGAGAAGGCTGGTGGGATTGGGGCACCTGCATAACAGGTATGCCCCAGGTGTTCCAATAAGGCCATTGTATCGGCCACTAGCCTTGCTGCCAGGTCAGTATCGCTGCAGCAGATGCACTCTCCGGAGCCCAATTGAACTGCTGTCTAGGCAAGGGGCTGAACTGGAGAAAGCCGGAGAAATCCTCGTCCTCTGGTGACCAGGGCAGGGCCATCGAAGCCTGGGTCTGGCGGCTAACCATCTCCGCAGGTGACCGGTGCCAGGAACAGTCTGACCAGTGCCGGGAGCATGGAGAGCGGCACCGTGTTGGGGAGCATCCCTGATGTCTTGGCAACGGTGACTGACGGTGCGACGACGACCGTTGCTGACTGTGTCTTCTTCCTGTCATGACCGTGAAGGGCGAGCTCCAGCACAAAGGCGGAGACTGGAAGCACGGTGCGTATCGACGAGCCAGAGACCTGGGCCAATGCGGAGACCAAGGACATGGCAATCTAGGGCTCTGCCTTGATTCTGGAGATTGGCGGTGCTCTGTTGACTTATGCGAGGCCTTTCTGGCAGTTGCGGCGGGAGCGCTCATTGCACATTCAGCGCCGAGAGAGCTCCAATTAAAAGAAAAATAGCCACACCTGGCTGGAAACATTCCACTAGAGATCTGGTTAAGCGAGACATTTTCATGGCTCAATATACTTACAAGGCAACAGTGACTTTTACAGAGAAGTCTTGAAATGGACTTTTGTTAATGAAAATTATATAAATGAGTAAACAGTAATTTTGGATGATGGGGTTACAAACACACACCACTAGAATTTACAGTATAGCATAAATGAGCATTCAGTTTCCAGTTCAGATCACTAGGTGAGAGCAAGTCTTTTCACAGATCTGAAAAAACAACTGCTTGGAATTCTGCCATAAAGTGGTAGACGATGGCCCATTACCATAACACATGCTAAACATTTTGGGCCTTATTCTCGGTTACACTAAAGCCCCCTTATGGTACTCATAATGGGCAGCAATAGCCTCTGAGAATACAACCCATCCCCAGCCAGTGTAAAAGTGGCACGAGGACTCTGCACCTGCCCCAGTGTAGGAGAAGGATTGGACATGAACAATAGCTGTAGTGTAGTACACTCTAGCCACATTTCCCAGGCCCGTAACTAGATTATGAACAGCAAAGTGTAAGGTAGAGCAGCCCTGAGACTGCTCTAACTTACACTGGGGTCCAGGTAGGTCCCTATACAGCCAAGTACAGGGAACATAAAAGCAACAGCCATCTCTGCTCCCTGCTCCAAGCACAGGAATGGAACAACCAGTGGATACTGCAAGCAGTAAGCTAAAGGAGATGAGAGCTTACATTACAGTGGTGAGGGCTACTGGATAGAGCACTAGACTGGGTGTGGAAACCTGGGTTCAATTACTAGCTCTGCCACAGGCCTGCTGGGTGACCTTGGGCAAGTCACTTTCCTGTCTGTGAAACAGGGATACTTAGCATCTTTGTAAAGCGCTTTGAGATCTACTGATGAAAGGGATCGTATAAGAACTAGAAATTATTATTAATAACCAACAACTATCAGCAACTAGGACAAATCCAACTGAATCAGTGACCAGACGGCTCAGCAAATTTAGGGCACTGCTATGCTTCTTACAGAACAGTATTCAACAATTTTGGCCCTAGCCATTTTAGCTGGTCCTAGGCTAACGAGATGTAATATTTAATGCACTAAGCAACAGAGGTCTTATTGATTTTCTGTTCATAGTTACAACCTTCAAAACAAATTGCTAACTTTTCTAAAACTGAGCGAGATCTTCAGAACTCATCTCATGTCCAGTGAGAAAGAGTTTCTCTGCGGTAACCATCGGAGGTCAGGACACAACACTAGTAAAGGAACAGGCTCGTTAACATGAAACTCCAAATCTCTAGAATAAACTCAGTGGAATGTCAAAACTGCCCTGTCTTTAGGGGAGGAGGAGCATAGAGGGAGACCAAAGGGAATGAGAAATAATTAGCAAACATATAAACCTTTTACATGAAGAGTTTGTCAGTGATTTCCTTTGTGATGGTGTTAAAATCCAATAATTTTCAGCAAATTGTCTTTTTAACTGATTGAGTTTGATTGTTAAGGATTCCTGGTGGAGTGCATGTGTGAGAGATTTATAGGACAATAATAGTTAGGTTTTAATTCTTTGTTTCTGATGGGAGAAAAGTTTAAGTATCTAGGAAGCATTGTAATGCGGAAGGTGCTTGTGACAGGGTGTATCTATCCCGCACTGGCTCCATCGGGGTTAACTGTGCATTGCAGGCTGAGGAAGCCCCACCCCTCCAGGGCATGCTCAGCATGGAGACAGGGTGTAAAGGGAAGCAGCCTAACTCACTTGGGCTGGACTGCTGAGGACAAAGGATGTGTATTGCAAGCTTCCTCCAGAGAGCTACGGGAGCCCCACCCCCCCAGAGGCCAGGCACGCCGGACTGCCTGCGGAGACGTGGAAGGGAACTGAGCTGTCAGAGATCTCGCCAGCCAACAACCCCAGGGACCCAGAGGACTGCCGCACTGAAAGACAGGGTAGGAAGTGACTCACGGGAAATAGGACCAGGAAACCCGTCAGCGTGTTTTGGCTGGATCCTCGCTGACCCAGTGGCGGAACCATCCACCACTGTTAGGGCCCTGGGCTAGGACTGGTGGAGTAGGGTGGGCCCAGGTCCCCCTAGCCTGTGGTGCCACCCTCCCTACCTTAGGCCAAGAGGCCTGTGTTTGTCTGCCGCCCTGCCTGAGCTCCCCAAACTGTTTGGTGCTCCACCCTGCTGGAGGGCCTGTGACCCTGCATAGTAGCTCAATCTGCTCTGACCGTTAGGTCATGCTGCCCTGTGAGCAAGAGTAGCCCAAAGAACACTGATTGCTAGGTCATGCGCTCAGAGTAAGGGTAGCCCAAAGGATTCTGACCACTAGGCCGCACTCTCCTGTTTTGTGGGTTAGGCCATCAGATAGATTCTAGCAGCCAAGGCATAACACCGCATCGATAGTACACGACATCTAAATTTTTCTACATCAGCATCTTGGATGCACAATCAGCGAAGAGCTGGCAATCCACTTTCAGGATTTCTGTATGTTGTGGATTCAGAGTCTTATGATCAATTAAACTCTGCAAAGGGAAGGTGAGATTTTCATCAAAATGTCATTTGCAATTATTCCCTTAACTGGAGTTGTGTGTGGCTTCTGCAAAAAGGTAGTTGTTTCTCCCTCTCACACCTGAGACTCTGTCCTGTCTTGATTCTGGAAGAGCATCATGAACATTTAATTAAGGCAGAGAAGTCTTTGCTAAAGATGCCAACTCATGCTTGATCTCAACGTTGGGGCTTCAAGATCTGTGGCTTTTTAAATTTAATTGGCATTGATGTGTATGTCCTCTCCTGAACTATGGGCATCATGCATGTTTTTATTGCATGAGGGTTAACTCTTCTACCTTCTCCTTTTGCATTATTAGAGAAGTTCACAGTACAGTGAGATAAGACTGAGTTGGAATGTGATTGCTCAGAAAAGATTTCACATATCCTCTATACCTTTAGTGGAATGATCTGAAGGGACAGTTCCTACCCTCTGGAAACTTATTTTCCCTAATTTGTTAGGTTCAGGCTATATATTTACTTTGGAGAACTGCTCTGAGACACAATTAGGTGTATTCCTGGAACTAGATGTTTCTCAGGAATAGACAGTAACATTCAGCCTCTCTCTACTTGATTGAACAGGCTTTTCAAACCCCCTCTCACAATGTTTAAGCACCACCACGCACTGAAATTCAGCTTTGTTTTATTCACACCTGTTCTACAGCTGTCTGGCACTAGATAGCACTCAGACAGGGCCAAATGTGGATGCTTTCTAGAAGTAGGGGCAGTAATGCGACAGGTCTGTGGATAAACACATTTAGAAACTGACAAAGCTGAACACTCACATTGATAAATCAGAAAGATTTCCTGCTGAAATGTGACTGGATAGTGCTAGAGTTCAGATTTTCATCCCCAAAATAAGCAGGAGGGCTTCAAAAACAAACAAAAACCCTCATCCTGAAGATCAAATGTATGGAGATGACAAGAGAGACAAGGTGGGTGAGGTAATATCTTTCACTGGACCAACTTCTGTCTGTGACAGACAAGCTTTTGAGCTTACAAAGAGCTCTTCTTCAGGCCTGGGAAATGTACTCGAGTATGTCTACATAGGCATTAAAAAAAACTGAATGGCTTGAATCAGCTGACTCTCAGGCCACAGGGCTGATAAATTGCATGTAGACATTCGGGCTTGCACTGGGTTACAGATTGTTGTAATAAGCCATAAATCCAGTCTCTCTATTCAGTCCATGATTTTTAGTGTCTAGTGAAGTTATGAATTTAAGTTATGAAATGTGTTAACTACTTATGCTAAACAATCTGCTTCACCTTCTATTTAGCTGTGACACTCTGAGTACGTTTCCTAGACCTGAAGAAGAGCTCTGTGTAACTCGAAAGCTTGTCTCTCTCACCAACAGAAGTTGGTCCAATAAAAGATATTATCTCACTGTGAGGAAGTGGGGATTTTCCCTTTTTATGTTGTATGCGAATGTCATAAACAGATAGTTAAGGGTTAAGAAGTTCACCTAGCCTAGCTAACACCTGACCAAAGGAACCAATGGGGGGACAAGATGTTTCAAAAAGTAAGGAGGGAAGTTCCCTTTGTCTTGGGTCAGTTTCAGTTCTGGCCGGAGAGGAAAAGGAATCAGGAATCAAACAGGGTAGTGAGTATTTAGTGAAGGAATTAGCTTATGTTTATTTTCTTTTTTGTAACTTGTCTTGGGTATTAGGAATAATCAAATTGGCTATTTCTTAATGTACTAAGAGTTTTGCCCAGGGGAACATCCTCTGTGTTTTAAATCTGTTGTCTGTGAGATCAGCTTGTATGCTATCTCCCAGAGGTTTTTCTTTTACCTTTCTTTTCTTTAATTAAAAGCCTTCTTTTTAGAGACCTGATTGATTTTTCCTTGTTTTAAGATCCAAGGGAGTTGGATCTGGGCTCACCAGGAATTGGTGGGGAAAAGGAGGGGGGATGGTTAATTTCTCCTTGTTTTAAGATCCAAGGATTTTTGGATCGGTGTTCACCAGGGAATTGGTGGAGGAGTCTCTCAAAACTACCCAGGGAAGGGTTATAGTACTTGGGAGGGAAAGGTTTTTGGGGGAGAAGACAGAGTTTCCCAAATGACTCCAATATTTGGGTGGTGGCAGCATACTGATCTAAGCTGGTAATTAAGCTTATGAGTTCCCATGCAGGTCCCCACATTTGTACCCTAAAGTTCAGAGTGGGGGTGAAACCTATGACATGGTGGTAGCGGTGGGATGACTGTAAAGGAACCAAGCCAGATTTTTTTCTCTCTCTCCTTGGAGATGCTGGGGAAACAGTGAAGGAGAGATACAGATCTTAACCTGTTTGCCTTCAGGTCAAAAGGTAAGTTTTTCTAACAAGGGCTTTTTGTTAGAAGAAAGGTAACAGCTGTGAACAGCTGGAAAATAATTAACATATTGCCAGACAAGTTACAAAACCAGTTTTCCTTGTTTCTTTCTTACTCGGAGTGGTCAAGTTCCAATAACAAAGGAATTTACAAGCTGGGTTGTTTTTTTTCTACCTCTCAAACAAAGATAGCTAGGGGAGACCAGAAAAGGAACACTGTGGAAGTCTCTGGTAACTAAGCAACCCTGAGCTGAGGCATCCCAGTCAGTGAACGGCAGGGGGGTGTGGCCCAGCAGAAGAAAGCAGGAAAATGACTAGCTGTGAAACGGCCAACACGCTTGAGCTAGCTAGACTGGAAGCAACAGAGAAAGAAAATAAACATAAGCTAATTCCTTCACTAAATACTCACTACCCTGTTTGATTCCTGATTTCTTTTCCTCTCCGGCCAGAACTGAAACTGACCCAAGACAAAGGGAACTTCCCTCCTTACTTTTTGAAACATCTTGTCCACCCATTGGTTCCTTTGGTCAGGTGTTAGCTAGGCTAGGTGAACTTCTTAACCCTTTACAGGTAAAAGAGGCATTAACCCTTAACTATCTGTTTATGACCGCGAGTCTTACTGTTTTGCATGAATACTGTGTGCCTCAGTTTCCCTGTGTACTGCACTAATACCTCGGTGGTGGAAATAGGGGTGTCTGACTTTGGCTGAGACCCTCTGGGGCAGGTGAGGCTGCTCCAGCTGCCTACATGTATGCTATGACCGGTGCCCTTCGTAACCTGAGACCCAGTAGGGGGATGCAACCAGGTGACGACCAGGTGACTCTTTGCCCTGGAAGTGAGACAAAGACAAGGAGGAGGAGCAATGGGAATGTCTGAGGTTGGGTCACTGGAAGCTGGCAGTCTGCTTGGGGGGACTGGAAGAGGGGGAGTCCAGGGCTTCTGGCCCAGGACTCCCCAAGATGGACTTGGCTGAAAGTCACTGATTTCTGTGCTAACAAGTTCTGTTCTACTCTGTGTTCCTGTCAAATAATAAACTTCTGTTTTACTGGCTGGCTGAGAGTCACGTCTGACTGTGGAGTTGGGGGGCAGGGCCCTCTGCCTTCCCCAGGAAACCCTCCCAGGCAGACTCGCTGCGAGAAGCGCATGGTGTGGAAGGGAATGCTGAATGCTCTAAGGTCAAAGCGGTGTAAGCTTCTTGTCCTGGCGACAGTATGTCAGAGAGAGGAGGCTCCGCCAGAGTCCTGACTGGCTTCATAGGGAGTAGTTCCAGAGCATTGACCTGGTGACTCTGACACTCACCCACCTTGTCTCGCTAATATCCTGGGACCAACATGGCTACAACAACACTGCATACAACAATGGAGATGACAATGCATCCACTAAGAGATGTTTAATGCATTTGACTGGGACACTATTGGGAAGTATACATAGCTCAGATAATTCAGTCTCAGGCTAGGTCCACACTACCCGCCCGGATCGGCGGGTAGAAATCGATGTAGTGGGGATCGATGTATGGCGTCTCGTCTGGACGCGATACATCGATCCCCGAACGCGCTCACATCGACTCCGTAACTCCAGCAGGGCGAGCGGAGTTAGCGGAGTCGACGGGGGAGCCGCGGCCGTCGATCCCGCGCTGCGAGGACGCGAGGTAAGGGCGGGTAAATCGAAATAGGATACTTCGACTTCAGCTACGCTATTCTCGTAGCTGAAGTCGCGTATCTTATTTCGATCGCCGCCCCTAGTGTGGACCAGCCCTCAGGCATATTCAGGAGTTGCTCCTTTATCTGCCTCTTACTGGAAGAATGTTTTTCAGAGATAAGATGGAGGACATCTTCATTTATGTGAAAGGATTACCTTCTTAAAAAACAGTTACTCACCCAGAGGCAGATTTCTCTGCCTAAAGGTGTCCTAGTAAAGTAGTGATCCACAGAGCAAGTTGAGATTCAGGCAAAAACAATCTATTTTTAACAGGCTTTTAAGATTTTCAAATTACATTAGGCTTTGGTGTTGCTCTCCACACATGTTGGGATCATCCAAAGCCTGGGGATTGTATTCACAGAGAGTATGAGGTTTTAATTGTATTATATTTCACATGCTTGTGTGGAATACTATCTTATCAAAACTGGTCACAGAGAACCAATCAGTTAAAGACAATTGGCTGAGGATTGGTGGATTTTTTCAATTCACACCATCAAAAAAGCAGCACTGGCAGACCGTCGTCTAGGTTAAATTTTTATACCTAGGCCCCTACCAAATTCATGGCCATGAAAAATGCATCACAGACCATGAAATCTGGTCTTTTGTGTGCTTTTACTCTATACTATACAGATTTCATGGCAGGACACCAGCGTTTCTCAAATTGGGGGTCTTGACCCAAAAGGGAGTTGCGGGGGGGGGTGTCACAAGGTTATTTAGAGGGGTCATGGTATTGCCACCCTTACTTCTGCTCTGCCTTCAGAGCTTGGCAGCACAGGGGTTGTTGGCCAGGCGCCCAGCCCTTAAGGCAGCGTCCTGCCAGCAGCAGCACAGAAGTACGGGTGGCAATACCATACCATGCCATCCTTACTTGTGCACTGCTGGCGGCGGCTCTGCCTTCAGAGCTGGGCTCCCGGCCAGCAACCACCGCGCTCTAGCTGCCCAGCTCTGAAGACAGCACCGCTGCCAGCAGCAGCACAGAAGTAAGGGTAGCAGTACTGCAACCCCTCCTACAATAACCTTGTGACCCCCCCCCCCCACACACAACCCCTTTTTGGGTCAGGACCCCTACAATTACATCGTGAAATGTCAGATTTAAATAGCTGAAATCATGAAATTTATGATTTTTAAAATCCTATGACCGTGAAATTGACAGGCCCCTATTTATACATTTATGATACTGGTGCAAATTTTGCTCTGTCCCAGTGTCATATATCAGAGACTACATAGCCCATGAATTAGGTCTACTGATAACACTTACCTTTGTTTGTCACTTGGTCTTCTGTGTTCAGATTGTTCATTACTATTTCCAATTAAACTGCATCTAAAATAAATAAAGTAAAACCAGAATAGGTTTACAGTTCAGAATATACTATAGTCTTTTTTAGTAGATTTTCTCATTTACCTTCAACCAAAACAGACTAGCAAGATTCAACCTTATCATATGATCAGCTATTGACTCTCAAATAAGCCACCTTACTTGACATCACAAATGGTCATTCACAACCATTGAGCAAATACAAAAGGCATCAATAATGAACATCTTTTTAAAAAAAACTTGAGTGAACCCTAATATTGACCTTCCTTGTAGGTTTGTACAAATCATCATTGGATGTCAAATTTAATGTCGAGAAAAATTCTGAAGTATTTTATTTGCAAGAAGTCGCTAAACGAAAATTAGCAAAATAAATGGAAGCAGAAATTCAAGATGACAATTTAAGCTTCAATTATATTGCTTTAAAGTATTGCTTTAAAGCTGAACTAAGTGACCATTTACACTATATCCATTTTTCTGCCAATTTAAAATGATTTAGAAAAATACTGTTCAAAATAATAAAACAAAAACACGATGTTAGAAGCAGCAGCCCATGCACAAAATTTATTGTGTGCTACTGTTTATAAAATGCTTGAATAGTTCAGAACATGCATAAAATTTTCAACTTAGACAGGGGTTTCTACAGATTGTACTTTATGGCAAACAAAAAGGGAGATGAACTCTAGTGACTTAAGTTTCAAGTTGAGTTCCAGGGGATGAGAAAGGTAGGTAGCAAATGTCAAAATATATAACAAAGTACAGTGGCAAACAGTACAGTTCATTATTTGTGAACAAATCAGCATATGGTTTCAATTTTTAGTTTAACCAAGCAGTCCTGTAGCTAAAAAAACATGCAGTCTCGATTTTACACTTTCACTGCCTTAACAACTGAACAGAACAATTGCTTATGTGCTGCATAAATATTTCAATAACATTTTCAGTTTCCTTTACAGAATTAAGAAAAATAATAAAAAAGCTTGCAGCTATTCAGCCTGCCCAGTGATTATTGGCTATTTAAGCAACTTTAATACTCACAATAAAGTAAAAGTACCCATAACCTCTATATAACCTATAGATGTTGTTCCTGTACATCAGAGGTCTATATATTAAATATTTGCAAAATGAAAACATGCATACACAAAATACAATGCCAAGCTTTACAGACTTGATATGAATCAAAATGTACTTTAACATAATGTACAAAGTTCAATTAAAAGTACCTTAAAATTAACAATTGCATTATTTTTCAGACTTCTAAAATATACACACCTCTACCCCGATATAACGCTGTCCTCGGGAGCCAAAAAAATCTTACCGCGTTATAGGTGAAACCGCGTTATATCGAACTTGCTTTGATCCACCGGAGTGCGCAGCCCTGCCCCCCCCGGAGCGCTGCTTTACCGCGTTATATCCGAATTCGTGTTATATCGGGGTAGAGGTGTATATATTAAATTCAAGGTGTGGTGAGAGTCTCAAAAGCTGGGCATAGAAGTTTCTACATTAAATATTTTAAAATCTGTGTTCAAGTAATAAACATTCCTACATAGAAATCTTCTGATAAGCTTTAACTAAAAAATACAGTGCATATAATACAGAATTAGCAACATCTAAGGAGTACACCTGAGGTCAGCATTTTACAGAATGATCAACTGAGATTTTTGGCATTTTTTCCATTTATTTAACATACAGTTTTTGCAGCCTCAGATTTTTTTAAGACTATTCTAATCTGTTTTTAAAGACACTTCATGAAACCAATGTCCATTAATAAATAGTAGCTCTTAGGGTTGTATTTGAAAGTCTGAGTGAAAAAAAAACAAACAAAAAAAACCTAGCCCTGCTGAAAAGAAAATCCCATTTTGTAAACTTAAAGTGTTGACTATGATAAGCATAAAATGCTAGTCTAGATGTGCTTTACTGATAACAGCCCAACCATTTCCCCATAGCTCTCCTCAATATTCAGCCAGCAATGTTGGAATTTCTGTAAATATATGAAGCATGCTCACAGATGTTCCGTCATCACTTATAGAGAGGGGCTGTTGCCTCAAAGGCATGATGGTTTATCTTCAGCGGGATCAAGTTATGTTTTCCACATCATATTAAGAAGTCAGTTTGACTGATCCCCTGGCTATTTCATCTGTTGTCATGTCAAAAAGCAGTAATCTAGGAATTCTCAGGCAAGACATATGAGTAAACCAGAAGTTGGTGTGGTCACTGTACATTGTTGTTGCCAGTTCCATTGTTTCCATTGGCATTTGTTGTGTTTACAGAATTAATACCATCTTGCTGAAGAGCATCTTTTCTTGGTGGCATTCTCTCATTGATCCTATCCAAACCTTTTGCTTCTTCAAAACTGCAGATTTTATGTTGCGGAGAAAATCCTCGTATTGCTTAACAAAATGCAAATTTCATAGGTCAGTAACAGAAAAATAAGTTGAAAGTATATACTTTTTCTAATAAAATGATTTTAAAAGACAGCTAAGAAATTAGCCAAAGGAACTTTTATGGCTCTACAACTGAATTAGTAAAAGCTTATTTAATGTGCTTTCCTGGAATGTTGAATGGCAATCATGATTTCAACTGACAATCAAAATAGTATATGGCAAATATTTTTCAGGTAAGAATCAAGGTGGCTTAAACCTACTTTGCTGCTGAGCACTCCTGGTGTGATCAGTGCTAACAACTGCTTTGCTGCTGTGTGTATCAGGCTCATCTTAACATCCTGTTCACTTCAATGGAATGTCAATAAGCAGATCAGCAAGTGCAGTGAAGGCAAAGCAGCACAAGTGTTTAAAAAAAAAGCCTTCGGATTTTGCATACAAATCAACGTCCTGATCCTGCAGTTTTCATGCAGGCAAAACATGGCTCTAACTCTGTTCTAATCATGTGGATGGTTGAAATGGACATGACCACAGTCTTAGAAGTCATCAGTTGGGCATTGCTTTAAACAGGAAACTAGATATTACTCTTCTACACATCATTTTAAATGAAATAGGAAATGCCTTCTTACTCAGCTGCATTTAGATGTAAAAATGGCTGACCATATGAAAAGTCTGAAGTCTTAGGAACAAAATTTTCTGTTTTATGTGTGCACGCAGTATCCACTGATTACAATGGAACAGAATTTGGCTCTTGGTAACATTTTTGGATATCTGATTTCCATAATATATAAAAAGTAGTCATTAAATGGTGTTTTGTGACCAAATTTGAAACATACTAAGGAGGGTCTCCCAAGTGCTATGCTGTTTGTCATTCACTTCATTTAACATTGTGATATAGGAAATCAAAATGTGTATGTAAAAGGCTTTTATTTACATACAACTCCATACAATTTTAGGGTAACGACATTAATGAAGGGTGCCTGTACAGCAACATATTTGGTACAGCAGCACTGGCAACCCCTGTATTTTGCTATGCCTTTCATTGTCAGGTGTGTGTACATACTATAAAACAAATTTGGTCAGCAAACTACCCTCAAAATCACATAGTAAAAATAGGAACACTGTAATGATAGGTCTTGCACTACCAGATGTGTTATGGAAAGTGATGAAAAGATTAGGTTTGAAGGCACTAAAAATAAACTTTATCAAAAGAAACATGCATAAATAACCCCCACCCCCAACTCAAAAACATATCTGCAGTTTAATTCAGAAAAAACAAAATTCAACACTACCACTTTTTAAAGTCGTCAAGACACAAACCACATATCACAACATGCTTTACACAAATAAAAAGCAAAAAACTATTGCACATTTTGTAAAGAAACTGGGGAAAAAACAAAATGATTTCTCTGAAACATTATTAAAGGAAGTTATTATCCTACGGCAAGAAATGAATGTTACATGTAAAAAGGATGAATCAATACAGTTGATTCATCTCTGGTTGTGCAAGTTGAATGTAAGACACATGCACACAGAATACTTTTGAATTCCCGCCCAGACACCACAGATCTCTGCTACTGGCAAAGACTCTGATCATACCTTTTTCAGCCTCAATTGCCTCTACTGTGGCTGTACAGAAGTGAGCAGATGCATGCAAAATGAATGAGAAAGATGAAGAGTGTAATATCGCATAGCAGAAAAGGCAATGATCAATTTAATATATCACCCTAGCCCAGATCTGATTGCAAATATTTTACGGTGAAAGTTAAGACTTTTTTTTAAACTGAAGTGAAGTGACTCCTATATCTCAAGTGACAGTTTATCAAATGCAACACTCATATAATGCGACTTAATCTACCTAATCGTATATAACTGGTCGATTATTTCTTTACGTAAAATTAACATACAACCCTAAATACTGTAAAGGTTAGGGGCATATTTTGGTTTCAACTGGGTTCTACAAATTCTTTGAAGGTCCTTAGCACTTTACTGGACCCTATGTTACCAAGAAAGATGTTATAAAGGAGCAAAGTTAAGACTATCAGTGTTTTATTAGTAAGACAAAATACTAATTTAGTACAAGTTGATTTTATCTTTTTATTTAATGTTTGACACAATGGTCCTTGCACACATCTTTTGCACTCAGAAGCTGAACTCAGTACTTGGATTTTAGCATTGAATTCTGAGCAAAAAAGCGATACTGTGATTCAACTTGAATTCATTAAACGAAATTCAGATATTCGAGCATACGAACAAAATCTAACAGGTCACATTTACAAACTGCCAAACAGCAACTCACGTTTAGGGAAGTAAACCATGATGTTTATAGCTGGAGGAGCTTTGGACAAACACATTCATATACTTTGGTGGATGGATGAATTTACAATGTCAACATTTCAAAGATCTATGCTATGTCTACACTAGCACTTTTGTCGGTAAAGGTATGAAAAAAACACCTCACTGATCGACATGAGTTTCACCAACAGAAGTGCTGGTGTGGACAGTGCTATGTTGGCAGGAGATGCTCTCCTGCCAACATAGCTACCGCCGCTTATTGTGGGGTGGTTTAATTATGCCAATAGGAGAGCTCTCTCCCATCAGCATAGAGCAGCTACATGGGAGACCATACAGCGGCACAGGGTCCATAGTGTAGACATAGCCCTGATTGACCAGTTAGTGTTTTTAAAGTTAAGTAGCTGTGTAAACAGCTGTAACTTTTTATATTTAAGGATTCTCCAAGTTCATATTTTGTACAAAATATGACTATACAACCTACAAAGTTGTCTGCCTTAATGCAAAATTATTAGGTCTAATAAGACTACCAAGACTTTAGCCATCTTTTTTTAGTACAGCCTTGCTGTATAAACCACTTATTACTAAATCTTTACAGTGAAAAACTGAGTAAATTTCACTAATGATAAGTAATTCTGTGCATCTCCCTTCCATCATCCTACCTCCAAAACAGTCATTTAGAATCACAGAATTATAGAACTGGAAAGGACCTCGAGAGGTCATCTAGTCCAGTCCCCTGCACTCAAGGCAGGACTAAGTATTATCTAGACCATCCCTGACAAGTATTTGTCCAACCTGCTCTTAAAAATCCCCAATGATGGAGATCCCACAATCTCCCTGGGCAATTTATTCTAGACTTAACCATTCTGACAGTTAGGACGTTTTTCCTAATGTCCAACCTAAACCACCCTTGCTGCAATTTAAGCTCATTGCTTCTTGTCCTATCCTCAGAGGTTAAGAAAAACAATTTTTCTCCCTCCTCCTTGTAACAACCTTTTATGTACGTGAGAACTGTTATGTCCCCTCTCAGTCTTCTCTTCTCCAGACTAAACAAACCCAATTTTTTCAATCTTCCCTCATAGGTCATGTTTTTCAGACCTTTAATCATTTTTATTGCTCTTCTCTGGACTTTCTCCAATTTGTCTACATCTTTCCTGAAATGTGGCACCCGGAAGTTTAAGAAGTTTCTCCATTCAACAGACAGTTTACACAGTGCTAACAACTTGTTTGCTAAACTGATTCTTAACAAAAAAGAAATTGGAATGGAATAGGTATTAAAGTAAATCTTGGGGAAGCAAGACAGAAATGATTAATTTGTGATTTGATCAGAACAGATTTTCAGAATTCTTTAAATTAGTGAAATATAATTTGAATAAGAAAGTAAATAGAAAACAAATATATATATTACCTACATTATGTTTTAAAATCATAGTGTTGTACAAGTAATTACAATTTCTACAGTGTTGCTTTGGAAAACGTGTCTTATAAAACAGTCATCTGTATTAATACCTTGTATGCATAATACAGTACTTTTACAACCTTTATATTTAGAGTTACAAAAAGCTTCCTGTCCTCAAATGCAAAGAGAAGATATCTCAGGATTAGGTCAAATAGTCACTTGTGTGAATGGTTATTTTCCATGTTTATGATAAAAAAAATATGTTCCCAAACAGCAAAAATTAAATTACTTTCAGGAATATCTTAAAAGCTAACCAAACATAAAATTCCTTCTTATCTTTTTATTCTGTCAGTTTGCCACATAAATACAGCACTAAACCTCTCTTCATCATTCTTGTTACCCATGAGGCCTTTGTTTTCAATCTTTTTCTTAAAAGATCATGGATACTGCTTTGCCTCTGTAAATTATGTAGTTTTGTCATATGTACAGATTTCAAAACCTATTACCTAATTAACTCTACTTCCCCGTTATTCCAGAGAGATCTCAGGATATATACAATTGATTTGAAATAAGAAAGGCGGGCTAAGATCACCAAAGTACTTGATCAGTTCAACTGATTTCACTGGGACTACTCACAAGCTTAAAGTTAGGCATGTGCTTAAGTTTCTTGCTGAATCAGGACCTCAGTTAATCAGAATGCTAACTCCCATTCAAATTAGTGCTGTCAAGCGATTAAAAAATTAATCGCGATTAATCGCGCTGTTCAACAATAATAGAATACCATTTATTTAAATATTTTTGGATGTTTTCTGCATTTTCAAATATATTGATTTCAATTACAACACAGAATACAAAGTGTACACTGCTCACTTCATATTTATTACAAACATTTGCACTGTAAAAAAAATTTCAATTCACCTCATTGAAGTACTGTAGTGCATGCAATCTCTTTATCATGAAAGTTGAACTTACAAATGTAGAATTATGTAAAAAAGAATAACTGCGCTTAACAATAAAATAAAACTTTAGAGCCTACAAGTCCACTCAGTCCTACTTCTTGTTCAGCCAATTACTCAGACAAACAAGCATTCAGTGTTGGGGGAGGACAGGGGAGTCGGGAAGTGAGCAATAACTTGTGCAGGAGGAGGGTGAGGGAGGTGTCTTGCTGCTGCTTCTGGAAGGGTGGTTTCTGGTACCGGGCTCGCCTCCTTTTACTGAGCTAGGTTGGCTCCCTTCAGCGGAGTGAGCCTTTGTTTGCAAGGGAAGGTGGATTTTACCTCAGGGACTCCTCATACTGCAGGGGAGGAGAAGCTGGTGCAGGGAGGCTGAGCTCGCCAGAGGGTACCCTTGGAGTGAGCGGCCGGCTCGGGGTAAATGGGCACGATGCAGGGGGATTGGTCCCGGGAGTGAGGGGCCAGCCGGGAACAACAGGGCTCAGGCTGGCTAGGGTGACGATATGTCCTGTTTTGGCCAGGACAGTCCCCTTTTTCAGCTCTGTCCCGGCTGTCCCTACTTCTTCACCAAAACTGGGTATTTGTCCCAGCTGCAAGGCAGAGTAGAGAGAGGTGGCTGCTGCCTGGGGATCAGCTGAAGGCAGCAGAGCCCGCCAGCAGGAAATTGGAGAAATTTGCTGCTGGCGGGCAGTGCTGGCTTCGGAGCTGACCCCTGGGCAGCGCAGAGCTTGAGGGAGGGGGGGAGGGAAAATCAGCCTCAGCCGGGGGAGGCGCGGAGCTCGGGAGGAAGATTAGTCTCAGACGGGGGAGGCGCAGAACTCGGGGTGGGAGGGGGAAAAATCAGCCTCAGCTGGGAGAGGCATGGAGCTTGGGGTTGGTGGGGTCATCCCCAGCCCCGAGTGGCACAGGGCTTTGGGGTGGGGATCAGCCCCAGATAGCACGTGGCTCACAGGAGGAGGGGTCAGCCTCAGCTCCTCAGCTGTGGACGGCACAGGGCTCGGGGGTGGGGGGTCTACCCCTGAGCTCAGGATGGGGGTCAGTCCCAGCCTTGGGCGGCACGGGGGGAGGGGTCAGCCCCAGCTGTGGGCGGCACAGGGCTGGGAGGGGGAGATCCTACCATGGACAGTGCAGAGCTCAGCGGGGCAGCCCCAGCTGCAGGTGGCACAGAGTGAGTGTGGGGGGGTCAGCCCCAGCCCTGGGAGGCATGGGGAGGGTGGTTCCAGTGAGCCCTGCGGGGGGGTGTGTGTGTGTGTGGGCACGCTCCGGTGAGCCCCTGACCGTCCTGTTTTTACTTTAAGAACGCGGGGATGAGAACTACCTTACTTTCTGTAGCTTCTTCTCTTCCCGCCCTCTGGTGGCGGCTTGTGTTACTGCGCCTGACCAAACAGGTTTCTCAGAGCAGTTCATGCTGCCCTCCTGCCCAGAGGGTCTGCGATTAACGTGTGTTAAAAATATGAACATGTTAATTGTGCTGTGCGTTAATCGCAGGTGTTAACGGCAGTTAATTGACAGCCCTAATTCAAATAAATGGTGACAACTTCATTGCGCTGAATAAATGGCACTAGAAAAGTTATATCTTACAGCATCATTAAAGTAATGAAGCACAAGTGAAATAAAGTTGCCTGAATTTGCTCATGTAAGCAATATACTATTAAATGCTTAACTCCACTTCAAATAAAAATTGTTACGAACAAAGGCAATATTGCCCAAAATACCTTCCCTTTTAAAAATGTATCTCAGTACCAACAACCTTGAATTCCTCTCAACCCCTCCTCCAGAAATGAATCCAGGTGTTTCTCAAGTGGTATGCTCACTTCCTTTTGTGTGATATAGTTATGCTGGTATTCCCAATTTACTCTAATTTTCAGGTTGTTTCCTCTGCTCTTATCAGCAATAAATATATGTCTATTGACTATACCCCTTTACATGATGCTTAGAATTTATGTTGTTACACCTCGGTCTCTTTTATTTTGCAAAGAGAATCAGTTTATTTAACCCTTCCTCACAATTTAGATACTTTAGACTGGGTATCATTTTAGGTGCCCTATGCTGCATTCTATCCCAGATAATCAGCTCTTCCCCCAGGGGCCAACCCTGAACAAATTATTTCAGGTATAGCTGTACATTGACAGGGTACTATCATCATCTGGTTATTTTTTTTAACATCATAGTCTCTTCTAATAACTTAGTACAGAATTTATTGTCCCTTTAAGGACTGTTGTGCCCACTTTTTGTTTGATCTCAAAATGAAACAGTTCTGATTGTGGGTATTTCTTGCCAAAAATCTGAAGTTGGGTCCAAATTACATTTCTGAAGCTCCAATTCAAAATGCTTAATTTGGTTTATTTATATCTGTGTTTGTACTTAAAGTAAATATTAATTTTACAAATATATCTGGATACACTATCTATTCTCATAAAAAAAGTTTCAGCCCAAATCACTTGAACCACATACAACCCCACTAAAATAAAAACTACACAGTGGAAGCAGATTGCGCCTTGACAATGCATACAGATGCAGATGATTTTTCCAATTATCAACACAAGAGAACTTCGCTAATTAGCTAATTAGCATTAGTGACTAGCAAGGGAACAAAAACAATAGAAAAGCAAGGATTATACATCACAAAATAGGCTTTGTTCATTTATTTTCTAAAATGTAGTTTAGCTGTAATTATTTATGACATTTCATACTATACTGGTAAATATACAATATTTTTTTAAAATAATGAAATCTTTTCAATGTGAAACCTCACTATAGCATTGGCTAATAAATATTTGCCAAGAAGTGCAGAGTTCACCAATTTTGCGATGATTTAACAAAGTGTAAATTAGTGAGGTTGTATTATAGTTGTTTTACTTCAGAACTTATCCTTTTGTAGTTTGGAAACTGTGTTGTATTTATATTTAAAATCTTTAATAGGTTCTGTTTAAAAGATGCATACATAGTTAGTACAAGAGAAAAATCTAAATAAATTGGTGCATGTTGATCAGTAAGAACTAAATTATATTTTAAGAAAAGTTAACAATTGGATTATTTTGAAACAGTGAAACAAGAATGAAATAGCTAATGTATTGATTCAGTGTATCAAGGAATACCGTAATAAAGCATTCTGGAGTCAGTGAAAAAAAACAACACCCCCCTTTTGCATACTTTCCAAATGTCCAGCTTTCTCCTCTAGTGGTAATATGTTCCATGTGTTATGTTAACAAAACATGTTTTTCTAGTCAGTTTGATCCTCTTTCTGGTGTTTAGAATGCAATATGAAGAAAAACTGGGAAACGAGGGAGAGGAAATTAGAGCACAGACAATTTAAAAAAAAAAAACCAACAAAGTATCTCACTAAACAACAAAAATACAAACAAACTATAATGTATTCTTTTGGAATGCTCTGGATGGATTGAGGAACAGACACCATTAGTTATAGACAACATTCACAAAACAATCACATACATAAACAGAACATAGAAACTTAACTTGTAGACATCATGAACCCATCAAAAAGTTATTTTTAAAAATGTGACTTTTATATTTCAAAACTATTAAAGAAGAGCGCTGACAAATTAATTGAAAGTTCAGTAAAAGGTTTTAAAAAACCTGATTTGAAATTTCTGAATTTTTCTTTATAAGCATTTAAATTTCAAAATGACAAAAGCAGCTACTCTTGGAAAACAGATTGTGTAAAAATGTGTTTCTGTTCATATATTAAAATCTTTCAATACTGCTAGAAATCAGTGCCAAGATACTGTTTGGTACTATACAAATGCCCAAGACAGAAAGTTGGAATGCATTCAAGTAATTTATGCTTAAGAGTGCTGCACGTGTGAAGTCCAGTTTCCAACCTGATATTTTAATTATCCACCACAATTAACATAAATTTTGATTTCATCCTTTTGATACATTTTGTAAGAGTTTCATAACATTTCTCCTATGCCTAGTTAATCTGTTATGGTCTTCTGAAAAGTTGATTCCATGTTTAAACAAAAAAAAATAAAAAATCAACTTTTACAAAAATATTCAATGAGATTACAGGTATATTTTGTGTAGAGTTCTTTTTATTTTCATGCAAAAATATATGCACACTTAATAAACACCCTTTGATTTTGACTTATTTACAAGATTTAAATTCAATCCCTTTATTCTCAACTGATTTTATAACAATTACTGAATATTTTCAATTACATTAATCTTCAAAATGCACAATGTGCAGCAGCAAATGCAGCAAGCCTCAAAAACAAGGTGCTACACCGTTGCTTCTACATCAAGAGACAGACAAGTATCTGGGAAAGTGGTTTAATTTTAACACTTATACAGACATACAGCTATACCTAGAGAGAGACAGACAGATCTAAGAAAGCAGCTACATCTGCAGAGGAAGGAAACAGCATGTTACAAGGACAATTCAGGGAAGTCAATTATACATAGAACATTTGACAAACAACATAGAGAACAAACTTTGGCATTAATTACCAGGGTACAAAACGCAGCACATTTCAATCTGTCAATGAAGTGAAAAATGAAGCTCAGCAGCCTGCATCTGTTTGTTAATACTAGCATCAAAAAAGTATTTGACATTTACCAGTTAAAACTAGTAACATATCTGTAATGTTTAAATGAAAAGTGGACAAGTAAAAATGAAGAATTACATTGCACTTTCTGTAATGTAATGACCAAATGACTCTAGATTCCATTATCAGCTCTATACAGTCACCCCACATCTGAGACACTTGTGCCACCTGAAAATTTTTAAATTAAGGAAGCTCAGACTGGTCTAACACTACTAAATATTTGCTTTTAGTTTTATGCCCTGGTTAGGTATCCATTTCACATTGCCTGATTAACATATAACACTATGCTTATCTCAGCCGCTAAGACAAGAACTGAAAAGCATTAGAAATTCCCTGCATGCATTATGTGTAGTGTTAACAAAAGAGTGAGATGTGGCCCAGTCCATCTGAGGCACAGCAAGTTGCATAACATCATTACCACTTTGGAGAGTCTGTCGTCCTCCGGCCAACACTCCACTAGGTAACATTCCAGTGGGAGTCAAACCCTTGAGTGTCAGCACACTTTCACTCTCCTCCCTATGGTGGAAGAAAAACAATGAATTTTTTTACACTATAGAGCCACTTAAATGAGAATTTAAATAAAACAAGGAAAAATATATTTTTGCTATGTTTTATCCATGTCAAGATTTAACAGCTCAAACTTCAAAGGATTAACTATGGGCAAACTTTCCAACCTGTGGAAGAAATTATCTGCTAGATACTAGTCTTTTCCTCTGTCTAGAACTTAATACATATGCAAAATAATTATGGGTCAGACTGCTTTCCCTTTTTTACATGAGTGGTCTTACTGGCTTTAATTAAACTACCCTTAAGAGTAACAGCTCATCAGTGTGATCAAGTGGCTCAAAGTCTGGCCCAAAGATTCTGTAAGTCGGGGGAGGGAGAGGAGGGAGGGAGTCAAGTTTGAAAAATAATACTTATTTGATCTATGTTGTTTTTTGGGCAAAAGCACACTTTGGAGTAAAATTGATTATGCCCGAATCCTAGGCAGCTACAGAAGTGTACGGTGTTAAACTCTGTAACAGAATAGTCCTGAACTTCGTGACATTTTCCTAACCAGCCCCAATCCCCTTTGTTATACAACTGTCATTTCAATATCTGTTCATAAGGTACAGACAGACATCTGTAATTAGGGCACAGGGATTAGCTATTTGATTAAAAAGAGACATGCTCTACTTTTTCTAGGTCTCAAAGGTAACTTTCAAAATAAAAATATTTTCTCTCCAAATACCCCAACACCAGCAATCTTTTAAAACAACTTGTGAAGCCAGAATTTTAACTAAGCTATTGCTTATGGATCTGCATGAAAAACACTTCACATCCAACGGCCTGGATTAGATTTTTCTCTTCCAATATAACAGGGTTACTGGGGAGAGACAGAATGTGTAATTACCTCAGAACAGAGAAGACTCTTGCCATCTTGCCAATTGCACGTATTTTGTTTCTGATTATTTCTTTTCGTGCTGCAGCTGTACCTACTTTCAATGGAATAAAAGAAGGTCTCAAGCTCATGAAGAGAGGGACACAATTCTATAAAAATGCATTAATTCAGTACAACCTTGTAAATTCAACAACTCTCCTAAGAGAAGTCCAACACCCAAAACATTTAAGTGTGCGCTGATTATAAAACTGGCCTTGCTCACCTAAAGGGGCCAGTAAAACCTCATCCACAAAAAGAAAAAAACCCTCAAGTGAATCTAGTCAACATCAAAACCACTGATATTGTAACTTCCACAACTATCACGTTTCATTCTCATGGCTTTTCTATTACTAAATTCTTCACTGACACCTGAATCAATTACAAGCCCTACCAGCACAACATAGCAGCAGCAGCTATGTACAAGACACAAAAGGTCACTGTTCTGGTACTGATTCTTTAGTAGACTGTACTAACCAAGGGTAGACAGCCTTTCTGCAAAGGCTTCCAAAACAACACACACACAAAGATAGAGACAGACAGACACACATAAACACAGAAAAATTCAAAACAAAACCAAAGAGTTCAGTGGCAGACAGTTGCAGAGTCAGCTGGAATATGTGAGGACTCCTTTACCTCCCAATTCTAGGGACTATCTATTCTCGCTTGTAAATTTGCACCATTTGCAGGAATTACCATTACCAAAGGACTGGAATAAATGCTGCATATTCCACAAAAGAGAGAGACAGACTGGTTGGGAAAGATATAAATGCAAACAAAAACTACCAAGGAGGCTTTGGAGTGGGACAAGGAGGGCCATCACTGCCTCCTTTTGATCTGCTACAGCGCAGGAGCTCCCTCCTCATCCCTACCATTTATTTTGGTTTAGTTTACTGTGGGCAGAAGGAAGGCCCCACAGCTATTTTTTTCTTTTCCTTGCTGACCCCTCAAATGGAGAGATCAGCCAGAGACCAATGAACACCATTAAAGCTATGGACACTTCAAAAGTCTCCTCTGAATATTCAGTCATCTGGGGAAGAAACCATCCACACTGCGGTACATGGAGACATAGCCATATGTTGCGTTCCAGCAAAGCAGGCCAAAAGGCGGAGGGTGAACTTGGAATGCCATATTATATATTCCACACCTTCCACAAGCCAAGTGCAATATAATTATTAATCTGAAACACATTCAGCAATATTATTATTCTCCAAGAGATTCACATAACCATTATAAATATCACATGAAACTGATGTGTTCATTATTATTAAAAACATTTCCTTCGAATGACGGAATTTGTACAGACCTCAAATATTTTGTTGACCAAATGATCACACAATCAGAAAAATATTACTGAACAAAAGTGTCTACAGTTTGGGATTTGGGAAAATGTTTGTTAGCTACTATAGATTTAAGTTAATAGATCCATTTTCAACTATTATATCAACACCTCTGTAAAACTGCACACCATACATATTACTTTTTTCCATCTAAAACTAATTAGAAGATGCTAAACATACCATACAAACAAGATTTTGGAACATTTTCTAAACATATTTCATGAACAATTTTGAAGTAAAATGTTCACACTAAAAATCATTATAAAGAACAAGACAAAGTGAATGCTCCCTACACATGCAGGTCCAAAGATAAAATATTAGAAAGAGATAAAAGAATGAAATTCTATAAAAAAGAGGAATGGAAGAAAGGAGAAATATTTTCATGCACAGAAAGACAAATATCTTGGAATAGGACTTCTGATTACACGAATACAAATCTTTATAAATATTTTTAACAGACTGATAGTAAAACAAAAATTACTGATAGTAAAACAAAAATTCTACATATATATATATTCTACATATATATATATATATAATTTTTGTTTTACTATTCTGTCTGGTCTGTACCTTTTTTATTGCCATATGAGAGTTGTACTTCAGATAGAGAGTGCAGAAAAAAAAGAAGTGAACGATGGAGAAAAAAAGTGAGTGAGACAAATTAAAAAAAACCAAGATATTTTACCTGGCAGCGCTAATAAAGAATGAATTTGGAAAAGAAAGGTGAAGGAAATGAAAAATTGCCACACTTAAATTAGTTGAATAAAAAGTGGAAAATGTTGGATACATTTTACAATTCTGATAAGCAAGGAAAATTTGTCAAGTATTTGGAGAATCTATTTATGAAGAGAAGATAGAATAGACCAAGCAAAGAAACTGTTAAAGAAGATGAGATAAAAATATAAAAACAATCAAAATTAGGAAATAGTTCAACTACTGTACCAAAGAGGGAGCATACTCAATAAATGCGGAGTGAGTCTCTGCTGGAGAAACTAAGTGAAAGCCTGTCATTTTAGAGAATGAAATAATCGCTTAAGCATATGAATATTCCACCCCCACCCCTCCCCAAATGCAATAGGATTACTCATGTGAGTAACACTGTATGTTTAAGTGTTTGTAGGATCAGGACCTAAGGCTGTATTTTTAATTTTCACGTTTCTGGCAACAACATAAATGCCAGGAAAGTTCAGGTAGCTCATACAGATAATCAAAACTTTCAAGACCTGAAAATACAGCTTTTTACTACAGTGCAATTTCTGTGTTACTGTTTTTAATAGGAATAGGATTAAATTCTGAAGCCCCAAAAACTGAGTGTGTCAAGAAGTGTCAAGAACAATTGCTGTTTATCCAAGTGTAGTATCAAATCAACTCTATTCTTCAGGTAAAGTAAGTTCTAGGAATTTTTGAAGATGTTTTGTTGAACAGTACACTAAATAATATTATTTAACAAGATTATATTATATTACAAATATAAAAATACTATCTAAAGAAAAGAAAAAACCCTAAAGACAATAAAACATTTTCCAACATATAATACAACTGGTCAAATTCTCAACCACTACTATAGAAACGTTTCCATGAAAATATAGTACTTTAGATACAAAGGTGACCTTACCGTCAAATTGATCTTCTCCCTCTGTCATTAATTCATCATCAGAGCAAATGCTCAGAACATTCACCAACATTTCTGTTACTGTGTTGAAAAGAATAATAATGAATTAACCAACTATACACTGCTACATATATTAATTCATATGTGAGGTGTAACAAATTGTCTGCACTTATGGCTGACAAAATTTCACACCCCAGTATGTATTTTTTCAGTTGCTCAGCAATCTACTCTCCCAGACAGAGACACTTTTCATAATGTGTATATTCATGGAATGAAACATAAAATATGATGCTAAGGTAACACCACTGTCCAAAGACAGAGTGCTGGAATAGCATCAAATACTTCCCTCTTTTCCCACACCCATGGTCCAGAATTAGTTCTTTTTAGAAAGGATCTCCTTTCATAAGTAATGATATTTATACATTCAAGCAATCTTGAATCTGATGAAAAACCAATGAACTCTAAGCTGTATTTGTACAAAAGCTGATCAAGTCAGACTAAATTTTGAGCAGTTAGCTAGTATCATTACAAAAAAAAAAAGTCTCTAAATGCAGCCTTTGGAGGATGAGATTTCCAGTCTCCCCGATTAACCATAACATGGTGCAACAGAGAAGGGATGAGAGAGAAAACCAGTGGGGGAAATGGAACCCAATATTTAAAAATATTATTTACATTTGTGATATGGATAAATGCCAACATAATATTTATATCAACTGAAAAATAAACGGAAACTACATGCAAAAACACCTTGCCCTATTAAAAAGCATGATGGACCACCCCTTTCATGTGCTCGAAAAGAGTGTCCTTGATGTAAAAAGCTGTGAATCTGCTCCAATTAGGTTACTCTTTTAGGAAGGTACCTTGTAATTCCATGCAAGTGTATAGATGACAAGAAAAAAAAAAAAAGAAAACCGTGAATCTTTCCAAGTATTTAGTGAAGGCACACAGAGGAGAAAAAAAGTTTAAACCAGATTTTCAAATAATCTTTAAAGTATATGGGGAACACTTCACATGAATTTGGAATACCCTATATTAATAAAATGACAAATCATCTTAGGGATCTCTCTAGCACTTATTACTGTACTATCTAATGGGGCCAAGCTAAATCGAATAATTTCACATGGTGCTTCGCTGACTACTTAGCAAACAAAGCTACGTCTACACTGCACAATGCTAGCAGCAGTGCATAGGGTATGTGTAACTACATTCAGCAGCAAAAATCAGGCTGCACCCACACTGCAGTGTGTAGCTACACATGTCAGTGAAAGGTGCTAGGGCAGAAGGAAGACAACAGGGAAAGGCTCAGCAGCGGGGAGTTGCTGGAGCCTTTCCCCACTGCCTCCCCCCTACCAGAGCCTTTCCCCTCTGCTGGAATGTTTCTCTGCAGCGGGGAAAATATCTGGCAGCTCTTTGCTCCCGCAGTCTTTCCCCACCACAGGGAACTGCTGGAACCTTTCCCTGCAGTAAGAAGCAGCTCTGGTAGCTCACCACTCCAGGCGCCTTTCCCTGCATTGGGGAAAGGCTGTTGCAGCAGCAGCAGGGAGCTGCCACAGTGGGGAAAGACCCTAGCAGAAAGGCACTACACTGCTAAAAATAGCAGTGTAAGGTGAAGCAGGGGCACACTGTTTGGGTGAGCAGCGTACATATCTGGGTACATTCATACTCACAGGATTCAGGTATGTCCTTACTCTACTTGCCTGAGCAATGCCTCACTGCCTAGACCAGGGGTCGGCAACCTTTCAGAAGTGGGGTGCCGAGTCTTCATTTATTCACTCTAATGTAAGGTTTCGCGAGCCAGTCATACATTTTAACGTTTTTAGAAGGTCTCTTTCTATAAGTCTATAATATATAACTAAACTATTGTTGTATGTAAAGTAAATAAGGCTTTTAAAATGTTTAAGAAGCTTCATTTAAAATTAAATTAAAACGCAGAGCCCCCCGGACCGGTGGCCAGGACCCGGGCAGTGTGAGTGCCACTGAAAATCAGCTCGCGTGCCGCCTTCGGCACCCGTGCCATAGGTTGCCTACCCCTGGCCTAGACTATTTATACCCATGCTAGCTCTGCACGTAATGTATGGACTCTACACTCCTCTAAAGGCATTGTGCAGTGTAGACTAACCTAAAGAGAAATCCCCTTATACAAATTCTACAACTACAAACTTAATTTTCTCAACCAAGACAATCTACCTTAATGAGCAACAAACAAAAACACAATCTTTAACCTGGTAGTAGGTGCTCTCATTAAAAGAATCTCAACAGTACAGAAAGTTCATTTGTCAAAAGTCAAACATGTTTGTATTCAGTGTTGTTGTAGCCATATCAGTCCCAGGATATTAGAGAGACAAAGTGGGTGAGGTAATGCCTTTTACTGGACCAACTTTTGATGGAGAGAGAGACAAGCTTTCGAGCTACACAGAGTTCTTCTTCAGGTCTGAGTGACTTTCCCAGAGCGTTACAGCGAAGTACAAGATCAAACAGGTTTCTGTTTGATCTTGTACTTAACTGTGACGCTCTGGGAAAGTCACTCAGACCTGAAGAAGAGCTCTGTGTAGCTTGAAAGCTTGTCTTTCTCACCACCAGAAGTTGGTCCAATAAAAGGTATTACCTCACCCACCTTGTCTCCCCAAATATATCTGTAAACAGAATGGCTTGACAGTTTGCAAGAAATTTAAGAAGAAAGTAATGGGCAATGAATTATTATTCTCCCTCACCTTACCTGCCAACTTTCTTGAGTCAGTGATTGGGGGAGTTGAGAAATGCTTGTCATATGCCTCAAATTGTACTAGTGGTATAACTGAGAACACACATTATCAGGGTCAAAGATAGAGAGGTCCAGATGCCCAGCCAGTTTATTGGCAAACTGGCATTATGCTAATTTACACAACTGAGGATCTGGCCCTGAGATTTAGAGAGAGACTGGTCCAAAGTGTGACAATTCACTAGATTCTTAGTAGTTATTTTTTCTTTAAATCTGTCACTCTATTGCCAGTTAAAAAAAACAAACAAACACAACTTCACTACAACAAAGCTTTGAACCTGCACTCTGAAAGAGTATGGGGACATTGCATTGGCAAAAGTTAAAAATTGATGAGACTTGTGCATTTTTATACATGAAGCTAATAGTTTTAAAAGGAAACACGTTGTGGAAGTATAATTAAACAGTTATATTTTGATACCAAGTAAAGTTGTCAGTCTTTTTAAGAACTGAATAGTTTTACCAATCGCTCTAAAAATATTCCCATAATGCATAGTTATAAATATGTTTCACTGCTGTTTAAAAAAGTGAATTTTAAGCTCTGAATATGTGCACTATATGTAAAATATGAAATTACACATATAGTCAACGATTACTTCCACATAAATGTAGAAGGCAACATAAAAGGAAAAGTAGTAATATATTTCCTAAATAGAGTGCAATGTAATTGTACATCAACAAATACGTATTAGAGAAATTACAGCATTATTTACTGTTATTTGCAAAGTGCCTACAATGTGCTTGGCACTGTGTAACGTAAGATATATTATACTTTCATACAAGGACTCATACTCTTTAAAATGACAAGGACTCATAGTCCAGAATTTCCACATTTTGTTCCTGTGAGACAACAGACATGTAAACTTCTCTGACAGATTTTAAAAGTAAATTTAAACAACATTACACTACTTTAGGCATATTAAATATGCAAAATCCTCAGCTAATAATTTAAGGCAAGAGTCAGAGTTAAAAACTGATAAAGAAAGTTTGATTTTCCGCATCAGGGTTTCCATTATATTTTTAAAATATTCAGAGAGCCCAATGTTTACACATTTTATAAAAAGACATTCCCTGACCCAAAAATCCTCTACAATTCAACACAAAGATGTGCTACCACTCATGTAATTTTTTTAAAGTTATCATAAACCTAATTAAATTCTCATACCCGTCTCTGTATATCCTTACACATCAATGGTGAGGTATGCATAAGTGAGTGCATGTATAGGGTATGGGGAGAGAGACATTTTCTATGCATTATTTAGAAGCACACTAACACTTTGAAATATCCAGGTTGGGGAGAGTTTAGCTTTGTTTTAAAAATGCCATCGGTTACATTAAAACAGATGAACTAGCAGCAGGGCTCAAGTATAGCACAACTATGACAGCATCCTTCTCTATAAAGCTGTAACCCAGAATTTGACATTCCTGCATGTTACCCCAGAATGTGACAGCACTGCAGCAGTCAGCTATTTTGTGTGTTCAGTCACGGCTAGCTGAAAATCAAACATCACGTAGCTAGGAATAATTTTAGGCCCAGCAGCAAGGCCAGGCAGCTGCATGTCTGCAGTTCTGCTAATCAAAATGGAAGGAAAGTTTGGACAGCCGACCTTGGTTTTAGGTGCCTGAGACAAATTTTATTGTTGTTATGACTAGAAATGCTTTGATAAGAAATTAGTAGTTTGCTGAAACTAGGAGAATTGGTGATCCATCAGGGCTTACTATGGTGATCCACTAGGAGTCACTATGAGTTATGTGCTTTATTTAAGTTAGCTATAAAAGATTAGGCAAAAGGATTCATTTGGAAGTAGTCCGAGGACACCAAAACTCCTCAGCAGCTGGAGGGAAGGAGGGCCCTCGGAAGCCTGACTGTTGATTCCTCAAAACCACCTCAGACCTTGATAAATATAAAGGTTTAGTATGCTCTGAACCAACTGCTACAGTATGTGTGCGTGCTTGAGACCTAATAAAGAGTAGTTTTAGATAAAAGTACTCATGTTTGTATCAATCATTTATCAGACGGAGGAGCTGTGTCCCCATTGATTTATTCCTTACACTGCCTGGAGAGAAACAGTTAAGTTATCACTGCTCTGGGTTTTGAAAACCCTGGGTAACAAAGCCTGTGAACAAGAACCCTAAAAGTGATCCTGATTTAGGTCTCCTGATTGAAGAATGGACAGCCCCAAAAGCAGTATCAGTCAGCCAAAACCAAGTATATGGCTTTTTAAATGTAATATTTTAAAAGATTTTAAATTAAAAAGCTTCTTTAAACAGTTTTTTTCCTATATCAAGAATTCAGAATGATCAGTCAACAGTAAAATGGAGATAATTTATATTTTGGCATTTTCTCAACTTTAATTATGGTCTGAAATGAAACTCAATTTTACAAGTACACAAAATTTATCTACCTGAATAGAAAGGCAATGGACCATACTGCTTTTGTTTTTTCACAAACACTATGATAATTTAAAATGGATTTTGCCGTAAATTTCTTCCAATTGGCAAAGCCAAATTTAACCTTTGGTTAAAGTGTCAAAGTGTGTGCATTTCTGAAAGCCAACAGAAAGAAAATACAAGGGCCTTTACTAACTTGCACTGTGGTTGCAGCAGTGAGCATATGCTGGCTGAACAAAAAAAATTCTCATTTAACAGCAAGTTTATCTAATTACCAGCCTCTCAAGTAAGCAAAATCAAGTAATATCCCAAACAAACACTGAAAGGTTAAAAATAATCCACATTTTCATGAGCAGCTGCCACCGCTTACATGTCCTACAAACTGTATAAATAAGAATTATACATTTATTGTACTTAATAATCAATTAATTGTCCAAAAGACCACTATATAAACTGATGAGTCTTGACATTTAGATTTCATCACGTAATTACATATGAACAGAAAACTCTTTCCAACTCTTATTCTTTCTTTTATTTGAAATCCATAAAGTAATTTGCTACATACACTGAGCATATTAAAAAAAAGCCTAAACTATCCAATTGTAATTTCTCTCAGAAGGTAGTATTAACCCAAATCTAGAATCCTGCATTTATGCAACTGGTCTCAAGAGTACTATTCAGATACATTCTACAACCCCTTCACCAAGATACTATAGCATATATTGGTGGGACTTTAAATAGGACAACCTAATGTCCAACCACGACTACTTTGCTTTTTACTTAAACCTACCTGGAGCCCAATTGTCCTAAATTTAAAATTACCATCTCTGGAGGGAGGGAGGTAGAACGGGGATATCTATTAAATTGTATTTTAGGAGAACAATTATAAATTGCCCTTCATCAAAGGTAAATCTTCTGGGCATTGCAGAATGTTAAATGAACATCCATCATAACTAGACAATATTTAAGAATTCTACATCATTAAGATTAGGAAAGTGTAACAAATTATTCTGTAGAGTGGAAACAGTTTTATTGAAATTGTGTGTTGATTCAGAGATATACTTCAGAAGGAAGGGGATTTTCATTAAACTATGCAGACAAGTGCCTTCATCTCTTCTAAACCTCTCCATTCCCTCCTCTGCTCCATCAGACAAAAATCAAGCGACCTCAGCCAAAAGCAGGGGGAACAGAGAACCAACAGCTGTAGACTACCTCATGTCCCAGATCACCATCCTTCATGGACATGTTACAGCACTTTCACATGGGGAGTTACAAAACCTTGCAAAAGGTCTTTTGGGGCAAGTGTTCACAAGTCTGCACCCTATTGAGACAAACAAAGGAGTAGGTGGCAATGATTAACATAGTTCCTTAAGAGAAATTATACACTTAATTTCTCTCATGTAAATATAAACCTGCAACACCCACACAAAACACAAAGACTTTATGCAGTTTGCTTGTACAGCATAGTTTCTACCTTTTTCTCCAACAAATGGCAATGACCACGTAAAGACATCCATAAAATTTGGTAACCAATAAGGATGCGGAGAACAATTGAACTGTCGAATATTCATCACATTATTTTCATATTTTAACACAGCAGCTGCAAAACAACATTTAGAAATTAAGGCAAGAATTTTTATCCTTAACACTAAGTATAATAAAAACAAAATCATCAGGAAGATTTGATTATCTTTTCCCACATTTACAGTTATATTACACCTTATGTAAAAATATATGCAAGAGACACTCTACGATCCTTTACTCATGATTATAATGGAACATATTTCTAACAGAGAGCTTTGTTATATGAAAAATCACTTTATGTTGCAATTTAAAAGAGGTCCATTTTAAGGAGAATACAAAATTGCACTGACACTTAACTTAATAATGGACACAGAGAGGAAAAACTACTAAAAGTCCCATTGCAGGTATGGTCACAAACATCCAACTCAAAACAACAGTATAACTGGCTCCAGATTTTTTATTATCCCACATTTTAATCGACGGACTACTGGCTACACATTCACAGTCAAATTTCAGTTTCTTTTCATCACCTTCAAAGCTTTGCCTAACTCTATCCCCTACTTACTTACAATGGCTTGTCAAGCCTCAGGATGCTCTTCACCTGCCTCCAACTTTGTCCCGCGGTTTTAGCTTCTCCCACAATCATTTCCATGCCTCCTTCCACACAGCCCCCTATGTATGGTACTAAATCCCACAGCTCATCTGCATGGTCTCTTCCCTGTCCACATTTAAAAGCTTACTTCTGCAGTGTGGCTTGCCGCGAATTGAGCTGACTTGTATATAAATTGCCTACTACTGTTCCTCGGCCCCTAACCTCTATTTCTCAGCTTGTATTTACATTGTGAACTGCTCAGAGCACAGAGCATCCCAGCCTGTTTGGAAAGCACTCAGTGGATGTAACAGTCTGTATGAGAGGGTTACTCACCTTATACAGTAAATGAGGTTCTTCGAGATGTGTCCCCCTGTGGGTGCTCCATTTCAAGTATCAGGGTACGTCTACACTACCCGCCGGATCGGCGGGTAGCGATCTATCTATCAGGGATCGATTTATTGCGTGTATTGTAGATGTGATCAATTGATCCCCGATCGCTCTCCCGTCGACTGCTGAACTCCAGCAGTGCGGGAGGCGGAAGCAAAGTCGACGGGGGAGCCCCGGCCATTGATCCAGCGCCACGAGGATGCGAAGTAAGTAATTTTAATTCAATCTAAGATACGTCGACTTCAGCTACGCTATTTTCGTAGCTGAAGTTGCGTATCTTAGATCGATCCCCCCCCTAGTGTAGACCAGGCCTCAGAGATTTACAGTAGCAGTGTCTGTGCAGGTCATACGTGCGCAGTAGATGGCTCACGGTGCCGTTGGTGCTTCATCTAGCGTGCGCACAGCCCGATCCCTCCAGTTTCTTCTCTACCGTAAAGTTCTTACTGCCAACTCCAAAGTAGAGGGGAGGAGGATGGGTAGTGGAGCACCCACAGGGGAACACATCTCGAAGAACCTCAGTTACTGCACAAGGTGAGTACCCCTCTCTTCTTTGAGTGATGTCCCTGTGGGTGCTCCACTTCAGGTGACTGTAGAGCAGTGCCCCTCAGAGGTTAGGAGGGACTTTGGGTTCGCTTGTATTGTAGAGGCGAGTACAGTTAGGCCATTTTGGCATCGGGCCTTGAATGATTGCATAATGATCAGTAAATGTATGGACAGAGGCCCAAGTAGCCGCTCTACATATGTCTATTATAGGCACATTGTTTAGAAATGCAATTGAGGTCGATACAGAGCGTGTGGAATGGGATCTGATGTCCTTAGGAGGTTCAAATACATTTTCTAGTCTTGTCTACCAGAGTAGAGAGTCCAAGACTTTTGGCGGTACTGTTAGTCGTTTATGGAGGCTGTGCTTGCTGGGTATGTATATTGAGTTCAATCAGCTCTATAGGCAGCACATATATAGTCTTGCATATCCTACCACAAATGTTGTGGCTGCCATGTGACCTAATAGTTGTAGTCCTATATGTGCGGGTTTTTGGGGGCTGCTGCTGATTACTGATATAAAGTTGGTCATTGTTGTGAATCTGCTCAGAGGCAACGATGCTTTGGCCTCTATGGCATCGAGGTGTGCCCCCCAGTGAAGTCCAGTTGTTGTACAAGAATTAGGGTTGATTTTTGTTCGTTTATCTGCAACCCTAGATTTCTGAAGAGTGCAGCTGTCTTCTGGACCATTTATATTGCTTCTTGTTGAGTCGAGCTCTTGAGGAGACAATTGTCTAAGTATAGGAAATCATTTTCCCTCGTTTGTGTAAATGTGCTGCCACTACCACAAGGGTTTTCGAGAAAACTCTTGGTGTGGTGGACAGGCTGAACGGTAGTACTCAGTATTGGAAGTGATAGTTTTCCACTGTGAATCGCAGGAATCTTCTGTGAGCGGGATGTATGGTAATATGAAAATAAGCATCTTGAAGGTCAAGGGCTGAAAACCAGTCCCCCTTTTGCTGCACTGGTAGTATCGTGCCCAATGTGACCATCTTGAATTTTTGGGTTTGTACAAACTTGTTGAGTTTTGTGAGGTCTAAGATGGACCTCCATCCCCTGTTTTTCTGGGTCAAGAAGTAATGGGAGTAAAATCCCTTCCCTCTGTGTTGTGAGGGACCTGTTCTATGGCACCTAACTGTAGAAGATGATCTACTTCTTGTTGTAGCAGGTGCTCATGAGAAGGGTCCCTGAAGAGGGAGGGGGAGGGGAGTAAGGTAGGTGGGTGGGAAGTAAATGAATGGTATAGCAGTCGTCGGTGCTGATAATTTTTGTGCTTGTTTGACTAGCATGGGTGATGCCGTTTTGGATTTTCCCATCGGTGCTGACTGCACCGTTGGTGCTGGAAGTGGAGGTATGGTTCCTGGGGAGAGTCTCGGCACAGTGTCCCGCATCAGTGAGGTTGGTGCCGTGGAAGAGACATGTCTATTTTTATGCCTCGATTCTGTCTTCTTGTGGTGGGGCTTGGCAGAGGTCCCAGTATGGATGGTGCCAGAGGTGCCTGGAGCATCAAAGGTGCTCACCCTTGTGGTTGTCGGCATCGGAGTAGCGACCTGGCAGGAGACTGCCTTTTTTTCTGCGGTGCTCTCTGCAGCGAAGTTGGTGTTCTCTTCCTCAATCTTTTAGAGGATGGCATGTCCTCTTTTGCTGAAGTTGGGGTGCCTGGAGAGGAGGAGGTCTGTTCTGTCTCCGTTTGGAGAGATTTCCCCATTAAGATCAGTTTCAAGCGGCGATCCCGGTTGCGCCTGACTCTCACTTTTAAATTATTACAGTGGCTGCACTTTTGTGGGAGACATCGGACACATAACGAGTGTCCATCAGAAATTGGCATCTCTTCACGACATAAGCCGCATCTTTTGAACCCTGGGGAGTCAGGCATCATTCAACAGTTGAATGTTCCCTGCTGTGAGGAAACTATGGGGAAGGGGAAACCAGGAGAAAACCTTTTTTAAAAAAAAACTACTAGCTATCTAAGTGAAACTAACTATTATTAAAAACTTGCTGTCTATCTAAATTATACTATTTCTATTTTTTTTGTTAAGAACTGTGAACACTGCCACAGAGCTCCGTCTCAGGCCGAGGATGGTTGGGAAGGAACTGGAGGGATCGGGTCATGTGCACGCTAAATGAGATGCCAACGGCACTGCAAGACATCTAGTGCGTAAGTGTGGACACTGCTACCATAAATCTCCGACTGATGGCTCCAGGACGCACCGACACCTGAAGTGTAGCAGCCACAAAGACATCTCGAAGAAGAAGAACCCTATGTTCACCATTTTTACAAAACTATAATGGATTTTATACAAAGTATGCCTTATGAGGTATCATTTGAAAACTCAATTTGCTGATCATTATTGTCCTGGGAAAATGTGTGTGGCAACATTGTATACAAAGTTATAAGATGCTACTGAGACATATTCCAAGTTTAGAAAAGCAGTTCCTCAAAAACAAAAGACAAACTGATGCCTCAGCCAGGTGTCAACAAAATCAAATGGACTATCACCTGGTTAAGCGGCCATTCTTTAGCAGGAAAAAGGGTGAGAGTGAGAAATTTACAACTTGGCAAAGAAACAGTTGGAAGTTCCCATCCCACAGACTGTCTCCTGAATCCCAGCTGGAGATGATTCTCAAAGAGGAAGAAAAGATAAAAATGGGGAACAGATGCCCCAAATCATCTCTCCATTTCTACTCATGGCATCGACAACACTTGAAGAATAAAATAAGCATCATCGGACTGGGGAGGGATCTGGCTGAAAGATTCAACCAGTAAAACTGCTAGAACATATGGTGAGAGAGAACTTTATGCTTTGAATTCACTTAGCCTGTTAAGTTAGGTATCAGTTGCGTTTTACCTTTCATTTACTTGTAACCAATTATGACTTTTATGCCTCATTATTTGCAGTCACTTAAAACCTATCTTTCTGTAGTTAATAAACTTGTTTTATTGTTTTATCTAAACCAGTGTGTGTTTGGATTGAAGGGTTTGGGAAACTTCATTTGAGATAACATTTGTGCATATCATTTTCTATTAATGAAATGACGGACTTTATATGACCTTGTATTGTCCAGGAGGGGCTCGGCAGTACAAGACGCACACTTCTGGGGGAAAAACTGGGACTGGGAGTTTGCTGGTGTTGCCCTGCAGCATAATTCATGGGTGGCTGGCTATAGCACTCATATAATATAGCTGCGAGTGATTTACATGCTGGAGGCTGGGTGTAGGCAGAGCAGGAGTGGTTGCTCTCACAGCAAAGCAGTGTAAAAGGCACCCCAGGTTGGAAAATTGAGGGGACGGAGCTCTCTGTCAGTCCAGATTGCACCCTGGGTAATGTCACAGTGGGTACTTCTAAAAATGAAAAGCACACTTGGTTTTATCATTTCTGGATGTCATCATTATGAGAGATCATCAGTTTATTTTACACATTCAATAATGTGTTTTACATATTATTTTACATATTGTATTAGTTTGACTCAAAAGGCTTGGATTTTTTTCGCTCTACCAGTAACACCATACAAAATTGATTTTGTATGGTGATTTTGTATGGTGTTACTGTTAGACTATTTTTTTGGAAAGAAGTTTTAATTTAATATAATCTCCTTAGCACTAAATTCTTACCTTTATTATTGTAGACATCCAAGTAATTAGGTGCAGAAAAAATTGTTATTAATGACGGGAACCCTGTAGTTTGGCTTTTTCTGTACATTCTATAGCTGTAAAACAAACAGCTTAATTTGCATCATAATGTAATAAATGATTATTTTGTATTGTTGAATAATTTCTGTAAGGACATAAAACACTTACCCTGCATCTTGTGCTTCATGAGCTCTAATTATCGACAACAAATTATTATTTTGCAAAAATTCACAAACTGCTGGATAGCTGTGAAATGAAAACAACTATGAGTAAAATCTTTATTTTTTTAGTAAAGTGTAACTCTTAGTACTAAAATGTCAATTAAATCCTAGATTTCTTTTTACCTATAAAAATAGGAGCATCCCCTGACTGTATTATGACTAAAGTGTTCTTGTGATTTTTCATTTCCAAAATCTTCTGAGGGATCTGACCACAATAAGTCACACATTGGTCCAAATGCAGGAGGCTCTTTGAATCTATCTAGCTGTTTAAAAAACAAACACAAAGTTGATTTAAATATTATATAGGTCAGTTTTGCTTCTTACCTGTACAGTATACACATCCATCAATGCCAAAGCATTACAAAGTAAATGCTACCCACCACATGAGAGAGGTAGGCTCTATAGAAGCGTGTTTCCTCTTCTCTGTAAGGCAGATGCATGCCAAAAAAACAAGAGGAAAATTTGAACATACAACAATTGAGAACAATGAAGATAATTAATTGTCAGAAGAGGCGAGGGATCCTCCAGACTGACGGATGTGTATGTTATGAGAACATAAATTTACAGAGAAGGAACAAAATTGTCCTTTTCTCAGGCACACTACATCTACCGATTTGAAGACACCACTGGGAATTAGTAAGCAGTAGCAGCACAGAAAAAGTGGAATAAAAGGGAATTAAGAAGAACTACCAGCCAACACGACCAGACAACCAAATACAGCATCCGAAGAAACATATCCACATTGGACAGTTTAATCAAGGAATGAAGAGATGACCACCTAGGGTCTCTGCAGATTTTTTTTCATACAAAGCTTTATTGCTCTGCCATAACATTGCTGTGGACCTCATGGAATGGGCCTTGACCATTTTTGGAGGAGGCTTCTTACCTTTTCTTTAAGAGGCTTCAGAGATGTCCTTTCTGACCCATTTGGAAACACTTACTTTAGTGGTCTGTTACATTTCCAGTGACCATAGTGAAAAGTTACAGGACTAACTGTATTGGCTATCAGGAAGAGAAGCCTATTATCCCCTGTGAACCAGACACTAAAGGAGGATGGATGCACAACACAATGAAACAATGGTTATGTATAAGACTAAGATTTAGTCATGGGAATTTTTAGTAAAAAAAATGACTTGTACGATATACTCCTGACTAAATCTTTAGTGTTCTGGGAGGTTCCAAGGGGTGCAGCTGGCTGCTCTGGAGGAGGGCCTCTGGGGCATCCGCTGGTGCTGGGGGGCCGGCCGGGGACCGCTGCTGTGGGGGGCAGCTGCAGCTGGTGGGAGGCAGCCCCGCCGGCCCGGGACCGCTGCAGCTGGCGGAACCGTGGCAGGTGGCCCCGGACCGCGGCTGGAGGGGGACAGCCAGGGACTTCCACCACTACTGGTGGGGGGCAGCCGAGAACTGCTGCTGTTGTGGGGGCAAGGGAGGGTGTTGCAGCTGGTCCCGGGGCTGCCTGAGCTGCTCGGGAAGCCCTGGAGTCAGTCGCAACTGCCAGCTGCTGAAGTCACAGAGGTCCTGGAAAGGCACGGAATCGCTGACTTCCATGACCTCCGTGACAGACTCGCAGCCTTAGTTATGTATACACAAGTAGCCCCATTTTACAGACAGCATAGAAAAGGACAAAGATGTGGCAGGTTCTCAGAGCCAGTGGGGCTAAGTGGATGGTACTTATCTCTGCTGTATTAGAGAGCTGGGTTCTAGTCTCATCTTGTGTAACATCTTAGTGGGGGTATGAGGCAGTGCTTAACAACAACAGTTGTAAAGAGTACAATATTGTAAACATCAATCAGCAAAAAAGTGAGTTTAGAACTCATTCTCTCCTAGTTCCTAGTCATTTGCATTTATCTCTGCTCCAGAGGATCTCATCCCATTCCTGGGTGGTGGAAGGGCTTCTGCGCCATTTGGTGTCCCCAAGAGTGGAGGACTGTTTGGTCATACGTTGGATCCAGCAGGGGTTGTTGGGGGTCATTCCAGATGGGGTCTCTCTTTTACTTCTCCATTGTTAATACTGCTGCTTTGGCAGTAGCTGGGCTAAGTTTCTGTTCCCAGGGATTTCTACTGCAGCTTATGCTCCTGTGATTGTTGCCACTAGTGCCACCCAGTCTTAGAACGTTCAGGGTGTTTGGTGTGCTACCAAAATTTATCTGTACAAAACAAGCCAGAGACAGGAAATGAAGATTTTCAAGAATTTATAACTCAGCCAAATGTGAATGGAATTTCTTGGCACATACAAAAGGCACTTCCCCAAACCCAGGGCTATTCCCCTGCTGTGATCAAAGCCCTGCTGCACACAATGGAGGTCTGAGAGCTTCTCAAAAGAAGGTTCTAAGAATCTTTTACAATGGAAGATGTTGAGCACTGTCAGCTCCTACTACATTCCGTGGAACAATGTGATTGCTGATCCCAGAAAAAAAATTGTTTTTGCCCCTACCTTCTGTTGTCTGGAACCTGGATTCTTGGCTGGGTTTTATTGGCTGACTGCTAACATTCTTGGTGACAGGAGAGGCAAGTTGTTTCTCCAACAAGAATTTTATTTTTTAAAATAAATTGATGGGCTCCCTTTTTGAAAATCATCCCAATTTCTAGAGACAGAACCTGCCTCACTTTCAATATTTCCTAAGGTAACTGAATGAGTGTTGTCCATTATAGCTACTACCACCTTTGTACAACAAGACATAAGCTTCGGTACAGGCCATCATCCTTAAAAGTTTTTCTTTTGTCTGTGACCTCCAAAGTCCAGTTTCTCCAACAGGACCAACAAAATGTTATCAATTTCTCCTAAGGCGTCACACAACTCATAAGTGACAAAAAAGTAGACCAGGAATTTTTTTGGAACCATGACTGACTTGGTTTTTCATTTTTCATGCAGTTGGCTTGTCACCAGTCACATGATTCTTCCTCCCCTCCCCTTTTAAAAGAAGACCTGCCCGCACTGAGTAAAGGAAGACCTCCTTTCAGGCCCTTTATTACTTGCAGATGACCTGGTAGAAGCAGTGGTGGATTCTCCACCAGATAATGGCATCTTACTGGTTCCTCAGAAACTGATTTTTTTTTATTCCAAGTTGACTAGTTTGAAATTAGAAAGTTTAAGTCCAAGCATAAAATGCTTCTGACCTCAGACTTTATGATAATGTTTCAAAACTTGAAATAATCAATACCACTCTTGTGAAGGAGGAACCAAATGCTACAGTCAAGATATCAGATGAAAAAAGGTCAGTTAACTGCAAACTGAAGAGAAATATTCAAAGAGAAAGCAACAGAAGATTAAAATTTTTAATATGATAGGATCATCACCACCTGACATCAACATTCCATGTGAGGTAAAACCATTGACAAACAAATAGGAGTTATCAGACAGAAGGCTTGATATCATAACACTTGTATTCCATTAAAATGAAATAACTGATACACTAAATATTTAATAGCACATAATTTTTAAAAACATATTTTCATCCTCCTTAATTACTGATATAACTACAGCACTTTCCATATGAACAGGACCACTTCAAGAGGTTGCTAGGCAAACAAGTACTCTACCAATTTTCCATAAGAGTAACTCAGATTGTTGTACTATTACATTATATTGCAACTTTAAAAGTCCAAGGTTTTTTTGAGAAAAAAATACATATCCACACTATCAAGATAGCAACACACAAGTTTTCAAATTAAAATGACACTGACATTTCAAAAGAAGTCTCTTATGACAAGAAAACAAATCAAACTATAGAGTCTGATTCATTTTGTACATTCTTCACACGGTATAGCTATATTTAGTGAGAGCTATCCTACTTTAAAACTGAACTCTGCTTTTACCAAGTATTTCTGGTTCTCAATATTAATTTTGCTTTTCTGAATAAACTCAAGACAGTCAGATCAAAATGGTCATGTGGATTTCTAATATTTCTTTCATATATAAACCCATTATAAAAGTTTTGCCAAAAGTTAGAGGCAATATGTTAGATAATGACAGTAAACAAATGCCAAATGATATAACTTTATAAAAAAATTTAAAGTATTTAAAATATAATTCTACATCAAGCTGTCAAACTAACACAACAAACTTGTTTACTTTGATATAAATAATAGCCAACAAGAACCAAAAGACTTTTCATATTTAAGTTTAGAGGGATAAATTAAACTTGATCTTTAATACATCGACTGATTTTTAAGGCAACACTTAGCTTTTAGGAGCTCAATCCTGCAAAGTGCTAAGAATTCTAGCCCTTCTCCAGTAAAGAACTTAAAGCGTGTGCATAAATTAAAGACCAAACTCTAAATTTCTTGGTGCAATTACATTACTCTAGAAACTAAGTTGTTTAACTGCAATTATGTCTGTGTGTTTGATATAATAAAATCCATGATTACTCATAGAATCATAGAAGATTAGGGTTAGAAGAGACCTCAGGAGGTCATCTAGTCCAACCCCCTGCTCAAAGCAGGGAACCCCAACCAAATCATCCCAGACAGGGCTTTGTCAAGCTGGGCCTTAAAAATCTCTAAGGATCGAGATTCCACCACCTCCCAAGGTTTAATAAAACCCTGCCCCTCAATCCAAGTGTCTGGATCCTGTTTTGTGCTTACAAAGAGCCAGTAAAAACTAGAAACTAATATACTGACATTTTCAAAGAGTGACATTTGAAAGGAGTCTCACAAATCCCCCACCCCCACTTTTTTAGAAATACACAAACATACTCACTCTCTTAATGTCATCTAGTGTGTTTATTTCTGGTGAAAGTCCACCATGAACACAAAGAAACTGTTGGTTTAAAAGTGCAGCAAGAGGTAGGCAATCAAAAGCTTCCATACAAGCATCATAAACTCTTTCTGAATACTTTATTTTACCTGTAGAGAAGAAAAAACAAACCATTAAGACTTACACAACATGAAGTAACTGCTTTATTGGTGCTTTCAAATTTAAAAACATTTTTATATGGCAAATACTAAAAATAGAAAAATGGCACATTTTAATAAGCTTAAAAATCAAGACATAGGAAAGCTGCCTCAAGAAAAATTCCGTTCCAAAACTTTAAACTTATACTTCCCTCTTCTTCTGCATCCTCAAATATAAAATATGGACAAAGTTTTATAACCAGGGTGGATAAAAATCAATGATTTAAAAAAAAATAAATCGGATTGTTTTTATTTAAATCGGATTTTTTTGATAAAATGATTTTTGAGGAAAATACCTATCTAAAGATAGTTTTAATTAAGATACATTATAGCTCAAAGATATCACTTCATGGAATAGGGATTATAAATTCTAATTCTATAGTATGAGACAATATATTCATGTAAGTTTTAAGAAAAGTTTTGTAAATAAGTTCCAATAGTTCATGGATTAGGGACCCAATCTTATGGGGTACCAGGGACTTCTGTATACAGGTCTGTCTCATCTTACGCGCATTTAACATGCGCGATTTCGGCTTTGCACGGTTGGCAAAAACACACACACACACAAAAAGGAGAGAAAAAAAGCAATTTATGTACTGTGCCTGTAGTGCGGGCGATTCCGCCCGCCATTAAAGTCAATGGGATTTCGACTATACACGGTTTTCGCTTTATGCGCTAACCGCGGAACGTAATCCCAGCGTAAGATAAGACAGACCTGTAAATTATTTAGGTTACTCTTTCTATCTACCCCAGGGGTAGGCAACCTATGGCATGCATGCCGAAGGCGGCACGCGAGCTGATTTTCAGTGGCACTCACACTGCCCGGGTCCTCGGTGGGCTCTGCATTTTAATTTAATTTTTAATGAAGTTTCTTAAACATTTTAAAAACCTTATTTACTTTACATACAACAATAGTTTAGTTATATATTTATAGACTTATAGAAAGAGACCTTCTAAAAACGTTGAAATGTATTACTGGCACACAAAACCTTAAATTAGAGTGAATAAATGAAGACTCGGCACACCACTTCTGAAAGGTTGCCGACCCCTGATCTACCCAATGAGACTCAGTGCTCAGTCTA
The DNA here is from genome assembly GCA_003942145.1 of Platysternon megacephalum. Lineage (NCBI taxonomy): Eukaryota > Metazoa > Chordata > Testudines > Platysternidae > Platysternon > Platysternon megacephalum. The sequence goes on along the minus strand of QXTE01000148.1, from coordinate 1,817,749 downwards.
GAACAGGGGTCGGCAGCCTTTCAGAAGTGGTGTGCCGAGTCTTCATTTATTCACTTTAATTTAAGGTTTCGCGTGCCGGTAATACATTTTAATGTTTTTTAGAAGGTCGCTCTCTATAAGTCTATATATTATGTAACTAAACTAGTGTTGTATTGTAAAATAAACAAGGTTTTCAAAAAGTTTAAGAAGCTTCATTTAAAATTAAATTAAAATGTTGATCTTACGCCGCCGGCCCGCTCAGCCCGCTGCTGGTCTGGGGTTCTGTTCACCTAGGCCGGCAGCGGGCTGAGTGGGGCCTGTGGCCGGGACCCCGGCTGGCAAGGGTCCGGCAGCCAGAACCCCAGACCGGCAGCGGGCTGTGCGGGGCCGGCAGCTGGGACCCCAAACCGGCAGTGGGCTGAGCGGCTCAGCCCACTGCCACTCAGGAGTTCCATCCGCCGGCTCCTGCCAGCCGGGATCCCGGCTGCCAGACCCGCTCAGCCCGCTGCCGGTCTGGGGTCCCGGCCCTGCCCACATACAGTGGATACCTACCTTCTCCCTGGTTCTGGCCCATTCTCTTCCTCTCTCTGCACTGAGCTGAGGGTGGGAGTGCACTGAGCACAGGGCTGGGGGTGAAGGGTCTGGCCAGGAGCTAGAATGAGGGAGGGGGCTCAGGGTTGGGGCAGGAGGTTTGGGTGTGGGGCACTTACCTGGGCAGCTCCCATTTGGTGCGAGGGGTGCAGGTGGGAATGTGGGAGGGGTGTGTGTGTGCAGGAGCTCCCATTTGGTGCTCAGAGTGGGGATGGGGATGTGGGGGGGTGCAAGAGTCAGGATGTGGGGAGGTGCATGGGGGGGCTGGGTGTGTGTGGGGGGGGTGCAAGAGTCAGGGCAGAGGGCTGGGGGCATGTGAGGGGGTGGGAGGGTTGGGTATGTGTGTGGGTGCCAGAGTCAGGGCTGGGGTCGTGGGGGAGGGGGTGAAGGAGTCAAGCAGAGGGCTGGGGGTGTATGAGGGGGGGACAGGGCTCAGGGCAGGGGCCTGGGGCGTGTGTGCGGGGCTGCGGGCAGAGGCCTGGGTGTGTGTGTGGGGGGGGGGCAGGGCAGAGGGCGGAGGTGTGTGTACCCCTATTCCCCCCACCCACCCACCCCTTCCCCAAGGCCCTGCCCCCGCTTCTTCTCCCATGCCCCATCCAACCCCCCTGCTCCCTCCAGAGACACACACCCCCCCAACCACTCCCCCGGGATCCCACCCCCTATCCAACCCACCCTGCTCCCTGTCCCCTGACTGCCCCCACCCCTTATCCAACCCCCCCGCCCCCTTACCATGTTCTGCTCTGCGCAGAGCCAGACACGCTGCCCCGCGAGAGCAGGCAGCCCCGCCCCTCAGAGCGCTGCGTGCGGGGCGCCATGGCTCCAGGGGAGTGGGGAGCGTGTCTGCCTCCCCACGGAGCCAAGCACTGCCCTGCGGGAGTGCGCAGCCCTGGCCCCTAGAGCGCTGCGCGCGGAGCGGCATGGCTTCAGTGGAGGGGGGAAGGCGGGGGAGGGGCCGGTGTGTTACACCGGCGACTTGCTGTGCATGGCCGGGCGCTCTGGCCCGGGAGTGCGGACCCTGCAGCTTGCCACTGTGGGGGGGGCCGGAGAAGAGCGGGCCGGGCAGGATTTTTAATGGCACGCTGCAGCGTGCCATAGGTTGCTGATCCCTGGTCTAGAAGATACCATCAGAGATGCTTAGTTTTGCAGTTCTCAAACTGTGGATTTGTGCCTCCAGAGATAACATGCTTGTTAACAGCAAAAATGGTTTTAAATACATAAATAAATAATATATAGAGGTGAGAAATAACAGACCTCAACCCTATTGTCCCTCTGAAAATTTGTGTACACAGGCCGCAAAAGAGACCCAGTTTGGGAATATTTTAATGAAGTTCCTCTACCTGTGGGTAAAACAGGCATGCGTTCAAAATGCAAACAGCGCAATAAAGAAATGCAAGGCCTGGTTGCCCGAATGAAACAACCTCATGAGAAGTGTTCCTTCTCAGGAGGAAGCTGCGTTGAAGATGATGAAAGGAACATGTCTGAACATGCAGGATCTTCAGGTTGGTAAACTTTTTTATTTCATACTTTTTTCTTAAGGACTGCCTGTCTTTCTTCTGGACTATTATTGAATTCTCATGTTTGAGCAAAAAATATAGTTGTTACACTATGGTACTATCATTTTAGATGCAGTTGTGATAAAAAATAAATAGCTGAAATAGGCAGATCTTCCTTTTACAATTTCACCTTTAAAGTAGTACTGAGTGTCAGTGAATGCAATGAGTAATACTAAATGAGCAGTATGATAATAATTAAATAACTGCACTGATTTATTTTGTTTAGGAGAATCCATCCTCAACATACAGGATTCTGAAGACTATCCACCTTCAAGATTACCATCATTTTCTATAGTTTCAGAGTTATCTGCCAATGATAGTGTTTCAGTCACATCATGTACATCACATAGCCACAGCGAAAAGAAAAAATAATCTCCATCATCCAGAAACAACCATAGATAAGTTTGTGATAAGAAAAGATGGTTACTTACCTCTCGTAACTGTTGTTCTTCGAGATGTGTTGTTCACGTCCATTACAATTAGGTGTGTGCGCGCCACGTGCATGGACGTCGGAAACTTTACCCCTTAGCAGCTCCTGTCGGGATGGCAGGGGAGCCCCCTAGAGTGGCGCCCTTATGGCGGTGTATATAGTACTCTGCCAGCCTGACCCCCCTTCGTTTCCTTCTTGCCATTGACTCAGACAGAGGAGAAGGGGCGTGGGTATTGTAATGGACGTGAACAACACATCTCGAAGAACAACAGTTACAAGAGGTAAGTAACCGTCTTTTCTTCTTCGAGTGATTGTTCACGTCCATTCCAATAAGGTGACTTGCAAGTTTACCATTGGAGGAGGGTAGGAGTCATGGAACGATTGATTGAAGAACAGCTCTGCCGACCGCCGCATCATCTCTGGCCTGTTGGTTGACAGCATAGCAAGCTGTAAACGTGTGCACTGAAGACCAGGTGGCTGCCTTGCAGATCTCCTGGATGGGGACCCGAGCCAGAAAGGCAGTCGAAGATGCCTGCGCTCTGGTCGAATGGGCCGTAATTGCTGGGGCTGGGACCTTGGCCATCTCGTAGCATGTGCAAATGCGGTCTGTGATGCAGGACGATATGCTTTGCGCAGAGACTGGAAGGCCATTCATTCTATCAGCTATGGCAACGAACAATCAGGTTGATTTGCAGAAAGGTTTTGTGCGCTTTATGTAGAACGCTAAGGCTCTTCGGACATCCAGCGTGTGTAGGCTGCGGTGTCTCGGGCTCATGTGGGGTTTTGGAAAGAACACCGGCAAGCAAATGTCCTGTCCCATGTGGAATTGGGAGACCACCTTGGGGAGGAATTTGGGGTGCGGTATAAGCTGCACCATGTCCTTATGAAACACTGTGTAAGGGGGTTTGGAGGTGAGAGCTCTCAGCTCGGACACCCTCCTTGCCAATCTAATGGCCACCAGGAACGCCACCTTCCAAGAAAGGTAGAGGAGGGAAGAAGTCGCCAGGGGCTCAAACGGTGGGCTCATGAGTCTGGAGAGGACCATATTCAGATCCCAGGTTGGGACTGGTAGGCGAGAATATGGGAACACCCTCTCCAGCCCTTTGAGGAATCGCCCCACCATGGGATTTGAAAACACCGAGCACCCAGACTCCCCTAGATGGAAAGCTGACATGGCCGCCAGGTGCACTCAGATGGACGAAAGAGACAGACCCTGTTGCTTAAGGTGTAGGAGGTAGTCCAAAATAACCGGGATAGGAACCTGGAGCGGTTGAAGGCGCTTGGGTTCACACCAGCAGGAAAACCTTTTCCACTTTGCCAGGTAGGTAGTCCTAGTGGAAGGTTTCCTACTACCGAGGAGAATCTGTCTCACTGATTGAGAGCACTGGCTCTCCATGGGATTTAGCCACGGAGTTTCCAAGCCATGAGATGTAGAGACTGCAGGTTCGGGTGGAGAAGGCGCCCGTGGTCCTGCGTGATCAGATCCGGGTAGAGGGGCAGGGCTATCGGGGTCTCTATGGACAGCTCTAGGAGGGTCGTGTACCAATGCTGCCATGGCCAGGATAGGGCAATCATTACCGTCGCCCTGTCCCTGCAAATTTTGAGAAGGACCGGTGGACCAGCGGGACAGGAGGGAAGGCATACTTCAGCCCCTCGCCCCACGGTATTAGGAACACGTCGGCAATCGAGCCCGGACTGTGGTTTTGGAATGAGCAGAACTGAGGGCACTGTGTGCTGCTTTTGGTGATGAAGAGGTCTACTTGGGGATAACCGCACCTTTGGAAGACTGACTGTATGATGTCCAATCTGATTGACCGTGCACGTGATATGACCTGCTGAGGCGATCCGCCAGCTCGTTCTGTACCCCTGGAAGGTAGGATGCTTCCAGCTGAATGGATCAGGCTATACAGATGTCCCAGAGGAGAAGAGCCTCGCGGCAGAGGGGTGAGGAGCGGGCTCCGCCCTGTTTGTTTACGTAGAACATGGCGGTGGTGTTGTCTGTCAGGACTGTCACGCTGTGACCTTGCAAAGTGTCGTGAAAGGTTTGGTAGGCCAGACAAACCGCCCTGAGCTCCTTCAGGTTGATATAGAGAGGTATCTCGTCCCTCGACCACAAGCCTTGTGTCCGCAGATCCCCTAAGTGTGCACCCCAGACCAGATCTGATGCGTCTGTTACTAACGTCAGAGAAGGTTGGGCTTGGCGAAGGGGACCCCTGCACAGACCCCGGTTGGTCCAGCCACCAACGCAGGGATTCTTGTACCTGCCCCGGGATCGTCACCACAAGGTCCAAGGGGTCTCGGGACGGGCAGTAACACAGTGCGAGCCACGCTTGTATGGGCCTGAGTCTCAGTCAGGCATGTTTGACCATATACATGCATGCTGCCAGATGCCCTATTAGCTGCAGGCAACACCTGACTTTCGTGGTGGGATATTGAAGCGTTGTTTTGACAATCTGCTCTATGGCTTGGAACCTGGGCTCTGGAAGGCTCGCTTTTGCATGTACCGAGTCTAGGACTGCCCCTATGAACTCTATCCTTTGGGTAGGTGAGAGTGACAATTTGGGTAAAATCTGTGAAAGGTGTCCATGACCATTGTCACGTGGGATTGGAGCTTGTCCTTGGAATGACCTGTCAGTAGCCGAGGTACAGGTACACTCGAACTTGCCTTTTCCGCAGGAAGGCCACCACCACCGCCAGGCATTTCGTGAACACTCAGGGGGCTGTGGACAGGCCGAACGGAAGAACCGTGAACTGGTAGTGATGTTGGTTTATGACAAACCGGAGATAGCGGCAGTGCGCCAGATGGATGGCGATGTGGAAATAGGCGTCCTTCATGTCGAGGGCAGCATACCAATCTTCTGGATCCAGTGATGGGATTATAGTGTTTAGGGAGACCATGCGGAACCAGAGTTTGATCATAAATTTGTTGAGTCCGCGAAGGTCTAAAATGGGTCAGAGAACCCCCTTTGCCTTGGGGATTAGGAAGTAACGGGAATAAAACCCACAGGAGCTATAAGGGGAAAGGGAACTTCCTGCACCGCCCCAATCTCCAGGAGCAAAAGGACCTCCTGCATAAGGAGTTGCTCATGAGAGGGGCCCCTGAAGAGGGACGGGGAAAGTGGGTGGGAGGGAGGGAGGGAAGGAGAACTGGAGGGAGTATCCCACCTGTACCGTGTGTAGGACCCAGCCGTCCGATGTTATACGGGACCACGCACGGTACAGGTGGGATAGCTGGTTTAAAAGCCGAGGGGATGGATCCAGGTACCGGGTTGGTACACTGTCCTTGAGCGCGCCTTCAAAAACCTTGCTTGTTTCCGGGCTGGGGTTTATTCTGGCCTTTGTTAGGCACGTTATTCTGCTGTCTACACCTGTTGTTTCTGCCCCGCCTTCAATACGGCTCCTGTCTGGGGCGGGGTTGATACTGCCTCTGCTGTGGAGGCTGAGGCCTGAAGGGCTTTCTCTGGGTTGTCGGCGTATGCATCCCTAGCGACTTCAGGGTGGCCCTGGAGTCCTTAAGGCCATGCAGCCTGGAGTCTGTTTGCTCCGAGAAAAGGCCCGAGCCCTCGAAGGGGAGGTCTTGGAAGGTGTTCTGGACCTCTGGAGGGAGGCCTGACGCCTGGAGCCACGCTGAGCATCGCATGATTACCCCCGAGGCAATGGTTCTGGCCGCAGCATCAGCTGAATCAAGGGAGGCTTGTAGCGAAGTCTTAGCCACCGCCTTTCCTTCCTTGATTAACGCAGCAAACTCCAAGTGCGAGTCCTGAGGCAAGTGATCCTTAAACTTGGACACGGCCATCGAAGAGTTGAAGTTATGTCTATTAAGGATCGCCTGTGTGCCTGTGTAGTGACTTGGAATAGCGTCGCATGGAGTGCCCGGACCTGGAGGCTCTGGAGATGATGTCCTGTTGCTGATGGTAGGCCCATGGGGTCCAGAAGGGCCACTGACCCAGAGGAGGCCACTGTGGCTGCCATGCTAAGTGGGACTCTCTGCTGGCCACAGTTCGATGTCTGCTATAGCTGGAGCGACCGGAGTCAGCCTTGGAGCCGGAGGATGCCGACGGAGAGGACCAGGGCGGTGCCGAATGTCGAGCGGCTGTATGGTGCCACGAGGTGCGGGCCGGGGAGCGGTGCCTGGCTGACTGGGACCGCGAAAGGTATTGGGAGTCTCAGGACCGGTGCCTCTCACTCGGTGCCGGTGAGGTTGCTGGTGGCACGCTCCAGTGCCGGGCGACCGATGGTGTCGTGGACCAGCGTGTAGTCGCTGCGGGTACTGCTGGTAGGTTCGCCTCCGGTGCCGTAATCTCGCATTGGGTCGCAGGTGCTGGGGAGTAGCGGGACGCCGAGCTCGAACGGGAATGGTATCGTGAGCGGTGCACCATTGCCGGCTTCCCTCTGGACGGCACCCTCTTTGGTGGTGCCAGAGGCTTCTCCCTGCACAGGAGGGGTTTTGGCGCCGACAGCTCAATGAGGTCTTTCGCTGCCTCGAAAGTGTCGGGCGCGGAGGGGTGTTCCAGGACCTCCTCCAGACATTCTGAACTCGCTGGGTACCGGACTCAACGGGGCCTGTGGCGCAGGAGTCAACAGTGCCAGTTCTTGTCTCGGGCCCACAACCTGTCTTTGCATGCGGGAGCCTCTCTGAGCGCCTTGGCAGCTCTTTGGGGAGAGCGCCCTCTTTCCCCTTTCTTGTGATGCTTAGTCGGTGCCAGAGAGGTCGACCAGTGCCGAGGTTGGTCGTCCCGCCTCGGTGCCGGTGATTTACGGTGCCTGGGCAGTGCCGGATCACGCACCGATGCCAGGGCACTTTGCACCGAGGAAGCCAGGCCTGGTGCCGGTCGGTCTGGGGCCGGTGGTTGTAACGCGGCCTCCATGAGCAACTGCTTAAGGTGAAAGTCTCTTTCTTTCTTAGTGCACGGTTTGAAGGCCTTGCAGATTTTGCAGTACTCTGCCTGCTGAGCCTCTCCCAGACACCGGAGACAGGAGTCGTGGGGGTCACTATTGAGCATAGACTTGCGGCACGTGGCGCAAGCTTTGAAACCCTGGGCTTGCGGCATCCCCCCCAGCCCAAGGCTGGTGCTGGAACTAGCTTCCAGACACCTGAATAAATTGGTATTTAACTAACTGATAAATATCTAAGAACAACTCTAACTAGAAGACTGAAAGGCTAAGGGATCACTCGCAAGCGAGAGAGAACGTTCCAACACCGCCACGGACTGTAAGAAGGAACCGAAGGGGGGTCGGGCCGGCAGGGTACTATATACACCATCATAAGGGCGCCACTCTAGGGAGCTCCCCTGCCGTCTCGACGGGAGCTGCTAAGGGAAGAAGTTTCCAACGTCCGTGCTCACAGCGCACGCACACCTAATTGGAATGGACGTGAACAATCACTCAAAGAAGAACCAGCAGATTACAAAAAGAGGTAATTGATTAAAAAAGTGCCCAGTTTGTTTATGCAACAAACTCTCCTTTCCATAGGATTGCGAACCCACACTTCATTAACATGATTCAGTCATTAAGACCAGGCTACAGTCCACCCAACAGAGCAGATGTTGCAGGCAAATTGCTGGATAAAGTGTATGAAAGAGAAATTGAGCAGTGTGCAAAAGGTCTAGAGGGTAAAATTGTTAACTTGAGTCTTGATGGATGAAGAAATGTCCACAATGATCCTGTTGTATGTGCTTGTGTGACAACAGAAGAAGGGAATGTCTTCCTTACAGAAACAATTGATACATCAGGAAATGCACACACAGCAGAATACTTACAAGAAGTAGCAGTAAAAGCTATAACAAACTGTGAAAGAAAATTAAAATGTCTAGTATGCAGCTTGGTCACAGACAATGCTGCAAATGTATCCAAGATGAAAAGAAATGATTTAGAAGAGAGTCCCAAGCTAATAACATACGGTTGCAGTGCTCATTTGATGCACCTCCTAGTCAAAGACTTCAGTTCCAAATTGAGAAATCGTTTGGGACCTGAAAAAGCAGGAAAGCTTGTTTTTCTTTTCCAGATTATGAACAAACAGGAAAATGAAGGTGAAGATGACTGAGTTAGCTGCAGAAGCCAATATTTTAAGTTTCTCATGTTGACGTGGCTGACATAGTTGATTTAATTTTTGTTTTCTTTTTAAATATTTCATTTAACTATTTTAGTAAAAACAATTTTAACAAAAACAAACCTGATTTTAAAAAACTTGAATGTTTAACTAAATTAAAAAATTCATATGCTTGTTTTGTTAAAATATTATATGTTTGTTGTTGAAGAAAAAAAATCCAGAATACATAACATTGTTGTTTTAGTTAAATAAAACAATTTAAATGTCTATCTGGTGATGTTCTCCTCCTCATACAGCATGGCAAGAAAATCCTCCAAATACTAATGATTAACCTGTTGAATTGGAGATAGATAGTCATTGGGAGGTGAACTGCTTCAATTACCTTTGATAAATGAAATAACCAAACAATCATTCATTTTCTGATATAGCTGTAAAACTAATTTGAAAAGTTTTCAAAATAAATCACTTTAAAAATGTATAGTGTGTACCTTCTAAAAATGAAACCTACATCTATCTCTGAGTTGTGAAGAATATGTATTAAGGTCATAACAACCAACAAGAATGCACTTTTATGTAGAAATCCATGATTAAATCGAGTCTTCTTGACTAGTGATTTAAATCAATTTGGTCTAAATCATGATTTAAATCAATTTGATCTAAATCAAATCCACCCTGGTTATAACTATTTTTAAAAGTGTTAAATAATTCAGAAAAGTGAAAATAACTTAAAATCATGCAGTAAAGCCTATTATATAAAATAATAAGGTATAAATGGCAAGTTTCAGATCTTTCAGTGACAAGGCCAAAGACTTTTGTGCTGATTTTCCACATACATTTCCATAAAAATTAAACCTCAAAAGATTTTAAAAACTGCATGGATAGAATATACAAATAGACTATAAAATGTACCTTTACAGAGTCCAGTTCTGCACACACTTGCTCCCTTCATGCTTATAATTGCTTGTAGTTCCATTTAAGTCATTACAACTATGCAGGAGAATGTTGCAGGAGCAGTCCCTTAATAGCATTTTTAGATATTTTTCTCAAGAGATAATTGTAACACAGAATGGAAAATACTAGTTTGGTAGTAACCCAATACTATATTCCTATACAGTACTTACATTCTTGCTTAAAGGTAAAATATTCTGTGAGGTGTCTACATTCATGGTTGCCTCTCAAAAGAAATAATGTATTTGGATACAGAATCTTCAAGACCCATAAGTACAGCACACACTGTTGAAAAACAAAGGTATCCAATGATAAAACAAATTAATTTACAATAATTTTTATAGAAAGGTTGCTAACAACAAAAACACTGTCCCCTTATGAAGTAAAAGAACATTAACAATGGCTTGAAACATGTGCCACTCAAGGTATTATTTCAAATATTGACAGTGAGGATCATTTCATAACATGGCTCTCCTGATTCAGATGACAAATTCAGCATCTGAATTATGCAAGCAAGTTTTTACTTTCCTCAAAAAACAGTTAAAAACAGGCCTCAGGAAAAATATGTACTTCATTGGATGTTCACTGATAAAAAGATACTGACATTTAGTTTATCGGTGGAGACATCTATTGTTCATATAATCTGACCTCAAAGTAAAGATTCTAGAGATTATTTGGCAGAGTAACGGAGAGAGTTTTGTTGCTGTTTTTTCGTAAAAACTGAAGCAATGACACAAAAAAGCTTATGTTTAAAACAGCTATATCTAGAACACCTAGAGATTATTTTGCCCTTTTTATTTTTAAAAACAATTTGTTAATAAACATTTGTGATTTACCAAAGTTGGAATTAATTCTTATTCAATTATCAGACTTAGTATACGGTGAAATCACAGTAATGAGCTTTATTTTACCACTCCTGCAATTACACAGTAATGAGCTTTATTTTACCACTCCTGCAATTACAGGAAGAAACATACCCGTTCGTTTATAAGCCGACCCCCTAAAATGGATAGGTAAAAATAGCAAAAACTGTATGACCCTTTCATAAGCCGACCCTATATTTCAGGGGTTGGAAAACTTTGGCTCCTGGCCCATCAGGGTAAGCCGCTGGCGGGTCGGGAAGTTTTGTTTACTTGGAGCATCTGCAGGCATGGAGCCCCTCAGCTCCCTGTGGCCGTGGTTCGCCGTTCCCAGCCAATGGGAGCTGCAGGAAGCAGCGCCACTTCCCACAGCTCCCATTGGCTGGGAACAGCAAACCGCGGCCACAGGGAGCGGAGGGGCTCCATGCCTGCAGACGCTCCAGGTAAACAAAACGACAATGTATTAGATATTCAATTCAATGATTCCATAGAGCAGGGGTCGGCAACCTTTCAGAAGTGGTGTGCCAAGTCTTCATTTATTCGCGGTAATTTAAGGTTTCGCGTGCCAGTCATACATTTTACATTTACAGGGGACAGCGGATGGAACCCCAGACTGGCAGCAGGCTGAGCGGACCGGTCGCTGGGACCCCGGCCGGTCTGGGGTTCCGTCCGCCGGCCCCTGCCCGCCGGGGTCACGGCCGCTGGCCCCGCACATCCTGCTGCCGGCCCGAGGTTCCGTCCATCCAGGCCGGCAGTGGGCTGAGCGGGGCCGGCAGCCGGGACCCCGGCCGGTCTGGGGTTCCATCCGCCGGCCCCTGCCAGCCGGGGTCATGGTCGCTGGCCCCACACATCCTGCTGCCAGCCCGAGGTTCCGTCCATCCAGGCCGGCAGCGGGCTGAGCGGGGCCGGCGACGGGGACACCAGGCTGGCAGCAGCGTGCCACAGTAAATCAGCTCGTGTGCCATAGATTGCCGACCCCTGCCAGAGAGTTTAAAATCATCAAATTTTGGTGTAGACCCTTTTATAAGCCGACCCCCGCTCTTTGATGCGTCACTTTTTTTACCAAAAATATTCGGCTTATGAATGTGTATATATAGTACTCCCCCTATTTTCAGAAGACCATCGGGGGGAAAACTCCCTTAATTTAAGATCCATTACTACCTGAGACAAGAACACTGACAATCTGGGGCTTACAGTTTGTTTATTATTCTAATGCACTTTTTAGATTGAGCATAGAGGGAAAAAATAAATTTCAAACTACACCAACCTGAATCAGAGGTTATTTTTATTTAATTTTTTTCTTTTAAAGACTAAGAACAAGTCTAAATCTATCATTCGCTCTATTCTCTTTTATTTAAAAACAAAACAAAACTGTTTTTTGGGAGAATAGCATGCGTGTATTCACACAAAAAAGGATACTTCAAATTTTTTTAAAAGATACATTTACTGTGAAATGTATCCCAAAATACTTTTTAACATAAAGACCCCAAAGATTAATTCAAATATCTAACAGTAAAACAATCCTTAACAAAAAGATGTATATTAAACAAATTCTTCACATTTTTTAAAAACTACCTGCCAATCTTTCAATATTTCCATAGCTATAAGTTGTTCTACTCTATTTCAAAGAATATTAACACTTTATTAATGCTTCCCAGCCAGCAGTCCAGTCTGCTGACAGTTTGTAACGAAGGAAGTACTAATCAACAGATAAGGATAGAGGCTAAAGACTTTTACAAATTTAAAAAGTAAATATTATTCACTAAGTAAATTTGTACATTAAATGAGCAAACAAATATTGGTAAGCGAAGAGACTGGCAAAATGGTAGCTTCCTTTTGATTCTTTAGTCATTTATATGCATTTAGGAGTTATTTAAACAAGCCATTGGAAATTTGCACTTTAATGTCAATTCATGCAGCAGTAAAAATACATTTGCCTTTACAGCAGACAGTATGTACAAAACCAAAAAAATCCCTTTCACTAACACACAATTGTTGTAGCAGTACCTTTTCTGCACTGACATTTGTTTTAAAATAAGTGAGGGGTGGCCCAGTGTGACCCACAAAACTCTTAATGCCACCTTATTTTTAATGTGGAAGTGCAGTACAGACAATTTACAGGTCACTTTAATCTTGATCCAATAGCTTGGACTACCTTCATGCTGGAACCATTAGTTTCCACAGGACTCGCCCTTCGATATTAAAAGTTAAGGCATCTGTCTATACTGTATAAAGTGGGTTCTGCGTTCAGGCTCTTGTCTGAGTGTTATTGCAGCACTCAAATGGGCTAGGTGGATAGAAAGCTGGCTAGACTGTCGGGCTCAACGGGTAGTGATCAACGGCTCGATCTCTAGTTGGCAGCCGGTGTCAAGCGGAGTGCCCCAAGGGTCAGTCCTGGGGCTGGTTTTGTTCAACATCTTTATTAATGATCTGGATGATGGGATTAATTGCACCCTCAGCAAGTTCGCAGATGACACTAAGCTGGGGGGAGAGGTAGATATGCTGGAGGGTAGGGATAGGGTCCCGAGTGACCTAGACAAATTGGAGAATTGGGCCAAAAGAGATCTGATGAGGTTCAACAAGGACAAGTGCAGAGTCTTGCACTTAGGAAGGAAGAATCCCATGCACTGCTACAGGCTGGGGACTGACTGGCTAAGCGGCAGTTCTGCAGAAAAGGACCTGGGGATTACAGTGGACGAGAAGCTGGATATGAGTCAGCAGTGTGCCCTTGTTGCCAAGAAGGCCAACGGCATATTGGGCTGTATTAGTAGGAGCAATTGCCAGCAGATTGAGGGAAGTGATTATTCCCCTCTATTCGACACTGATGAGGCCACACCTGGAGTATTGCACCCAGTTTTGGGCACCCCACTACAGAAGGGAAGTAGACAAACTGGAGAGAGTCCAGCGGAGGGCAACAATAATTATTAGGGGGCTGGGGCATATGACTTACAAGGAGAGGCTGAGGGAACTGGGCTTGTTTCGTCTGCAGAAGAGAAGAGTGAGAGGGGATTTGATAGCAGCCTTCAACTACCTGAAGGGGGGTTCCAAAGAGGATGGAGCTCGGCTGTTCTCAGTAATGGCAGATGACAGAACAAGAAGCAATGGTCTCAAGTTGCAGTGGGGGAGGGCTAGGTTGGATATTAGGAAACACTATTTCACTAGGAGGGTGGTGAAGCACTGGAATGGGTTACCCTAGGCATGTGGCGTAATCTCCATCCTTAGAGGTTTTTAAGGCCCGGCTTGACAAAGCATTGGCTGGGATGATTTAGTTGGTATTGGTCCTGCTTTGAGCAGGGGATTGGACTAGATGACTTCCTGAGGTCTCTTCGAACCCTAATCTTCTATGATTCTAAGGACTATGTATTCCTGCTCTAGACTAAGGTTTTATTTTAACACTGGAAAGAGTTACTGAAATACACATGCTTCAAAAATGAACTGTTTGAGAATAGGTCTCTGAGCACAAAATTAAAATAAAGACCAAGCATTTTTCTATCAGGGACTGAACATTTTATTTACCAAAGATTACAGACACAACAAGCTAAGAGATTTAAAAGTGATCAAAAACATAAAAATTTTAAAAAGGCCCAGGTCAAACTGGATATAAGCTGTTGGATAACCAAACAAAGACTACAGCAGGAATTTCAGAGGTGGAGGTGATTTTAATATACTTTTCCATCCTTTGCATAGGTCCACAAAGCATAGCCCTCCCATGCTCTTGCAGCAATCCTGCTCCAGTCAAATACCCAACTATGAACTGTGCTGATCAAGTTTATACTAGCTAATATCACAAGCATATTATTAAAAAGAAAAAAAGTCCCCACTGCCTGCGGGGATAAAATGAGTCTGCTTTTATTAAATACTGAATATAGTCCCATCTCCAAAACATTTCATAGCTCTTGTGGTTGTAAAGCTTGAATAAGGTCCAATGTTTTAAGATACATTGTTTCCAGATGTTCTGCAAGGATGCAAATACAGCCTTCACATCTGTCAAGAACAGTGTTTACACTATAAGCAGAAGCATTTCTGTAATCAACCAAAACAGGTCATGAAGATTCAAGGAATGCTGTGGGGAGTGTCTTTCATTTTAACTTTTCTTTATATGTTGATTTCTGAGGCATCACTGCATTATCTTTTGCTTATCACACCTAACAACGCAAAAAAGCTCTGTGCACACACCTGAATGGTACACATATGCATACTGCTTCTGAAACATTACAATTTTAAAACACTACAAAATAGCATGCATCATGCCCTAGCATAGGACTACTTAAAAAGTGATGCCAACAAATATATTTACAACTTAATTTGTGTCAAACTTTTTTTTTAAATTGACTTTAAAATTTAAAGACACTGTCAAGTTAAACTCTAAATTTAATCTACCATCCAACTCTTTCTGGACCAATTCTCCAATACTTCCAAACTCCTGGACCAATGAAACTTGAGAGAATTTCAGAATCAACAGGATACATACAACATACTTAGTGCTCCTGGCTACATGTTAATAGAGCAGCATAGATTGTGAACGCTACAGATGCCCTATAGTCCATCCTCTGCAAAGATGGCTATGGGAAGGCGGGGAAATCAGTAGGGCTGGTGGTTCCAAAAGGGCAGGCTGAGGCACTAGTCCAGGGGTAGGCAACCTATGGCACGCGTGCCAAAGGCGGCACACAAGCTGATTTTCAGTGGCACTCACACTGCCTGGGTCCTGGCCACCGGTCCGGGGGGCTCTGCATTTTAATTTAATTTTAAATGAAGCTTCTTAAACATTTTAAAAACCTTATTTACTTTACATACAACAATAGTTTAGTTATATATTACAGACTTATAGAAAGAGACCTTCTAAAAAGGTTAAAATGTATTACTGGCACGCGAAACCTTAAATTAAAGTGAATAAATGAAGACTCGGCACCCCACTTCTGAAAGGTTGCCGACCACTGCACTAGTCAATATCTCTTGGTCAACAGGTCTTTGGGATGGGATGAAGCATAGCAAGGAAGAATTCACATTCAGAGGTCAGAACTGTGTATTTTACAAGAAGATAAAAAATGTTTTCTTACAGTAAGGTTTAGGACAGAACAAATTAATGTATACAGTTACCTCTATACTAAAATAACCTCTGTCTACATAGTCACCAAGGAAGAGGTATCTTGTATTAGCTGGTGATCCTCCAACTTCAAACAGCTTCATTAGATCGAAGAACTGGCCATGAATATCACCACACACTGAAACAAAAATACTGTTTAAATGAACAAGAAGTCTCTTATTTATGGAAAAAATGACAAATTTATAAACTAACTACAGAGACATAACATATTTTCCTAAAGAAAGGTTCATTCTTCTTGGCTGGTAAACAATAAAACATGTTGATTTACAGCTAAATATAGCCTTTACACTAAATTTGGTATTTCTTTTTTTGCTAACAAGTAGGACACGCTATATCTAGACACATTTATTTACGCATTTATATGGTTTAACATACATTTATTCAAATTCTTAATTTTCAGTTATTTTAAAAAACTGTGAATGACATTTCTTTCTTTACTAGAGGATTAATATTTTACGCATGTCAAACTGCATTGGGATGGAAATTAGAATTTAATTAAATATGCACAATTATTTTAAATTATTTTTATAGTTCAAAAAAGTTTATCAAAACATATTTTACATGTAAAACTAACTGATTTTTTAAACAAAGGAAGTTTTACCAGCAATTAGTGAATTGAACTGATTATTTCTGGTCACCAAGTTTGTCAAGATTTCAGAACTCATCTCCTCCTACTTCATTTTTATTGATAGATTCGGAGAGGAAGACAAGCTCTCCTGCTTTTTTAAATTCCCAATTGGTTTCTCAACTCTGAATGAGCTATTCATTGAAGTGAACCAGTTGAATAAATTGAAATGAAGACAGTATTCTCTCTACACCTGCAGAAGAGGTGACTGCTATCAAAAGCTGGTTTAACAATTCAACAAACTCTGGTTCCAAGTACTTAGTCAATGACTTCCACCAGTTCAATGGTTTGACTTTCTTGAAGACTTTGGCAGCAAACATGTACTACTAAATTATTTTTTAAATTCAATTGTAATGATTTTAATAGAGTATAATAAGTTTAGACCTAAACATAGGTTAAATTGAATTTGAACTTATTAATAGCTTTATTTTTAAAAGAAAAATTTATTTAATTTAAACGTTTAAAATATCTGAAAAAAATCCCATAAATAATCAATTTGTATTCACTCTGAATGGCAGCTATATAATGTAAACAATATATTTTCTATCTGGTTATTTGTGTCTTTAAAAATAAAAAAGTTAAAAAGATTAAAGTAGCATCTTTATCAAATATGGTCAAATATGGTCTGTGACTGGTCAGAACCTGAAAGCATTACAGTATCTTTTCAAAAACAAAAGCCATTTCAACTTTCCAACTGGATCAGGTCCTATGTATTGTACTAAATAATGCACAACAGTTTTATCAGGTTGGTCTTAACTTGTTTGAGTTAAGACTACCAAGAGATCATCACATTTCGCATGAAAACTTGGATTCTTAGGGCAAAACAATCATGAATATTCCTCATTCACAACTCCTGTTCAAAATATTTGTTTCAGCAAATGGATGCTCTAGCACCATCCCACAAATTTTAGGCTGCAATTCCAATCTTCTCTTTGAAGCTCATTTTTCTCTTCTGGATTATTACATCTTTTAGTAACATTTATTATTGTTACAATGATTACAAAAACTGCTTTGCCTGTTGACATTGTATTAACAGTCCTACTGCTTTTCCCAAACATGTTTTATTCCTTCCTTTCTTCCACATCATTTTTTGATGCAACATTATGTTGAGTACTCAAGGAGAGTTATACAAAAGCAGTTCTGAGGGAAAGTTCAATGTGATTGTTATGATAAAGATATCTTTACATTTATTTTCCCCCCAAGAAAAGGCCTTCTAATGAAAATGCTGTGAAATTTTTACTTTAAGCATCAAAGAAATAAACTAAAGGTATTACCTGTAATTGGAGCTTCAACTTCTATCATAGTTTTCTCTCTTCGTAGAATTGCAGCACCCTCATTGATGATTCTAAGTGCAATTTCTTCATCTACCCGACCTTCTTTTACTAAGTGGTTCTTCAAAATGTCAACCCTAGGTTTTCCATTTATATCGAACACTTCTTCAGATGTCAAGCGATGTGTTGGTGGAAAAGGGACAGCTAAAATTTAAAGAGGCGAGGAATATCAATATTAGTAACAATTAGTTTCTTTAAAAATGCACTGGATGTAAACAGAGCAGAACTGAACTATACTGATTAGCTGCCATGCAAAGTGGGATAACATTTACCAAATGTGTTTTTTAAATTCACACATTTTGAAGATCTCACCGTGACACAGTGGGATATGTCTGCATCAAATTATTAATTCAGTCATGTACTATCTATGGAAATACTGGACACTAACTGCACAAGTCTGGACATGCCCAGACAGCAGCAGTGCCTGAAAAAGGTGTTTGACACTTCACTGAAGGACTATCCCTAAACCATCAGACAGCAATGTGAGGACATCAATTTAGATTGTGTCAACTACTGGCCCACCCCCATCGAGCAATGGTCTCTTTACACAGGGGCCCACAAAAACAGACAAGCATGACTGGTGAGGCTGAAGCTTCTCAACATGACAGAACGTCAAAGAGATGGAGGACCAATGTAGGAGCAGGGTCCTGACACCTGACCATCCCCACACAAGGATGTAAGGAGCACACATTAGGAAGGGCAAAACAGAATTTGAAGAATAGCTAGCCAAAGATTCAAAAAGTAATAGCAAAAATTTTTTTAAAGTACATCAGAAGCAGGAAGCCTGCTTCACAACCAGTGGGGCCACTGACCGATCAAGATGCTAAAGGAGCACTCAAGGACGATACGGTCATTGCAGAAAAATTAAATGAATTCTTTGCATTGGTCTTCAAGGCTGAGGATGTGAGGGAGATTCCCAAACCTGAGCCATTATTTTTAGGTGACTACAGGAACTGTCCTAGATTGAGGTGTCATTGGAGTAGGTTTTGGAACAAATTGATAAACTAAACAGTAATAAGTCACCAGGATCACACAGTAGTCATCCAAGAGTTCTGAAGGAACTCAAATGTAAAATTACAGAACTACTAACTGTGGTATGTAACCTATAGTTTAAATCAGCTTCTGTACCAGATGACTGGAGAGTACCTTATGTGACACTAATTTTTTAAAGAAGGATCCAGAGGTGATGCCAGCAATTACAGGCCAGTAAGCCTAACTTCAGTACCGGGCAAATTGGTTGAAACTATAATAAAGAACAAAATTATCAGACACATAGATGAACATGATTTGTTGGGGAAGAGTCAACATAGTTTTTGTAAAGGGAAATTACGCCTCACCAATTTAATAGAATTCTAGTCAACAAGCATGTGGACAAGGGGAATCCAGTGGATATAAAATTTACTTAGATTTTCAGATTTTGACAAGATCCCTCACCAAAGGCTCTTAAGCAAAGTAAACTGTCATGGGATAAGGGGGAAGGTGCTCTCATGGATCAGTAACTGGTTAAAAGATACGAAACAAAGAGTAGGAATAAATGGTCTATTTTCAGAATGGAGAGAGGTAAATAGTAGTGTCCCCCAAGGGTCTGTACTGGGACCAGTACTGTTCAACATATTCATAAATGATCCGGAAAAAGGGGTAAACAGTTGGGTGGCAAAATTTGCAGATGATACAAAACTACTCAAGATAATTAAGTCCAAAGCAGACTGCAAAGAGTTACAAAGGGATCTCTCAAAACTGGGTGACTGGGCAACTAAATGGCAGATGAAATTCAATGTTGATAAATGCAAAGTAATGCACATTGGAAAACATAACCCCAACTATACATATAAAATGAAATATAAATATAAAACTATACAGGTAAATTAGCTGTTACCACTCAAGAAAGAGATCTTGGAGTCATTGTGGATAGTTCTCTGAAAACATCCACTCAGTGTGCAGCGGCAATCAAAAAAGCGAACAGAATGTTCGGAATCATTAAGAAAGGGACAGATCATAGAATCATAGAATCTCAGGGTTGGAAGGGACCTCAGGAGGTCATCTAGTCCAACCCCCTGCTCAAAGCAGGACCAAACCCAACTAAATCAGCCCAGCCAGGGCTTTGTCAAGCCTGACCTTAAAAACCTCTAAGGAAGGAGATACCACTACCTCCCTAGGTAACCCATTCCAGTTCTTCACCACCCTACTAGTGAAAAAGTTTTTCCTAATGTCCAACCTAAACCTCCCCCTCTGCAACTTGAGACCATTACTCCTTGTTCTGTCATCTTCTATCACTGAGAACAGTCTAGATCCATCCTCTTTGGAACCCCCTTTCAGGTAGTTGAAAGCAGCTATCAAATCGCCCCTCATTCTTCTCTTCTGCAGACTAAACAATCCCAGTTCCCTCAGCCTCTCCTCGTAAGTCATGTGCTCCAGCCCCCTAATCATTTTTGTTGCCCTCCGCTGGACTCTCTCCAATTTATCCACATCCTTCTTGTAGTGTGGGGCCCAAAACTGGACACAGTACTCCAAATGAGGCCTCACCAGTGCTGAGTAGAGGGGAATGATCACATCCCTCGATCTGCTGGAAATGCCCCTACTTATACAACCCAAAATGCCATTAGCCTTCTTGGCAACAAGGGCACACTGTTGACTCATATTCAGCTTTTCGTCCACCGTAACCCCTAGGTCCTTTTCTGCAGAACTGCTGCCCAGCCATTCGGTCCCTAGTCTATAGCAGTGCATGGGATTCTTTCGTCCTAAATGCAGGACTCTGCACTTGTCCTTGTTGAACCTCATCATATTTCTTTTGGCCCAATCCTCTAATTTGTCTAGGTCCCTCTGTATCCTATCCCTACCCTCCAGCGTATCAACCACTCCTCCCAGTTTAGTGTCATCTGCAAACTTGCTAAGGGTGCAGTCCACACCATCTTCCAGATCGTTAATGAAGATATTGAATAAAACCGGCCCCAGCACCGACCCTTGGGGCACTCCACTTGATACCGGCTGCCAACTAGACAAGGAACCATTGATCACTACCCGTTGAGCCCGACCATCTAGCCAGTTTTCTATCCACCTTACCGTCCATTCATCCAGCCCATACTTCTTTAACTTGCTGGCAAGAATACTGTGGGAGACTGTATCAAAAGCTTTGCTAAAGTCCAGAAATAGCACATCCACTGCTTTCCCCTCATCCACAGAGCCGGTTATCTTATCATAGAAGGCAATTAGGTTAGTCAGGCATGACTTGCCCTTGGTGAATCCATGCTGACTGTTCCTGATCACTTTCCCCTCCTTTAAGTGGTTCAGGATTGATTCCTTGAGGACCTGTTCCATGATTTTTCCAGGGACTGAGGTGAGACTAACTGGCCTGTAGTTCCCTGGATCTTCCTTCTTCCCTTTCTTAAAGATGGGCACTACATTAGCTTTTTTCCAGTCGTCCGGGACCTCCCCCGATCGCCATGATTTTTCAAAGATAATGGCCAATGGCTCCGCAATCTCATCGGCCAACTCCTTTAGCACCCTCGGATGCAGCGCATCCGGCCCCATGGACTTGTGCTCGTCCAGCTTTCCTAAATAGTCCCGAACTACTACTTTCTCCACAGAGAGCTGGTCACCTCCTCCCCATACCGTGCTGCAGAGTGCAGCTGTCTGGGAGCTGACCTTGTCTGTGAAGACAGAGGCAAAAAAAGCATTTAGTACACTAGCTTTCTCCACATCCTCTGTCACTAGGTTCCCTCCCTCATTCAGCAAGGGGCCCACACTTTCCTTGACTTTCTTCTTGTTGCTAACATACCTAAAGAAACCCTTCTTGTTACTCCTAACATCTCCGGCTAGCTGCAACTCCAAGTGTGATTTGGCCTTCCTAATTTCACACCTGCATGCCTGAGCAATACTTTTATACTCCTCCCTGGTTATTTGTTCAATCTTCCACTTCTTGTAAGCTGTTTTTTTGTGTTTAAGACGAGCAAGGATTTCACTGTTAAGCCAAGCTGGTCGCCTGCCATATTTACTTTTCTTCCTACACATGGGGATGGTTTGTTCCTGCAACCTCAATAAGGTTTCTTTAAAATACAGCCAGCTTTCCTCTACTCCTTTCCCCCTCATGTTATTCTCCCAGGGGACCTTGCCCATCAGTTCCCTGAGGGAGTCAAAGTCTGCTTTTCTAAAGTCCAGGGTCTCTGTTCTACTGCTCTCCTTTCTTCCTTGTATCAGGATCCTGAACTCGACCATCTCATGGTCACTGCCTCCCAGGTTCCCATCCACTATTGCTTCCTCTACTATTTCTTCCCTGTTTGTGAGCAGCAGGTCAAGAAAAGCTTTTCCCCTAGTTGGTTCCTCCAGCACTTGCACCAGGAAGTTGTCCCCTACACTTTCCAGAAACTTCCTGGATTGTCTGTGAGCTGCTGTATTGCTCTCCCAGCAGATATCAGGGTGATTAAAGTCACCCATGAGAACCAGGGCCTGTGATCTAGCAATTTCTGTTAGTTGCTGGAAGAAAGCCTCGTCCACCTCATCCCCCTGGTCTGGGGGTCTGTAGCAGACTCCCACCACGACATTACCCTTGTTGTTCATACTTCTAAATTTAATCCAGAGACACTCAGGTTTTTCTGCAGTTTCGTACTGGAGCTCTGAGCAGTCATACTGCTCTCTTAGATAAGACAGAAAATATCATCTTGCCTCTATATAAATCCATGCCATGCCCACATCTTGAACACTGCATGCAGATGTGGTCACCCCATCTCAAAAAGATATATTGGAGTTGGAAAAGGTACAGAAAAGGGCAAGAAAAATAATATGGGATATGGAACAGCTTCCGTATGAGGAGCAATTAATATGACTGGGACTTTTCAGCTTGGAAAAAAGACGACTAAGGGGGGATATGATAGAGGCCTGAAAAATCATGATGGGTGTGGAGAAAGTAAATGAAGACGTGTTATTTACTCCTTCTCATAACACAAGAACTAGGAGTCACCCAATGAAATTAATAGGCAGCAGGTTTAAAACAAACAAAAAGGAAATATTTCTTTGCACAATACACAGTCACTCTGTGGAATTCACTCTGTGGAATTCTTTGCCAGAGGATGTTGTGAAGGCCAAGACTATAACAGGGTTCAAAAAAGAACTAGATAAATTCATGGAGGATAGGTCCATCAATGGCTATTAGCCAGGATGGACAAGAAAGGTGTCCCTAGCATCTATTTGCCAGAAGCTGGGAATGGGCAACAGGGGATGGATCACTTGATGATTACCTGTTCTGTTAATTCCCTATGAAGCACCTGGCATTGACCACTGTTGGAAGACAGGATGCTGGGCCAGATGGACCTTTGGTATGGCCATTCTTATATTCTTATGACTTGCAAGGAAGAGAGGACAGGATGAACTCTGCCCAGCCTGAAATGCTGCCGAACCTCAGGCTCACAGAAAAAGTGAGCTCAGACTAAGGGAGAACGTGTCTCAGGACTTGTGTTATTTTCAAAGATCTGTAACTCTGAGTGATTTAGAAGTAAAATCACTGTGGTTAAGAAAATCCTTTGCTATGCCCGTGTTCCTTGCTTTCCTGCCATGTAGTCCCTGAAGGGGTTAAACTAGAAACCCACAGTACTTACAACCTAGGTGGAACTCTGAGGGAGCACGTGCAAGCGACTCAAGCGGCTCAGAGGGGTTCAAACAACCATTTCAGGGTCTAGGGCAGCTGCACGAAGGCATCCTACATCCCAAGGAAGATAGACAAGTCTGAGCCTGGGAACCTGCCCTATAGTTAGGGCCCTACCAAATTCACGGCCGTGAAAACACGGTCTCCCCTGTGAAATCTGGTCTTTTGTGTACTTTTACCCTATATTATACAGATTTCACAGGGGAGACCAGCATTTCTCAAACTGGGGGTCCCAACACAAAAGCGGGTCATGGGGAGGGGGGAATTGTAAGATTATTGTAGGGAGGTCATGGTATTGCCCCACTTATGTCCGCGCCTATTGCTGGCAGCGGCGCTGCCTTCAGAACTGGGTGGCTGGAGAGCGGCGGCTGCTGGATGGGTGCCCAGCTCTGAAGGCAGTACCCCGCCAGCAGCAGTGCAAAGGGTGCCATAGCATACCACCCTTCTGCACTGCGGCCTTTAGAGATGGTGGCAGCTGCTGGCTGAGGACCCAGCTCTGAAGGCCGCAACACAGAAGGGTGGAAATACCATACCATGTCATCCTTACTTCTGCGCTGCTGCTAGCGGTGGCACTGCCTTCAGAGCTGAGCTCCCAGCCAGCAGCTACCACTCTACAGCCACCCAGCCGGATCAAACAGAGAATGTATTTTTTTGCCAAGCCCACACAACAGAAACTTTCCACTCCGAACTCTTAGATATAAGCTACTAAAACTCATGTCCCTGTTATGAGTTCGAAGAAATTAGACCCCATTTTTAGATACATTTGGATACAAACCGTTGAAACTACTAAATACCAGACCTCCATTCCACCTAGCTCCTCCTTTCCCTCCCAAGTCCCTTCCTACCCTCCTTTTCCTATTTATGTCTTCTCCTATTTTTCTACTGTAACTCCCACCCTAATGTGTTATGTCTATGTAGTGTTTGCAAATTGTCTATTTAGTGTTGTTTGGTTTTGTATTATCTGGTTGTGCAGCTTTGATGAGTTGTAAAACTGCATAATTCTACTGGAGACCCTACGAAGCATGTGGTATTTGGAAACATATCCCAGCAGTACGTTATTTAACTTTTTCAATTTTTTGTGTTTTCATATAAGAAGTCAATACAACTCTTCCAAGTACTGGATCTGAACTAGTGATCAGAAAGAAGAATAACTAATTTGATCCCTAAAATATACCAGTATTGAAATTTTTAGTCAACATGATTTTCTACATGCATTTTTAGAAAGTGATTCCAAAATTAACAAGCAGACAGACAAAGGCCAAACCAAGTAAGTATAGACAAACAGGCAGAATGGGGACTGCAAAATAAGAAATGGTTACTAACCTGTTCTGTAACTGTTGTTGTTCGGAATGTGTTGCACACGTCCATTCCACTTCAGGTGTGTGTGCATCCAGTGTACTGTTGTAGGAGATTTTCTCTCAGCAGTACACATGGGGGCAGCGCATGTGACCTCTACTGCCTCACACTGCTGTGCAATGGTAAAAGGCAGAGCCACCCCCAACTCAAACCCCACCCCCCATCTTCTTCTTACCAGAAAGACTCCAATATAGAGGAGAACGAGGGTGCGTATCGTGTAATGTACACATGCAACACATCTTGAAGAACACCACTTACGGAAACAATAACCGTTTCTTCAAATAATTGCACATGTTCATTCCAGTGCAGGTGACTCACAAGTAATTCTATCTGGAGGTTGGATCGGAACCTGAATAAGGATTGGAGAACCACACATCCGAACCTGACATCATCGCAAGATTGCAGAGAGATGGCGTAATATGAGACAAAGGTATGCTCTGAAGACCATGTTGCAGCTTTACAAATGATCAGGATAGGCACTTGAGCTAGGAGACCACCAAGGCCGCACGAGATCTTGTTTGAATGTGCTATTACTCTGCTTGGTATAGCTACATTGGCCAAGTTGTAACGCAAGCATATACAGGAGAATATCCAAGATGAGATCTTCTGAGAAGAGACAGAGTCCCTTCATCCTATCTGCAACTGCCACAAATAATTGGGAGGACAATCTACACTGTTAGAATTCTATTTGGACAGAACCAAACACTCTCCTGACATCCAAAGTGTGTAATCTCTCCTCGTCCTTATGGGCTTGAGGATTTGTAAATAAATAAAATAGGTATGTTGCCCGACTAAAATGGAAAAGAGACATACCACTTTTGTAAGAAACTTTGGATGAGGGCATAGATAAACCGTGTCCTTGTAGAAGACAGTGTATGGAGGTCCATACATTACAGTGTGTAATTCACCTACTCTCCTGGATGAGGTGATTGCCACTATGAAGGCCACCTTCATCGAGAGATGCAACAAGGAACAGGGTAGCTAAGGGCTCAAAGGGAGGACCCATTAGTCCTGACAAAACAAGGTTCAAGTCCCAAGAGAAAAGGATCATCTACCTGAGGGTACAACCTCTCCAGACCCTTCGAAAAACATATTGACACAGAATTGGAAAAACAAGAACAATCATCAGTTGGAGGGTGGAAGGCCAAAATAGCTGCTAGATAGACTTTGATGGAACTAATGGCCAAACCTTGTTGTTTTATTGGTAACAGTGGTGGCTGCTTACTGAGGGCCCAGCTTCTGCAGCGCAGAAGTAAGGGTGGCAATACCATACTAGCAACCAGGGGAGTTTGAGGGAGGAAGTCATAATATAATAGCTATGGTGAGGAAGGGCTGCATAGCCAGTGCCAACACTGCTCCTGTCTCCTCCACCTGCGCCTGTATCCAGACAACCTAACCATGGATGCTCTACCCAGATCCTGGTTTGGATTTGCAAAGATTGTGGGCTACATTTCCCACTCACAGAAAGCCAGGCTCGGGGGACCATCCAGTGTGAAGGGTGCCTGCTGGTGGAATCTCTCAGGAAGCAAATGGGAGAGCTACAGGAGGAGGTGGCTAGGCTGAGGAGCATCCGGGCCCATGAGGAATTCCTTGAGAGTATTCATATGGAGACATGCAAGGCTGAAGAAGCTATCCAGCTACAGAGGACTGCTGTCACACCACTGGGGGAGGAGGGTATGGCTCTGTCACAGGGAGGACACTGGCTGCTGGTTACTTCTGGCAGCAGGCAGTGATTCACCCCTACTTCCAACCCACCCACCATGGTGATGGAAAACCGCTATGCTGTACTGGCAACGAGCGATGAGGAATCACCACCGAAGGTAGAGGAGGAAAAGCCATGTACCCACAAGACTTGGAAGATTGCAGCCACCTCTCCCAGGAGGAAACGTAGGGAAGTGGTGGTTGATGACTCTCTTCTGAATGAGATGGAGGCACCCATCTGTCGCCCTGATATAGCATCCCGGGAGGTATGCTGCCTGCCAGGGGCCCATATCCAAGATGTTACGGAGGAATTGTCAAGGATCATCTGGCCCTCTGACTACTACCCCATGTTACTCATCCATGTGGGCACTAATGATACTGTGAGGTATGACCCTCAGCAGATCAGAAGTGACTACAAGGCTCTGGGAGTAAGGGTGACGGAGTTTGGAACACAGGTGGTGTTCTCTTCAATCCTTCCGGTCAAAGGTAGGGGCCCAGATGCATCCTGGAGGCGAATGCCTGGCTGCTAGGATGGTGTCACCAGGAGGGCTTTGGCTTCCTCGACCACAGGATGCTGTTCCAGGAAGGACTGCTAAGCAGAGATGGGGTCCACCTATCGAGGAAGGGGAAGAGCATATTTGGATATAGACTGGCTAATCTTGTGAGGAGGGCTTTAAAACTAGGTTCGAAGGGGGCAGGTGACCAAAGCCCACACAGGTAAGTCAAAAACATGGAGACCTGGGAGAAGGGTCGAAATTTGGGGGAGCATGGGCTGTTATAGCAGGGNGGGGGGGGGGGGGGGGGGGGGGGGGGGGGGGGGGGGGGAGAATCAAATCAGTATCTTAGATGTCTGTACACTTATGTGAGAAGTATGGGGAATAAGCAGGAAGAACTCGAAATGCCAGAAAATAAACACAGCTATAACATAGTTGACTTGGTGGGATAATACGCATGACTGGAATATTGGTATAGAAGAGTACAGCTTGCTCAGGAGGGACAGTCAGGGGGAAAAGGGAAGAGATGTTGCCTTATATATTAAAAATGTATACACTTGGACTGAGGTCAAGATGGAAATAGGAGACAGATTTGTTGAAAGTCTCTGGGTAAGGATAAAAGGAGTAAAAAACAAGGGTGATGTCATGCTAAGGGTCTACTACAGACCACCTAACCAGGAAGAAGAGGTGGATGACGCTTTTTTTAAGCAACTAACAAAATCATCCAAAGCACAGGACTTGGTGGTAATGGGGGACTTCAACTAGCCAGACATCTGTTGGGAAAATAACACAGCAAGGCACAGATTATCTAACTAGTTCTTGGAATGTATTGGAGACCATTTTTTATTTCAGAAGGTGGAGAAAGCTACTAGGGGAGAGGCTGTTCTAGATTTAATTTTGACAAATAGGGAGGAACTGGTTGAGATTCTGAAAGTGGAAGGCAGCTTGGATGATTTAGTTGGGAATTGGTCCTGCTTTGAGCAGGGGGTTGGACTAGATGACCTCCTGAGGTCCCTTCCAACCCTGATATTCTATGATTCTATGAAAGTGATCATGAAATGGTAGAGTTCATGATTTTAAGGAATGGTAGGAGAGAGACCAGCAAAATAAAGACAATGTATTTCAGGAAGGCAGACTTTAGCAAACTCAGGGAGTTGGCAAGTAAGATCCCATGGGAAGCAAGTCTAAGGGGAAAAACAATTAAAGACAGTTGGCAGTTTTTCAAAGAGACATTATTAAGGGCACAAGAGCAAACTATCCCACTGCGTAGGAAAGATATGAAGCATGGCAAGAGGACACCTTGGCTTAACCAGGAGATCTTCAATGATCTGAAACTCAAAAAGAGTCCTACAAAAAGTGGAAACTAGGTCAAATTACAAAGGATGAATATAAACAAATAACACAAGTATATAGGGACAAAATTAGAAAGGCCAGGGCACAAAACGAGATCAAACTAGCTAGAGACATAAAGGGTAACAAGAAAAAATTCTACAAATACATTAGAAGCAAGAGGAAGACCAAGGACAGGGTAGACCCATTACTCAATGGGGGGGGGGGGGGGACAACAACAGAAAATGGGGAAATGGCAGAGGTGCTTAATGACTTGTTTGTTTTGGTTTTCACCAAGAAGGTTGGTGGTGATTGGATATCTAACAGTGAATGCCAGGGAAAATGAGGTAGGATCAGAGGCTAAAATAGGGAAAGAACAAAGACTGAAAAAGGGCAAATATAGTGCCAATCTATAAAAGGGGAAATAAGGACAACCCGGGGAATTACAGACCAGTCAGATTAATTTCTGTACCTGGAAAGATAATGGAGCAAATAAAGCAATCAATTTGCAAACATCTAGAAGATAATAAGGTGATAAGTAACAGTCAGCATGGATTTGTCAAGAACAAATCATGTCAAACCAACCTGATAGCTTTCTTTGACAGGGTAACAAACCTGGTGGATATGGGGAAAGCAGTAGACATGGTATATCTTGACTTTAGTAAAGCTTTTGATACTGTCTCACATGACCTTCTCATAAACAAACTAGGGAAATGCAACCTAGATGGAGCTACTATACAGTGGGTGCATAAATGGTTGGAAAACCATTCCCAGAGAGTAGTTATCAGTGGTTCAGTGTCATGCTGGAAGGGCATAACGAGTGGGGTGCCGCAGGGATCAGTTCTGGGTCTGGTTCTGTTCAATATCTTCATCAATGATTTAGATAATGGCATAGAGTACACTTATAAATGCTGCAAAACCTCTGTTAGTCTATAAGGTGCCACAGGATTCTTTGCTGCTTATAAAGTTTGTGGATGATACCAAGCTGGGAGGGGTTGCAAGTGCTTTGGAGGATAGGATTATAACTCAAAATGATCTGGACAATTTGGAGAAATGGTCTGAAGTAAATAGGATGAAATTCAATAAGGACAAATGCAAAGTACTCCACTTAGGAAGGAACAATCAATTGCACACATACAAAATAGGAAATGACTGCCTAGGAAGGAGTACTGCGGAAAGGGACCTGGGGGTCATAGTGGACCACAAGCTAAATATGAATCAACAGTGTAACTCTGTTGCAAAAAAAGCAATCATTCTGGGATGTATTAGTAGGAGTGTTGTAAGCAAGACACAAGAAGTAATTCTTCTATTCTACTCTGCGCTGATTAGGCCTCAACTGGAGTATTGTGTCCAGTTCTGTGCGCCATGTTTCAGGAAAGACGTGAACAAATTGGAGAAAGTCCAGAGAAGAGCAACAAAAATGATTAAAGGTCTAGAAAACATGACCTCTGAGGGAAGATTGAAAAAACTGAGTTTGTTTAGTCTGGAAAAGAGAAGACAGAGGGGACATGATAAGTTCTCAAGTACATAAAAGGTTGTTACAAGGAGGAGGGAGAAGAATTGTTCTTCTTAACCTCCGAGAATAGGACAAGAAGCAATGGGCTTAAATTGCAGCAAGGGAGGTTTAGGTTGGACATTAGGAAAAACTTCTTAACTGTCAGGGTGGTTAAGCACTGGAATAAATTGCCTAGGGAGGTTGTGGACTCTCCATCATTGGAGATTTTTAAGAGCAGGTTAGACAAACACCTGTCAGGGATGGTCTAGATAATACTTAGTTCTGCCGTGAGTGCAGGGGACTGGACTAGATGATCTCTCAAGGTCCCTTCCAGTCATATGATTCTATGATACCATGTCATCCTTACTGCTGCGCCGGTGCTGGTGGGGGCTCTGCCTTCAGACCTGGGCTCCCAGCCAGCAGCCGACGCGCTCCAGCTGCCCAGCTCTGAAGGCAGCGCCTCCGCCAGCAGCAGTGCAGAAGTAAGTGTAGCAGTACCACAACCCCCCCTACAATATCCTTGGGACCCCCGCCCACACACACAGACACACACAACTCCTTTTTGGGTCAGGACCCCTACAATTACAACACTGAAATTTCAGATTTAAATAGGTGAAATCATGAAATTTATTATTTAAAAATCCCATGACCGCGAAATTGACCAAAATGGACCGTGGATTTGGTAGGGCCCTAATTATAGATACTGTGTATTTGTTTACCCTCAAAAGTTAAGATTTCTATTCCAAAACAAAATACTTAAAACTCTATAAAAACTTTCCTTGAGTCAGTTTCTGTTAACTCAGTTTCTAGATCAGTAGCAGCGCATCACTGCATTTCTGTATGTTTTATGTGATAAGAAAAGAGGTGAATCAATGGAATAATTGATGCAGAAATAATGTATGAATCTCTTAACTGAAATGAAATTGCATTTGATGCTGAACTTGCTTTTTTCTGCTTTTAGAAAACCAATGATTTTTTTCCAAATTAAAGGCTCACAAACAGAAGGACTCTGAAAATCTTGCATTAGTATTAAGCAGCTGTACCAAATTTAGCACTATTTTTTGTGAAATGACTTAACATAGCCACAAATTCTTTGTTTTGCTTTTCATGTCTGTTTCTTTTAGAATAGGAGTAATTAGATTTCCTTTGTAAGAAGTAAAATCATGTAGTTCAAAATTCAATACAGTTAATATATTTTAGCAATGAAAAATCACTTTACAAAGTTTCCTTTTAGTTCAGCACAAGATAATTGTTTAAACTGATTTTGTAAATAGAAGTCAACTGTTCAGATGAGAAATGAAACTTTAAAAAAAAATCTATTTAATATGGGAATTCTGACTAGCTTATCAAGAGTGTTGCAAGGCATCTTCTCTTGAAGGCATCTTGCTCATGACTGTTAAAGAACTAATGATCTAAATTAGGGGTTATTAACTTGATTTTTACCTGTCATTTTATAAAGGAAAATAGGACTGTGAACTTATTTGTTTTTTTGCTCATCTTTCACAAAATTAACGTTTGTTGAGTAAAATGACTAAATGAAACATATTAAAATTGTACTAAGAGTGACAAAAAGACCACAATTATTATGAAATGCCGTAACAGAACATCAGACGCTACTTTTGTGAGTAAAGGAGAATATCCTTTTTAGAGGGAAATAAGAATAAGTAATCTGAATACAAATGTTTTGGCTCAATCACATCATTCTCACCATTAAAGTTATTATTTTTATATATACTTTACATACACACAAACTACTTTAAAAACACATTATTAAGGTTGCAAAGCCAAGCACTCAAAAGTTAGGAAATGCCAGAATTCAGGGTGTCTGTGCAAACTCGATTCATACTTCTTTCTGCATATGCATCTTACAGTCTTTAGTTACATGATCACATCCTATTTTCCGCCCCACAGGACCTTCGCCTTATTCAACACACAGGATGGACAGTGCTCCCTTAGTGAATATTTAATATTTTGTTTTATCCTCCTTGTCCTAAGCCTTATTTACTGCAGAGTATTAAACCCTGCTCCGAAGACAAAATTACTGATTCCCTCATGCACTTTTCTATGGCACACATCACCACAGAATCTGAGTAGCTCACAAACTTCAGTGAATTTATTTTCACTGCACTGAGAGACCAGGGGCATTATTATTCCCATTTTACAGATGGGAAGCTGAGGCACAGAGTGGTGAAGTGCCTTCCCCAAAGTTATCCAGCAAGCCAGTGGCAGAACTGGAATCAGAAGCCAGGTCTCCTGAGTCTCAGTCCATTGTCCACTTGGTCCTCTAGAGCAGTGGTTCTTGTAGTAGGAAGAGAGCCTGAGACATAAGCCCTTGTATTAGGGGCCTGGTATGAGTCAGGACCTGCTCACACAATCTGGCAAGAACAGGGCTGATATTGCAGAAATACACATTCCTAAAAAATGCTAAGCACAGAGTACTCATGCAAACACATCCCCATATCAAGTGGTACCAGAACATCCCTAAATCAAGGATGGTACAAAAACATTCCCCAAGGATAACAGGAACACACTGATCCCTCCTAAAAGATAAGGTCAGGATGACAGTACGTAATACAGATGTTTTGATCAAACCAACATGTACAAGGTGATAACGAGCCACATCAGGGGGCAGTAACTAACTATGTCAGAGGCAGTACTAACTTGTTTGTATTAGGGTATAAAGATGTATCTCAGAGGAAGTATCTTTGGCCAGCCTAGGCGGCAGTGGAAAGTCCCGCCACTGACTGAGCTGCGTCCATTGTCACAGGCATACATGTGTTAGTATCCTTGTAGAGTCTACCAGGTGCTATCACCGTGCTTCGTTGACAATAAACCTGGCTGGGTGCCTTCATACCTTAACGGATCTTGTGGTCATTGGGCGGTTCACTCAAGATCTGCTGTGCCAACTGTCGGCGCAGAGCTGGGACAGAACACAAGGAGAACATACATGCCCAGCCGAACATCTAACAACATTGGTGACCCCAACTACTGATCTGGTAAATAAGCAAGCTGTCCTCTGTAGGAATTGCAATCTAACATGACAGAAAACCACAAGCTAGGGAACTCCCTTAACCCCTCCCTGCTAATTCCCACACAGTTTAATAAGGTATGGATGTGCTGGGACTGAAGTGTTAACTCTCATGCTCAAACTTTGTCATATTTACTGTTATGCTCTGGGCAGGGTTGATTAATGTCACTCAATATAGTAAACTCTTAATTGTATTTATATTCTGTTCCTAGACAGAATATGCCTTTGTGTGGGTTTTGATTATGTTATTTTGTTTTTTTAAGGTGGCCACCTGGTTTTCAGTTCTCACATTTGCTTATCCTTACATCCATTTTCCTATTGATTAGAGAGCATAAATTGTTTTACTTTAAAAAGTTAACACTTCAGAGACTACAGAAGAACATATGATTGTAATATCTAAAATGCATCAGTAAGTGGGATTAAAAATGGAACAAAGATTCTTGGTCATTGTACGGTGTACTTTCAATTTTGCTTTAGCAATCAAGTTGAAAGGCATAATATTGTTCATATTATTAAAGAAATAAAAATAAGCAATATTGTCATTAAATAGGTTATGGATGATGGTTTTGAAGGGTGTATGCAGTTGCTGCAAACTAATGGGTTTAATCTAACCTTTGATGAAGAAATAATAGCATGTAATGGCCCAAGAAAACAGGAATGCAGCAGGATGTGCTCTAGAGCAGTGGTTCTCCAACTTTTTTTTTCGTGGACCACTTGAAAATTGCTGAGGGTCTCGGCGGACCACTTAATGATCTTTCCAAACGTTGTTTGTACAGTACCATTAGCCGACTACTGTAAAGCGCTTTGGATTAAAAAAAAAGTAATTAACTTTTTTAGTTCTACAAATAAAAGCACCCAACTCATATTTTAATATCAGTAGTCTTACCTTTCTAATGCGATAGATGTGCCCTCTCTCCCCCACCGCGGCAGCCCCTGAGCTGGGGCTGGGAAGGAGGGGGTTCTCTCCCTCTCTACCCTGCCATAGCAGCCGCATAGCTGAGGCTGGGAAGTAGGGCCGTTTCTCCCCAGCAGCCGCAGCCCTGGTGAATGTCACCTCTTTCACTGGCCACCACAGCCCTGCATGTCCCACATTCCCCCCACCCCCTCTTCTCACCCCACTGCCCCCTCCGATCTATCCCTTATTCCCCCCAAGGCCACCACCTCACCTTACATGTGCGTCTTCTCCAGGGTCCAGGCACCTAATTAGTGGAGCCACGCCTGCGCGGCTCCACTAATTAGGTGGGTGGGCTCTTCATTCTTTCGTGTGCAGCCACCCAGGCGCACACCTTAGTGGGAACTATCCAGGGACCACCTGAATGGAGCTCGCGGACCACAGTTTTAGAACCTCTACTCTAGAGGTATGTCTACACTGCAATTAAACACTAGCGACTGGCCCATGTCAGCTGACTCGGGCTCACAGTGCTCAGGCTATGGGGCTGTAAAATTGCTGTGTAGAATTCAGGCTCAGGTTGGTGCCCTAACTCTGGGACGCCATGATGGGAAAGCGTCCCAGAGTTCCAGCCCAAGTCCAAATGTCTATACCACAATTTTACAGCCCTGCAGACCTAGTCAGCTGACACGGGCCAGACACAGGTGTTCAACTGAAGTGCAGACATACCCTAAGATTACTCAGAAATCTAAAGGATGTTTCATAGTCTTTGTAGACTTTAAGAGGAATTACCCTGAGAAAATAACATGGTATTGGCCACTGAAGGATTCCCTTCTTCCGTCCCCAGCAGCAGCAGAAGGCATTTGGAGATGAATCTCTAAAATAGCACATACACACTAATACAAATGACACAGATGGTGTCCAATTGTTAAGGAAATTAATGTATTAATAAACAGTATCCAAATCATGATTTACAATTGGCGTGCACAGCATTTTTGAAGCAACAAACTGATGTCCACCAGAGTCAAAGACTAATAAACTTGTTCTCAAATATTGTTTTGGCATCTCTTCTATTGTTTGAAAGATTAAAAGTGTGTTGATTCAAAATTAAATCATTATGGTCCTGCAAACGAGCAATGTGCTACCAATGAGCTCCAACAATTTTTTCCTCTCCTTTTATAAATACCGTTTCCCAGATGCACTTGCAGACAGGAGAGATAAGGGACTATTATTTATTTGTACTTCAGTAGTGGCAAGGGGCTTCAATGAGGTATCAGAATTCCATTGTGTTAGGCACTGTACACACACCAGGAGTCATTCCCTGGTCCAAAGACCTTACAATATAATCAGGAAAACAAAACTGGCTACTCATACCCATAACCAGGACCCTGTGCATTCCATGACACTTGCCATGGAATTCAATCCCTGCTCCAGAATCTCAGCTAACTCATCCTTATGGTTTCATACATATCCTTGAAAGCTTGATATCCCAAGGGCTTGTCTACACTCACAACTTGTTCTGGTACAGCATAGTGTAACTGAAGCATCTATTTTGGCAGTGTGTGTTCACAGTGTGGCACCTGACCCAGTGCAAGTCACAATACTTGTACCCTCACAGCAGTATGCTGCATTGATTAAAGCATGGTGCCCTGTCAGTAGGTATATCGCCTGCAGGCTTACTATCATATGGGTAATTTTCACAGTGTATTGTGGAATACTTGCTGGCATTCAAGGGAATTGTGGGACTGGGGAACAAACACTCAGTATTCCTTTTGATCTGT
The DNA here is from genome assembly GCA_003942145.1 of Platysternon megacephalum. Classification (NCBI taxonomy): domain Eukaryota; kingdom Metazoa; phylum Chordata; order Testudines; family Platysternidae; genus Platysternon; species Platysternon megacephalum. The sequence goes on along the minus strand of QXTE01000148.1, from coordinate 1,782,571 downwards.
CCCATCAATCTCTATTTGCTCTTGCCATTTCCAAAATGCTCCCTGTCAATATGGATGAGGATCAGAGGAATGTAGTACAGCACTCATGCAGTATAAGAACCTATAGAGAATAGAATGTCCACTATTAGGATAGGACATATAATTATAAAGCCTGGCCACTGGAGGGCAAAAAAGTTACCAGAGAAATATATGCTGAAGAAAGTAGTACAGTGTGGGATTGCAGTGGGAGAACTTCTTTCACTGGGAAGCTGTATTTGTTTCAGTGGGCATTAACTCCACCAATGAAGATGTGTGCTACTCAAAAGAGAGAAATACCAAATGAACTCAGTGATATTCTGATGCTAAGACACATGCATGTCATCAACCAAACAACAACAACAACAACAAAGGTTTTACTGGTGCAACCCTTATGCGAGGAGCCCACAGCTCAGGCTCTCAGCACTGGGCAAAGAGGTTCCAGCTGTCACCACTGCTAACAACTGGAACATCTGCCCCCCGCTCAATTTCAAAACAGGGATCCTACCAATGTGAAATTAACGTTCTTGTCAATTTCATGGTTCCAGCTGACAGCCACCCTGACAGTCAACAGCTATTCAAATAAGGCAGTTTCTACACAGACACTGTCACCCAAACGACATCGACCTAATCAAGGTGGATTTACTAGGTGAGCGTATCGGCTAAGAAACACAGTAGCGGGTACTTACTTCAGCTATGTCTACACTATGGACCTTACAGCAGCACAGCTGTACCCACTGCAACTGCGCCACTGTAAGGTCTCCCATGTAGCCATTCTATGCTGGCAGGAGATAGCTTTCCCGCCAGCATAATTAAACCACCCCAACGAGCAGCAGTAGCTATGTCAGCAAGAGAGCGTCTCCTGCCAACATAGCGCCATCCACACCAGTGCTTTTGTGGGTCAGGGAAGTGTTTTTTTCACACCCCTGAACGACAAAAATGTTGCCGACATAAGTACTAGTGTAGACAAAGCCATTGTTAGGTCAACGTAAGCTGCCTTATGTCCACTTAACTTTGTACTGTAGACATGCCCTAGCCCTTATGGTTGCAGACATAACCCTGAAAACATGAACTGAGCACAAACTGATCTAGAGAGCCTAAATCAATAGTTCTAAAAGGTGTGAACTACCTTATTCATCTCAATTAAGGATCCATGGGCTCTGCAAATTCAACATCTGTAGAATCTGCCCTTTTTCCAAGATGCCACAAAATTCACCACTTTGCTTACATTTTTGTAAATGCTTGTCGCTTGGGGCAACCTCGTGCATTCCAATGCATGCATAAATAAAGCTGTTTAGATCCTGTGGACCTTTAGCACTTAGTTTAAACCCATCAGAACTTTCTTGAACTGTGCAACAGCTTCCTTCACAGTGGTGCAGCTTCCTTGCAGCTGTAGCCTACTTCAGGAGCCTTAAGGTTTCCCTAAACTTTTCAATATCTATTTATAAGTGTATTGACAAACAATCTACTTACCCTATTATTTTAACTGAAAGTTTTGAAAGGCCCCTTATAAGAAAAACAAATGCGTTTTAAGGATACCAGTTTCCACATCGCACACCCTTAACTGCAGCATGACTTTGATCATGGCAAAATTTTAAAAGTTACATTACTTTCATAAAACAAGCATTTGCTTTACCTTCTCATTCTGACATAAAACACACTGCACTATTTAAAAATATAACAGTTTGTCAGCATATGGACTGGTAATTAACTAAAAGTTTAGTGGTTACAATCACTTTGTCTACTGGAGTCAGTTGTTTTCATGGAAACCTTGAGTAGTCTTCCCCCTTTGCATCAGCCAGATATAATTAGTAAGCAGAACAAACACTGATACGGTTCTGAAAGCAAAATATCAGCAGGGATAAAAGTGTGTCTTTGAAATTCAAAGGCCTTCAATTGCTTATTCAGTAGTCTACCGTGAATATGATTAATCTCCATAACTTTTAAACAACTCCTCAGTTTTAAACAATCTCCTCTTGGGATTACCTTAACTGTACTGCAATCTATTTTAAAAGACAGCTGGAAACACCAAAGTCTCTATATAAGCAGATTTTGAAAGAACCGCTTGCCTCCACATCCAAGAGGAGAAGAAATTTGGAGAGGGAATGAGCAGAGTTACTGTATCTACTTGCTCCTTCCGCTGAAAGCAAAGCAGCTTAAGTGCCACTAGTGCTTTCCCAGGATTGGGGAAACTACTGAGAGGACAAGCAGCCTTTTCAGGGGGAGTCGGAGTCAAGAGAAAACTTGCACATGCTTTGTTGTATGCAGGTGACTGCCCAAAAGAGAGTGAGATGATATNAGGGGGGGGGGGGGGGGGGGGGGGGGGGGGGGGGGGGGGTGCAGAGATGATGGGGATTGTTGGGAGAGTGAAAATACAGCCTGACCCAGATACCCCTCATAACTGCAGTGAACACATATCCATATGGACCCCAGAATTCTATCATGGTAATCTGAGCACACAAGCACTTTTTCCCTTTCTGCTGGTGAAATGAGTATGGCCAGAAAGTAATTAAACAGTGGCTTCTCCTCAATATAGGACATAATACACTAACAAATTCAAAATCTGTGGATGATCTGTGAACCCAAAGTTTGTTTGAACTGTTATAAGAGCACTAATCAATTACTTTTATCACAAACACCTGTAAAAAGCACCAGAAAAGTGTTAAATGTTACTGGCAAACAAGGAAAATAAGAGAAATCAAGATATATTTAATCATAATTTTGACACAACATGATGTTGCAACTTCTGAACCACACAATACAGTACCGTGCAGGGACATTCAATGTCACTGACTGAAGCTGAATGGGGGCACTGCAGAAAGATTGCATTTTTCTCCATTCAGGAGAAAACAGTTACCGTATACACTCGTTCATAAGCCACATTTTTTTAGTAAAAAAGGGAAGCACCAGAGAAGGGGTTTGGCTTATGAACGGGTATAGAGAGGGAGAGGTGGGACACAGCCCCTCCCGCCAACAGAGGGAGCAAGGAGACGCAGCAGCGCCAGAAGGGAAGAGGTGGGGCCAGAGTCTCTCTGCTTCTGGCCACGCCGCTCTCCCCCCAGCCTCCGAAGCAGCTGCAGCTCCAGGGCTGGCAGGCTGCAGCCGTGCCGCTCGGCCCCGCCCCCCAGAGCAGGCTGCGGCCATGCCGCCCAGCCCGCCGGTGCACACTGTGGCCATGCCGCCTGGCCCAGCCCGCTGGAACATGCTGCGGCCGCACCGCCCAGTCTGGCCCGCCGGAGCAGCTCCAGCCAGGCCAGAGACATCCTCCCCAGATAAGGTGGGAAGGGATGGGATGGGGAGAGTGTGGGGGTCCTGGGATAGGAGTGGGGTCATGTGGGGGGTGGTTACAGGGGTTACTCCCCTGACCCCCAGCTTCTCCCCCCCCAAAATTTCCCCACCAGTTGCTGTCCCGGACCGTCAGGGTGAGCAGCTGGCGCGCCAGGACACTTTGTTTACTTAGGTTTACCTCTGTGCCTGCGGACGCTCGAGGTAAACAAACCATCTCGGCCCGCTTATCCTGATGGCCCGGGAGTCAAAGTTTGCTGAATCCTGAATTATAGGGTCGGCTTATGAACAGGGTCATAAAAATTTTCCATTTTTACTTATCCATCTTGGGGGGGGGGGGGGGTGTCAGCTTATAAACGAACCGGCTTATGATCGAGTATAGACCGTATGTTTTGTTCTCTTTATTAAAAACATACAGTAATAAAAACCTTGACATAGGACAGTTCTTGGGTATTTAATGCCACAACTTCACCTCAGGCCTTTGAATGTCCCAGTGGATCATTAATTCACAGAAAATACCCTGTGACCAAGTCACTCACATTCAAGTTAACTAAACCATTAAAGAGGGGGGGGAAATTGAGTTTGCTCACTACTTGAATAAAAGTACTCAGTAACCTGTGATGGTATGCCACAGATTTGTGATAGTATGCCAGACCAATCCAATCCTTGATTTAACTTCACTATATTCAGATTGTATATGCTGGACATATATAACCATCATTACAAGAAAACATAAATATGTTTTAATTAGGCATAAAATATTTCTCAAGTACAATGTTCATATCAGAAGTCTGTCTAAGCAGGAAAGTGTTCTCACAATGGCTAAACATGGAAGTCAAAAGTTTTAAAAATGTGGGTCATGCCCCAATTTTTTTCCTCTCTTATTGGAAAATCTGAATAACTGATAATACAATATTTTAATCACTTTTTCTTAAGACAGCACTTTTTGTCCATAGCTGACAAGACACTGTTACCAGCAGAATGAATGATCTTATCTCCAATCTCCTTCGCTCCCTATTAACTACCTCATTTTGCAGTTTTTCCCAAGTGATAAAAACTAAGGCTGTGCCCACACTACAGTTTAAACTATGCTAGTAACAGTTATGTTTAAACTATTTTTTGTTTTCTTTTTAAAAAATCATGTTATACCATCATGCTATGGACAACCTGGAGGCACAGCCCAGAGCATCATTCTCAAGAAAAAAAAATGTGTCCATACCAGTCAGGGTATCTGTTAGCAACACATGGTAATAAATAACTTAGGCCTGATCTACACCTAAAACTGAGGTTGACCAGGCTACATCACTCAGGAGTGTGAAAAATTCACACCTCTGACATATATAAGAACTTATCTGACAAAATTTGTATGAGCTCAACTGTGCTAGGTCCTTGCTGCTTCGTAACATCCAAAAGTACCTGTGAGGTCCTGGGTTCACTTCCCACCCCAAGGTCAATGAAAGAATTCTTCCACCAACCTTGCTACTGCCTCTCAAGGATTTACTACAACAGAAACCCCCCTTCTGTAGCTGCAGCAACTATGCTACAGTGATATAGCGGCAGCTCTGCTGCTGTAGTGCAGACACACTCTTAAGGCTTGTCTTTAGTGAAGATGCTGATGGGAGAGCTATGCTATGGGAGAGCTTCTTCCATCGGCATAGTTAATCCACCTCCCTGAGAGGCGGTAATTATGTCAGGGGTAGAAGCTCTCCCGTTGACACAGCGCTGTCTACACGGGGGGTCAGGTATAACTATGTTGCTCGGGGGTATGGATTTTTCACCTCCTTGAGCGAATAGTTATACTGATATAGGTCTGTAGTGTAGACCTGGCCTGAGATATCATAGCCTTAACACTGAAGATTTACTGTCAAAAATTACATACGTACTCTGTAAACCAGCAGTTCTCAAACTTTAGCAACCCAAGGACCCCCATTTCGATTTTAAATGTTTCATGGATCCCAAGCCTCCCGCTCAGCCCCAGGTTCCACCCCCACTCCACCTCTTCCTGCCCCTGCTCCGCTTCACCCCTGCCCCTCCTCTTTCTGTCCCCTCCCCTGAGCGTGCCCCGTGTCCACTCCTTCCCCTACGTCCCAGTGCCTCCTGTACGCCGCTGAACGGCATGCAGGAGGCACTGCATGGGAGGGGAAGGAGTTGATATGGGGGGCTGGCGGCTCTAGACATGATTCCGCCCCCTCCCCAGAGCGCGCCCCATCCCCGCTCCTCCCTCTCCCTCCCAGCACCTCCTGCACACTGCTCGATAGCTGTTCCCAGGTGTGCAAGAGGCACTGAGAGGGAGGGGGAGGAGTTGAAGGAGGGAGTGGGAGAAGTTGATCAGCAGGGCCGGCAAACCCCTGCAGTATTCTCGCAGATCCACAGGGGTCTGCAGACCCCAGTTTGAGAAACGTTGCTGTAAACTGTTGTGTGTAAAGTCTATATAACTTAGTATTCTGCAACCAGATGTGAGCGCACCAGACCCTGAAGTGTTCTGGTGCAAGACATTTATAGTTACTATAAATAAATTAGAGTATTCTGTGTTAAAACAAATAGCTTAACTTTTTTTCTTAGCAACCATCCTACAAGAAAAATTGAAGTATTCCATTTGTTGGCAGCGATGTTTTGGGAGAGTCAGAATTAAGGTTACTGTTGAAATCTTATGTTAATTTTCGTATCTACATTTTTGCTAACCGTTAACTGTACGAATTTTCAAATCTTTACATAAGTTGCATTGTTATTTCTATACTATTCCATGGCGAGGGTGTTCTTGGTGTTTGTTTTTTCTATTTTTAATGTTACTTACTGTAGCAATGTTAACATTTACATTATCAACCCTACATATACACTTGCATTTTATCATCTTAAAAATGTTGTGTATATAACTATATACACTGAATTGTTTTCAGTGCACAAATATCTGTGCACAATATTCTATACAGTTAAACTTCAACATATATAAGAACTTATCTGACAAAATTTGTATGAGCTCAACTGTGCTAGGTCCTTGCTGCTTCGTAACATCCAAAAGTACCTGTGAGGTCCTGGGTTCACTTCCCTCCCCAGAATGACACAATACTTTCAGAACTTGAAAAGCTGAACATGGACCAACACTGATTTTAGAAGCACCTCATGGCTTAATTCTGCTGAGTTTCTAAATTCTGTTATTGTTCTGAGGACCTGAGGTGCATGAAATAGAATGGATCAGCTGGGAGGGACTGTAACCTGGTATCCCATACTTAATTTTGTCTGGGAACAGATGTGGCATCCAAGAAGGGAAGGAAACTTTTCTAGTGCATGCTTTTATTCTGCGGTGAATTGAAATGATTGGAGGAAATACCATATGTACAAACTGTGCCCTGCAAAAGAGTTTTGAGAGTTTTCACTAGTGACTTCAATGATTTGGATAAACACATTACTGATAAGAAAAATAAGTATTTTGGTTCACTTTAAAAAATAAGCAAGGTTGGTAAGGAGGTTCACAATCATGGTAGGAGTTTACAGTGCAGACAGAACTGTTTAAACATAGTTGCTGATCTACCTTGGTTTCAAATGTACCTGGTCTTAATGTCTAATACTAGGAATTGTTTAATAGTAGTAGTCGTCCTCACAATTATGCTGACTTGGTAGGGGAAGCAGGGAGGAAAATACAACATCAGAGGACGCATCTACACCACAGAATGTCACCAGTTTTGTAACCACTTTGTAATACAACTGACTGTGTACAGTACATGTCAAACAAAGCATGGTCAACACATCTTATGTAGGTGGTAGCACATTTCAGCCCTGCTTTGTAACATGACTGTCAGGTTCGAATTAGGTTCTAACATGGTTCTGTTGCATAGATGGGATCACTTAGCATCTACTGTAGCCAATGATCTTACCTTCCAGCTCTCTCCTATAAGAGTATCCCAAACCACATTGCACCTTGTGAAAAAAGCCCACAATTCTCTGCCCCTCACACCAGCAGCAGAGATTGTATGGGTTAACTGTCCAGATTTTCTCCAGAAGGCACTGACACAACATAACTGTGCAGCATGGTAGCTGTGGACAAGCCCACAGAATTAACATATGGTTGGATCAGGAAAATGCTCCTGTGTGGGCAGTTAACCATATTAGATGTAATTGCCAACAAATTACTATCAAGAAGCTATCAAAACCTGGTTACACTTACAGTGGTTCTATATGCAACATAGACAGGGTCAAAAACAGATTGCACCCCCAGCACACAATTCTGTAAGTATAAAATAACAGTCTTAACTTGGATTTTGGAATAGCTAACTGCATGGGTTATGATTAACATGAACTGTTGGAGAGTGTGGAAATCAGCAGGTTTTCCAGTGCAGTTTGAAATAACCACTCACTGTTAGTTCTCCTGTATCGTCTGAATGGCCTAACCGAGTGGTCCCCAACCCTTTTTGTCTGGCGGGCACCAGACAACGAGCCACGGAGGACCGTGGCGGCGGCCGAGTATCCACCGAAATGCTGCCAACAAGCGGCAACGTCAACAGGCGTCGCCGCCAAAATGCCGCCGAGAAGCAGCAGCATCGCCGAAATGCCGCCGAAAATCGGCGGCGCCGCCTCTAGATGACGCTGCTTCTCTGCGGCATTTCAGCGGATGCTCATCCACCGGCCAGTACGCGGGCGCACTTAGACTCCCCAGCGGGCGCCATGGCACCCGCAGGCACCACGTTGGGGACCCCTGGCCTAACCTAATTATTTCTTACAACAAATTGCAAAGTGTAAAAAATATTACAAGCCTCCGCACTATGCATTATTACAACACTGTGATAACAGCTCTGAGAGCCACTGACAGGGCAGAATGCTCATTTGTAGTATTTTTTACTTTTATTTTTTGCAATTGTTCAACCAAATCAATAGGTTAAGCAATTGAAAATGAACACCACCTTATTGTAAGTAAAGCACTCTGGAAAACACGTTGAGTTACAAAATGTACTATGGGAGTCCAATGCTTTGAAAACAAATATGTCCCTTTAATTTCTCAAGCTTCCCCATTATGTAAAATTTGAATGTTCAGGGCTGTTGTTGCTTTCAAAGCATATTTTAGACAATGTGTTTCTAAGAATGCCAGTGTTCAAAACAAATTGCTGCATACAACAGCAACTCTTAAATTACATAGAAACTGTACAAGCACAAAATAATAAGCTACTTCAAATAAATAACCCCACCACAGCTAAATATAGTTTAATTATCGAACATACAAGACCATAAAATAAAAATCTTGTTCTATAATGATTCATGCAAATTGAAGTTGGAAAAGTTCTTAGTGGGTCACTCAGTCTTCTCCTGACAATCCACAATTTATGCGTGTTGCTACTATTTTAAAACGATGCTATTATAAAGGAGGGTTTTTTTGTAAAAACACTAAAAGAACAGACCTGTTGCACCCTGAAAAAAGGGTCTACGCATCCTGCAGCACTTTGGCCACTAATCCATCAGAATTAGAAACCTGAAAGCAGTCACCAATAGCAAAAGAGGCAACTACTCCATGCTCCCTCCTCCTCTGTTCTGTCAGGGTCACGCTGGAGAGAAGGGACTGACCAGCAAAAGACCATTGCAAGGATTTCATGTGGAGGAGATCGTGCACACACAGAGAGAGGAGCCTGTCTACAGTGCGCAAGCCTCCAGAGTACTCTTTATAGATACACCCCACAATACACACCGGGGACACTCATTTAGAATGAACAGGTGTGTTGGGTACACCCATACCTAGCCCCCCGCCCCCCATGCTCACACATATACAGCCCCCCTCTCTCAAACCCCCACAATCACACACAGCCCCCCGCCCCCCAAGCACACACACCTCCCCACTCATACAGCTCCTCATGCACGCACCCCCCTCACACAGCCCCCCGTACACACACGCCTCCCCACCCTCTCTCTCACCCCGCCCCACGCCCCGCAGCCGTGTCGTTAACCCCGCAAAGGGCCGGCCGCGGCGCTGACGGGGCTCACCCTTAACGGCCCGGTCGCTGGTGCCGTGAGGCGGCGGCCCCTTGCTCCCCTCCTTGACGGACATAGCGGGGCGCGGCCGGGCTCTGCTCCCGGCCGGCGACTGCAGCTCTACAGGCTGCGGGGACACGCGGGGGCGGGGGCAGCTAGAGGCCCCGGGCGGCAGCGGCCCAAAGGAACATGGCGTCAGGCGAGACTCCGAGCGCCCCACAGCGAGGGGACAGTCCGCCTCGGGACCGACATGCACCGCGCGCCACTCCACGACTGGCGGCTAAGGGAGCATGGGAAAACTCTCCTTCCCGCTACTCCCGCAGCATGGCCCTAAGGGAGCGTAGGAAAACTCTCCTTCCCGCTACTCCCGCAGCATGGCCCTAAGGGAGCATGGGAAAACTCTCCATCCTACTTTCCGCAGCATGGCCTTAAGGGAGCATGGGAAAACTTTTCCTCCTGCTACTCCCGCACCGTGACCCTAAGGGAGCATGGGAAAATATTTCATCCTGCTACTCCCGCAGCATGGCCCCAATTTAAAGTTCCATTGAGCTAATGACTGATGAGGCTGACACAACTAAGACACCTCAGTTTCGTAGTCAATCATACAGACAGGAGTGACGTGGCCAGAATCATGTCAAACCACCTGCCGGAGCAGCATGCCATTAAAAATCCTGCCCGGCCCAGCCTGCTCTTCTCCGCCCCCTCCTCTCCCGGCACGGCAAGCCGTGGGGTCCGCGCTCCCAGGCCAGAGCGCCCGGCCGAGCACATCAAGCCGCCGGCCCCTCCCCTGGAGCCATGCCGGTGCACATGCAACGCTCTGGGGGCCAGGGCTGCCCGCTCCCACGGGGCAGTATTGGCTCCGCAGGGAGGCAGACAAGCTCCCCCCTCCCCATAAACCATGCCGCCCCACGCGCAGCGCTCTGAGGGGCGGGGCTGCCTGCTCCCGCGGGGCAACGCATCTGGCTCTGCGTGGAGCAGAACATGGTAAGGGGTCCAGGGCCGGGGGGTTGGATAAGGGGTGGGGGCAGTCAGGGGACAGGGAGCAGAGAGGGTTGGATAGGGGGTGGGA
>QXTE01000148.1:1598325-1772211 GCA_003942145.1 Platysternon megacephalum | reverse complement strand
CCCCCCCCACATACCCAGCCCTCCCCCACCCCATGCACCCCCCCACATCCTGATTCTTGCACCCCCCACATCCCCACCCCCACCCTGAGCACCAAACTGGAGCTCCTGCACANCCTGAGCCCTAACCCCCCCTCACATACACCCAGCCCTCTGCTCTGACCCCCCCACACACACACCCAGCCCTCTGCTCGCAACCCTGCACCCCCCCCAGGCCGCTGCCCTGAGCCCCGCACACACCCCAGGCCCCTGCCCTGAGCCCTGTACCTCCCTCATACACACCCAGCCCTCTGCTTGACTCCTTCACACACACACCCCACGACCCCAGCCCTGACTCTGGCACCCACACACATACCCAGCCCCCCCACCCCCTGCCCTGACACCTGCACCCCCTCACATGCCCCCAGCCCTCTGCCCTGACTCTTGCACCCCCCCACATACCCAACCCCCCCACACCCCATGCACCCCCCCACATCCTGACTCTTGCACCCCCCACATCCCCACCCTGAGCACCAAATGGGAGCTCCTGCACACACACACTCCTCCCACATTCCCACCTGCACCCCTCGCACCAAATGGGAGCTGCCCAGGTAAGTGCCCCACACCCAAACCTCCTGCCCCAACCCTGAGCCCCCTCACTCATTCTAGCTCCTGGCCAGACCCTTCACCCCCAGCCCTGTGCTCAGTGCACTCCCACCCTCAGCTCAGTGCAGAGAGAGGAAGAGAATGGGCCAGAACCAGGGAGAAGGTAGGTATCCATTGTATGTGGGCAGGGCAAGGCCGGGACCCCAGACCGGCAGTGGGCTGAGTGGGTCTGGCAGCCGGGATCCCGGCTGGCAGGAGCCGGCGGGTGAACTCCTGAGCGGCAGTGGGCTGAGCCGTTCAGCCCACTGCCGGTCTGGGGTCCCAGCCGCCGGCCCCGCACAGCCCGCTGCCGGTCTGGGGTTCTGGCTGCCGGACCCTTGCCAGCCGGGGTCCTGGCCGCAGGCCCCACTCAGCCCGCTGCTGCCCTAGGTGAACAGAACCCCAGATCAGCAGCGGGCTGAGCGGGCTGGCGGCGTAAGATCAACATTTTAATTTAATTTTAAATGAAGCTTCTTAAACATTTTGAAAACCTTGTTTATTTTACAATACAACACTAGTTTAGTTATATAATATATAGACTTATAGAGAGCGACCTTCTAAAAAACATTTAAATGTATTACCGGCACACGAAACCTTAAATTAAAGTGAATAAATGAAGACTCGGCACACCACTTCTGAAAGGTTGCCGACCCCTATCCTAGGGGCTCGTTTACCTGCACATCTACCAATGTGATATATACCATCATGTGCCAGCAATGCCCCTCTGCCATGTACATTGGCCAAACCGGACAGTCTCTACGCAAAAGAATAAATGGACACAAATCTGACATCAGGAATCATAACATTCAAAAACCAGTAGGAGAACACTTCAGTCTCCCTGATCGCTCAATAACAGACCTAGAAGTGGCAATTCTTCAACAAAAACACTTCAAAAACAGACTCCAACGTGAAACTGCAGAACTGGAATTAATTTGCAAACTGGACACCATCAGATTAGGCCTGAATAAAGACTGGGAATGGTTGGGTCATTACAAAACCTAAACCTAATTTCCCCAATACTACTTTCCCCCTACTGTTACTCACACCTTCTTGTCAACTGTCTGAAATGGGCCACTCTCATTACTACTTCAGAAGTTATTTTTCCTCCCTTCGTATCCTGCCGTTAATTGATTTGTCTCGTTAGACTGACCTCACAATTGGTAAGGCAACTCATATCTTTTCATGTATTTATACCTGCTCCTGTATTTTCCACTCCATGCATCTGATGAAGTGGGTTCCAGCCCACAAAAGCTTATGTCCAAATAAATTTGTTAGTCTCTAAGGTGCCACAAGGACTCCTCGTTGTTTTTGCTGATACAGACTAACACGGCTACCTCTCTGAAACCTGTACCATGGATTGTTACTTGCATCTGGTTTTCTGTAAACATCTGGCTTGGGAGGAGTCCCACTCTGCAGTGAGATGTATTTGAAATTGTAAGAAGTCATGAGCATGGTATTCTACATACATCTTCATAGAATCATAGAAGATTAGGGTTGGAAGAGACCTCAGGAGGTCATCTAGTCCAACCCCCTGCTCAAAGCAGGACCAACCCCAACTAAATCATCTCAGCCAGGGCTTAGTCAAGCCGGGCCTTAAAATCCTCTAAGGATAGAGATTCCACCCCCTCCCAAGAAACCCATTCCCGTGCTTCATCACCCTCCTAGTGAAATAGTTTTTCTTAATATTCAACCTAGACCTCCCACACTTCAATTTGAGACCATTGCTCCTTGTTCTGTCATGTGCCACCACTTAGAACAGCCTAGCTACATCCTCTTTGGAAGTCCCCTTCAGGGAGTTGAAGGCTGCTATCAAATCCCCTCTCACTCTTCTTTTCTGCAGACTAAATGAGCCCAGTTCCCTCAGCCTCTCCTTGTAAGTAATGTGCCCCAGCCCCCTAATCATTTTTGTTGCCCTCCGCTGGGCAACCGATCCCTGGGGCACTCCGCTTGATACCGGCTGCCAGCTAGACATCGGGCCGTTGATCACTACCTGTTGAGCCCGACGATCTAGCGAGCTTTCTATCCACCTTATACTCCATTCATCCAGTCCATACTTTTTTAACTTGCTGGCAAGAATACTGTGGGAGACCATATCAAAAGCTTTGCTAAAGTCAAAATATATCACGTCCACCGCTTTCCCCATATCCACAGAGCCAGTTATCTCATCATAGAAGGCAAGCAGGTTGGTCAGGCATGACTTGCCCTTGGTGAATCCATGTTGACTGTTCCTGATCACCTTCCTCTCCTCCAAGTGCTTCAAAATGGATTCCTTGAAGACCTGCTCCATGATTTTTCCATGGACTGATGGCAGTAGAAGGGACATCTAAATATATAGCTTCATAACCATAGTCTGCATACATATCTCATAATAACCATCAAGTTCAGAACATTACAAACTTTCATAAAAGACCTTACTTGACTTTTATATACACAATAACATTGTATACAACCAGTAGATTCAGCAGCTTGCTCTTTGGGGTTCAGGCCCCCTGCTCTCCTCTGTCGCAGGGCATGTGCGTCCCCTCTTCTTTTGGGATGGCGTAAGGGTTGCTATACCCCTGAAGCCAAGTCTGCGTGACCACTCTGGGTCTCACGGTAGTGTGGACTAACAGCCAAAGTCAATACAGCTGCCCTTCTGCTGGGGCAGGATGGCCTTATGGCCAGAGTCAATATAAATGCCCTCCCTATTGGGGTAGGGTGGCCTACCAGCCAGAGTCAATATAGCTGCCCTCTCTATCAGGGCAGAGTGGCCTAACAGCCAGAGTCAATAGGATTGGTGAGGTGGGCCACTGCCCCAGGGTCATCAGCAGCCACGGTTAGGGGACCCAGGCCCACCAGGTCCCAACCTAGGGCGTAGGTGGTGGCAGGATTGCCTGCCACCAGCTCGATAGGCATCCTGCCAAAACACTCTGAGATAGTTTACGGTTCTGTAATTGGTTCCCTGCAAATTTTCCCTGGGTCAATTCCTACCCATTTTTCTGCGGTATGCCATCTCAGCATTCCCATGGTTACTCCTTCTTCTGGGGCACCTAGACGCTGGGGTTCGTGGTTTGTCACCATCTGTCTGGCCTCCGCGTCTTGAAGTGCCTGCAGTTTTTCTGCAGGAGCCTGCAGTGCACCTCCCTCCTCTCCAGCGGTCCACCCTGAATGAGCTGGGCTGCTTCCTTTTTTACCTAGTCTCCAGCCAGACCATGCCCAGCAGGGCTGAGCGGGCATGGCCTCCTCAGCCCAAAGAGAGGAGTTAGCCCCTGCAGTACCAGTGTGGGGCATGCGCGCCCCATCACATCCCCTTAGGGTGTCTGGACCCTGATTGTCATAGGACTATATTGTACTAAGTTTATGTATCACTGTGGGTCAGGGATTGCATGCAGCTCCAGGGGGAGGACAATCACAACTCCTTCAGGAACCAAAAACAGTGGGAGGTAATTAAGGTGAATCACTTAGGTTGTAAACACCTTGGGGGAGAGACCGCCCCCTGCAGAGGCTGGCATACACTGGTTCAGACTGGATTTTTCAGAGACCAACAAAGGAAGGGCTTTTGATGTTAAAAGGCTGAGTTTAAACTGACTCAGGGCCTTCCTTCTGATCCAGCAAAAGGCCAGGATTTTCTGTCGAAGTGGAGCCCCAACCCCTGTGGTAGGATTGGAAAGATGTTGCTGTGCTAGGGCCACATAAGACTGGTGGGCCACTCCTGCTATGTTCAGTGTATCTTTAAATCTGTTTATTGTTTTTATTGTGTTTTCTCTGTAAGGTTTTACCTTAAGAATAAATGTGCTTGCTTAAAAAGGGCAGTGTGGTAATGGCCAGCAATACATTGTTCCTAGCCCTCAGAGACAGACAACCCAATTCACAGACATTGGCCTTTAGGCAGACTGGCTTGCTGGGGATATCATAGTGTAAGGCAGGCAGTATCTTAAAACCCCACATCAGAAGGGAGTGGGACAAGGGTCCCTGCCCAGGGAGAGGTGACACTGCACCTGACTTGGCATGCCTGGAGAGGACCACAGAGGACAGGGGAGATACAGATGCAGCAACCTTGACTGTCCCAGGGTGCAAGGCAAATCTTCATTGGAGATGGCACTGTTGCCACCTCCTGGTGCAATAACAATTTTGCTAGGCAGGAGAGAGCCAGTGGCAGAGGGGATGGGGATGACAGAACTAAGGAGTTCTTGGCTCCACCTTCCCTTGTGGTCAAGCTGCTACACAGCAGCCATGACTTGACTTAGGTGAAGTGGATGACCATGTCACACGTCCACTTGGCCACTCACTCAACTGCTATGAGGGGACCAACTTCCTGGATCCTGTGTGTTTTAAGCCTCTGGAGTCTGAACAGAGTCTAGGAATTGGCCTGGGCCTGGGTGCCTAGGCACATGCTCAGGGTGCAGCTCCTTTTTCTAGTACCTCCTCCTGGGAATTTAAATGCTGTGGCCTACTATATAGAACCCTGGAACTAGTGCTGACCCCTCACGCTCCTGCATAGCTTAGATACACCCTCTCCCAAAATCCCACCAGAGGTATGAGCCTTATGGATCACAGTTTAAGCCTTCCAGGGGGCATACGCTGAAGTGTAGGACACAGCGCATACAGACTTTACACAGGACTCAAACACAGCATTGCTCTTTCTCCAATAGACTGAGGAATACACATATCTATATAAAAATAATAAACCCTGCACACATTTCCCTGCCTCAGCTTTCTCACTACTCCAGGGCATTCTTTGAGTTGGGAACAGGGTCAGTGTTCTTTTGTTGCAGTGCATGGCTTGGGTTCTGAAACATGGAGTCTCCTCTGATCTTAGCCAGTCCATCCCCTACCACGCTGATCCCCAAACTTTCTGTGTGTCTTCCCCATTTTGTATATGTCCCCCTACTTCCAACAATATCTGGCTTCTTCGTGCTGCCTTTGGCAACTTTCCACTGCTCCAAACCTCCATCCCTGCAGACCAACTTGGCTGAACCAGTTTCCCAACTAGGGCACCCTCTTTAGCATAAACTATTCTGTGGTCAGAGTACAGCCCTGAAGGTTGACAGCTCTCCCTTATCCCTGGTTGGGGGAAGATATGACACAACCCTTCCCAGCCCGTAGTGGAGTCCACATTTATCTAAGGGCATTGAATGACACAGCTATTTTCATAGTAACAACTTCATAATATCAACCAAAATTCAAAAGTTATACATAGGTTTCCCAAATCATCACAGATCAGAACTGTCTTTGGTGTCAGGCATTGGTAGTGAGATGGGTTCAGAATGCAGAGCTGTCATGTCTAACCCTTACATTTAAACTCAAGAGATATTTAAAGCCTTACTACTTCATCCTAGTGGGAACATCCATTATCATGCTATATCTGGACAAGCAGTTCTGTACAATAAATTAATAACAAACCAATAATTAATCTGAAGTGCCCAAGTGCAGTTCACATCACTTTATGTCACACTACTACTAGATTCTTATATTGTATGCATCACTGTAGTATCTGAGCACCTTTCAGTACTGCATTAAGCAACTTGACTAACCATATCACAGTTTATTCTCTCATCTTCTCCCTTGGGGGAGAAGTGTGAGAGTGAAATGTGTTGCTTTGGATTTTATTTTAATAGTAATAGATACACATATATATACAAACGCTGTGCTATATGTTTTTGTTAGAGAAGGTAAGATCAAAGAAATGCACCTTGCACTTAGAGCGAAAGGTGGTGAGGTTTGTAATGGTCCTTAGTTCCCATGGAAGTCATTTCACAGTCTCAGGCCTGGTCTACACTACAGAATTAGGTCAACATAAGGCAACTTACATCGACCTAACTCTGTAAGCATCTACACTACAATGTAGCTCCCACTGATGTAACTTGTCCACTACACCAACTTAACTCCACCTCTGTGAGAGGCGTAGCGCTTAAACTAATGTAGTTAGGTTGATGCAGTGTTAGTGTAGACACTGTGCTGCTTACATCGCCAGTTGCTGCCTTTCAGAAATCGTCCCACACTGGCAGTTAAATCGGTACAAGTGCTCCTGGAGAGGATGCACACTGCCGACACAAGGAGCATAGTGTGGACATGTAAAACAGATTCAATTACTGCAGCGTCTGTACATCAATGTAACTTAGGTCAACTTCATTTTGTAGTGCAGACTTGCCCTCAGACTGGCCCCTGAGAAAGCCCTGCTTCCTGCACAGATAAGCTTTACCCTTATTGTAGAAAGTTCCATTGTGCCAAAGGTGCAAAGTAATCAGTCACAGTCTTCATGCTAGAGCTTTAGTCAATCTTCTAGATTTTCTGGACCCAGGCCATTGAGTGTCAGAAAACCAAGGAGATCCACGTGTGCGATGGGGATGAAGGGGCCATTTGGGGCCAGCAGTTGATGGCAGAGGCTAATATACAATTATGATGATTCATTAGATCTTCAACTCCATGTCCTGTGGGGAGAGTGCTGCTGTCCTTTACCATGCTTTGGAATTTGATGGAGTCCATGAGTCTCCCCGGTAGAATCAGGATCATGGACCTTTCCTACATTTATCCTCACGTGATCTCATCTCTGTCCATTACTCATTTGTAACTCCTAAAGACCCTGGCCAAGATTTTAAAGAGTGCCTAGGGACTTCAGGAGTCTCAGTTTTGGGGCACCCAACATGAACAGCTTAACATGTGGGTAAGGTAAGCATCCACCCTCTGAAAATTAAGACCTTTTAAAAGGTATCAAGTTGGCCACCCATAAACTGAGGCACCCAAAAAATCACTAGGCACTGTCACACCACTCCATGACCTCAGTCCAGATCAGGACCCCATTGTACTAGACTCTGTACAAACCCATAGGACAGGGACTGAGCATGTCTCCCAAAAAGCCTACAATCTACTGAATGACAAGACACGACAATTCCAATTCCTATTCCAATTCCATGGCAGCATTTTCTCTTCCTTCCCTCCTGCAAATTCACAGCTGATGTTATATGCCACACAGAATGTGGAGGTTGTTGAGGTTTGGATCAAAACTTGGAAGTTCTGTCACACAGAAAATTCTAACATTTAGAATTAAAACAAATTTCAAAATCAGAATGAAAACAAGAAATTTCCTGTGAAATTAATTTTTTTTGAAAATTTTATTTCGGGTCAATCGGAACATTTTAATTTGACAAAATTGAAATATTTCATTCTACTTTTTAAAATTTCTAAACAAAAAGGCATTTTGAAATCAAAACATTCCATTCTGATAATGTCCCATTCTGACATCAAAATGCTTCATTTAATTTTTGTTGTTGTTGAAATCAACACATTCCCTTGAAATTTTTCAATTTCAGCTAAAAGGCATTTTCTGATGGAAAAATGTTCCATTGGAAAATTGTCTACCAGCTCTAGTTTTTAGGATGCCTTTGGGAAGATGGTGGGGGGAGAGAAGACAGACACACACTAAAACACATTTCTGGTATAAAGTACAAATCAGAGGTCTTTTACTATTTATACTCCAGCCCTTAAATTAACAACTAGAAAAAATAATATTTCTATCTGAAAATACTTGTCCTACTATTTTTAGAAGGAACTCACAAAATTACTATAACTAGAAAAATAGTCTCTTTCTATTTCAGTTTGCTTTGTTCAGTGGATAGAACTTTAAATCATATGAGCAAGTTAAGAACAATGCTGTTTAAGTCTTTACAGAAAGATTGATGGGAGAATCCCTTTCCCTTTAACTTTAGTCTGCTAAAAGCAGAGGTTGTTACTTTGCTTTGATTTTAAGGAAGTACAGCTCTTAAAATAAATGTCCTGGTAGTTTCCCTTTTGGCTACCTCTCTCCTATTAAGCTTTACTGTTCACAAAGATTATATTTAGCTTGGTTTGTCTAATATATTTTCCTTCCCATGTTACACAATGCCTGTAACTTTCTGAGAGTCTGGCACAAATACAAAATGGTTTCTAAAACTTCAGACTTATAGCAGCTTTAGAATGACACTGGTTTAACCCAGGGATCCTTTACTCTTTCAGTAACAGATTTAATAGGTTTAGCATCTACTTTGGGGAACAGTTAACACCACACAGAGACACACACACTGTAGTGGACACTGGAGAGGTTGAATTGCTCTATAGAAGGGCTTTCACACCTTCTTCTCTTCAAAGTTTCTAACGCACATGATTGGTCTTAGCTTGTACTTAGGCTGACATTTACTGGTATCTTCATCGATAAGATGCAATCTGCACTTTCGCATGTCGTGGGGTTTGTTCTTCACTCCCTATCTTGGTTTCACCTCAGGCTTGGGTTGGTCAGTGTTCTTTACTTCTCTGGGAAGCCAGTCCAGGGAATGGAGCAAGAGAGTCTCCCTCACCTTCTCCACATCCGTTGCATCTTTTGCAGGGATCAGTGATTCCTCTACCCTGCCCCCAGGGACAGTTTTGTCCATTTAGGAAATCCAGCATGTTGGTATAGGTCGGGATGGCCAAACGGTGGCTTGGGAGCCACATGTGGATCTTTACAGTTAAAGTGCGGCTCTTGAAGCCCTCTATGCCGTCCCCATTCTCAGCCTACTGGGGGAGCTCAGGGCTTCTGCCCTGCAGCGGCGTGCTGGGGCTAGGAGCTTCTGCCCAGCATGCAGGGGTGCTGGAACAATGTGTGTAGTGGGGGTACTAAGTCATTAAACCAAACTAGAAACCCTGGATATAATGGAAACCACTTCAAGCCAGGGGGTGCAGTAGCACTCCCCCAAACTCCTAGGTCTAGCACCTATGCCAGCAGGGAGGGAGGTCTTGGGGCTTCAGCCCTGCAGAAGGTGCCTGCCAGGGGTCTTGGGGTTTCAACAGGAGTGGGGCTGAAGGCCTGGAAGGCATACCCCATGGGGCTGAAGCCCTGAGACCCCCCGACCCCACAGGGCAGAAGCCCCAAGCCCCACCACCTCACTGCAGGGCTGAAGCCCCAAGCCCTGGCAGACGCACCCTGGCTCTCAAACAGTTTGCATATTTGGCAAAACACCAGACTGCAAATAACCGATTGCCATGTGTACCTATTGGGTAGCCAGAAAGTGGGCGGGCGGAGCCCGCCCACTGCTGAAGGATCCCCCCCCAGCCTAAGGGGAGGACCCACAAAACCGGGAACCCAAATGAGTTCGGGGGACAACTAATAAAAAAACAGGAACAGGAGTGAGGTCAAAGGGTCAAAAGTAGGGAACCTGATGGGGACACCGAGCAGAGAACCCCGGACAGCGCCCACTGCTCCTCAAAGGTGTCAAGGGAGCCAGTGGACGCCGCCCAGAGGAACTCTGCCCGGATGCGTGAACGGATGGAGGAGCGGAAACAGGCCCCACAGTCACAGGAGCCTCCATTGGCCAACCTCCTCTCCCTGGTGGCATAGATGGACATTTTAGCCAGGGCCAGGAGGAAGTTGACCAGGAGGTCCCGCGACTTTGTGGGGCCACGGATGGGGAGTGCATAAAGGAGAAGGTGAGGGGAAAAGTGCAGCCAAAAACGTAACAACAGGTTGGTGAGGAGCCGGTACAGGGGCTGCAACCTGGCGCACTCTAGATAAACGTGCGCCAGGGTCTCCCTCACGCCGCAAAAGGGGCAGGTGTCGGGGACAGGGGTAAACCGCGCCAAGTACACGCCCGTGCTCACGGCCCCATGAAGGAGCCTCCAGCTGACATCCCCGGCGGGCCTCGGGACCAGGGTGGAATAGAGGCTGGCCCACCGGGGCTTCTCACCCTCCAAAGGTGGCAGAAGGTCCCGCCACTTTGTATCGGGGCGGGACACGAGGGTGAGAAGATGAAGGGTGTGAAGCACGAGCGTGTATAGATGTTTCCTTGGCGCGGTCTGAAAGCGGACCGGCTGCAAATCGTGCAGCCGGCTCGCGGAGAAGGGACGGGGGGGCCAGTTGGGTCCACGGGGCAGGGGCCCGATGAAAAGGTCCGGAGGGCCCGGGGTGGAGGGTGGGCGGGGCGCACCCTCTCGCAGGACCCGGTCGAGGTAAGCCCGAGCAGCGGGCGGCAAGGCGGCCCTCACCTCCTGAAGTACGCGCCGGGAAGAACAAGGCCTGGAGAGCCCCATGCGCTGAGCGAGCGTCAGGGGATCCAGCCAGTCTCCCCGGTCGTAGTCCAGGAGGTCTCCGACTCTAGTGACTTCCGCCAGGACCAACCTCCGGCGCACCGAGGGGGACTCCGCCACCTGCACACGGAGCTGGGGGTTGTGTAGCAGGGGCTCCGCGAGGAGATCTGCCCCCCCGGTGGCCGCCACGGACCTGGTTGCTGAGAACAGCTTCCAGGTCCGGAGGAGGTCCTGGTAGAAGACCGGCAGCCCGGAGAGGTCTCGCGGAAGGCCTCTCGGATCGAGATAAAGGAGCTGCCGGTCGTATCGGAGCCCTCGGAAGCGGCGCAGGAAGGCGTGCGCCAGTACTCCCCACGCCGGACTACCTGCACCATAAAGGAGCCTCTGCAGGGCCTGGAGGCGGAAGACATGGACCTGAGTGCGCAGGCACTTCAGGCCCTGCCCTCCCTCCTCCAGGGGTAGATGAAGGACCCCTACAGAGACCCAGTGCAGTCCTGGCCAAAAGAACTCCAGAATTGCCCTCCGGAGGTCGGCCAGGAAACCCGGGGCCGGGACCAGGGTGTTGAGGCGGTACCAGAGCATGGACAGGACTAGCTGATTGAGTACCAGTGCTCTCCCTCGAAGGGAGAGACACCGGAGCAGTCCTGTCCATTTCCGGAGCCGCTCCGTCACCCTGCCCTGTAAACCCTGCCAGTTCTCCGGCGGAGACGGATGCGTGGCGGAAAGGTAAACGCCGAGATAGAGCAGTGGACCCGCGCTCCACCGGATGGCCTGAAGCGCGGGTGGGAGGGAGCTCGCCTGCCACCCGTCCCCTACCACCAGGCCAGAGCTCTTGACCCAGTTGACCCGGGCGGAGGAGGCCGCCGAGTACACGGCCTGGCAGGCCTCCACCCGCGCCAAGTCGCCCGGGTCCTGGACCACGAGGAGCACATCGTCGGCGTACGCCGACAGGACCAGCCGCAGCTCCGGCTCCCGAAGCACCAACCCCGTCAACCTCCTGCGGAGGAGACAGAGGAAGGGCTCGATCGCCAGAGCGTACAGCTGGCCCGAGAGGGGGCACCCCTGCCGCACTCCTCGCCCGAAGCTGACCGGCTCGGTCAGGGTCCAGTTGAGCCTGACCAGACACTCTGCGGAAGCGTACAGCACCTGGAGAAAACCCACAAACTGGGATCCGAAGCCTAACGCTCGCAGAGTGCCCTGGAGATACCCGTGGTCCACCCTGTCGAACGCCTTCTCCTGATCCAGGGACAGGAGGGCGAACGACAGACCGTCCCTACACCCAAGCTCCAAGAGATCCCGGACCAAATACAAGTTATCAAAGATGGTACGGCCCGGGACGGTGTAGGTCTGGTCTGGGTGGATCACGTCCTCCAGCACGGACCCTAGCCGCAGCGAGATGGCCTTGGCTACGATTTTGTAGTCCGTGCTGAGGAGCGAGACGGGACGCCAATTCCGTAAATCGCGGAGGTCCCCCTTCTTCGGCAATAAGGCGAGCACGGCTCGCCTGCACGAAAGAGGGAGGACCCCGCTCTGCAAGGACTCGGCCCAGACGGTGACGAGGTCTGGGCCGAGGACGTCCCAGAACACGCGGTAGAACTCCACGGTCAGCCCGTCCATGCCCGGAGATTTATTGGTGGGCATGCGGCGGAGGGCTTCCGAGAACTCGGCTAGAGAGAGAGGCAGCTCAAGCCGGTCCCGGTCGCCCGCGCTGACCGTCGGGAGCCCGTCCCAGAGCACTCTGCAAGCGGTAGGATCGGTCGGATCTGGGGAGAAAAGGTGTGCGTAGAAGGTCCTGGCCCTCTCGCACATCTCCGCCGGATCCGTGAGGGGGGAGCCGTCCTCTGCCAAGAGGCAGGTGACGTGCTTCTTGGCCCCCCTCCTTTTCTCCAGGGCGTAGAAGAAGCGGGAGCCGCGATCCATCTCCCGAAGGAGGCGGATGCGGGATCGAACAAAAGCACCCCGGGCCCGATGATCGTCGAGGGCCCGGAGCTCCTCCCGCTTCTCCCGGCACGCTCCGCAAAGGGATGGATCCTCGGGGCTGGCGGCCAGACGCCTCTCTAGCTCCAAGACCTCCCGTTCCAACTGCTCTATCGCCGCGTCCCTCCGCCGGCTGGCGCCCCGGGTGTAGTCACGGCAGAAGAGCCGGGCACGCACCTTCCCCAGATCCCACCACCGCCGCGCCGAGGGAAAGGCACGCCGCTGCCCTCGCCAGACCTGCCAGAACTCCCGGAAGGACGCCACGAAGCCCACATCCTCCAGCAAACTATTATTAAAATGCCAATAGGCCGGCCCCGGCCTCTCCGCACAGAGAGAGGCCGTCACGGTGGCAAGATGGTGATCTGAAAAAGGGGCCGGCCGGATGCTGGAGGAGTGGGCCCGTGAAAGGTGAAAGCGTGACAGGTAAATGCGGTCCAACCGGGAGTGGCACGACCGATGGGCTTCCACCCGGACATAGGTGAATGTGGAGACATCGTCCGGGTGGTGGTCGCGCCAGACGTCCACCAGGGAGTGATGATTGACAATCTCCCGGAGGACGTCCGCGGCGGCCGGGCTCTGCTCGGTCCCCGAGCGGTCCCGCTCATCGAGGGTGGCGTTGAAGTCCCCGCCCAGGACCAGGCACTCACGAGGATCCAGGGAGCCGAGGAAGGCGGACGCCTGCTGATAAAAAGGCAATCGCTCCGGGCCCGATGTCGGGGCATAAACGTTGACGAGGTTGATCACAAGCCCCTCCATGCGGACCCGGAGGTGCAGCAGGCGGCCCGGCACAACCTCGGCGACCCCCAGCACCTCGGGCCGTAGGTCGGGGGAGAACAGGGTAGCCACTCCAGCCGTACGAGCTGTGAGATGGCTAAAGTAAACCCTGTCCCCCCACTCCAGCCGCCAGCTGTCCTCGGCGGCCGGATCCGTGTGGGTCTCCTGCAGGAAAATCACAGAGTACCCCCCCTCCCGAAGGAAGGAGAGCACCTGGCACCTGCGGAGACCCACCCTACAGCCCCGGGTGTTTAATGTGACGATGGTGATAGGGGCCATGAGGAGGGCTGGGGGGGATCCTCGTCGGCAGGGACGCTCACGGCCCCCATTGGGCCGCGCAGCAAACCGTGACCCACCCCAAAGGCGAGCAAGGAGTCACGGAAGCTGCGGGCCCGGTGGTAAGCCGCGGCACCCTGCTTCCCGGTCCTTTTACCCTCCCCCATAAGGGCCCTCGCGGCCCGGAGGACCTGATGGAAATCCCCCCATCGCTGGAGAGCGAGCTGCACCTTATTACGGGAGCCCCGGACATCCTCCAGGAACTCCCGTAGCTCCTCTCGCAGCGTATGGGGGGGCGGGGGCGCTAGCCCCCGGTTGTCCTCCAGTGGGGCCCCTGGCACGGCCCCGTGGCCCACCGAGACGGACAGGCAAGGGGCAGACCCTCGACGTGGCGCCTGATGGACCAGCGCCACACAGTCTGCCTCAAACCCCGGATCAATGGGGAGCGGCGGAGGGAGAATAGCAGCCCCTAACGAGTCGGGACAGGGAAAAACAGAGGCCGCTCCCTGGGGGTCATCCTCCCGGGAAGGGAAGGAGACGGCTCCAGGAGCGGCAATAACATCGCTGGGGGTGGAAGGGACAGGGCCGGGGTCAGGAGGAGGGCCGGGGCCGGGGTCAGGAGGAGGGCCGGGGCCGGGGTCAGGAGGAGGGCCGGGGGGAGGGACAGAGGCAGGATCCCGGGCCCCATGAGCTGGATGGGTGGATGGTGGCCCCACAAGCTCGGGCTCAGGGGTCTGGGGGGTGGAAAGGGGATCCCCGCTGATGCCGGGCTCAGGCTCAATGGCAGATGGATCAGCCACGGCATCAGGAGGTGAAAGAACACCAATGGGGTCCCCACCCAGGAAGGAACTTGGTTGCCCCACGCCAACGAGGGATTCCCCTGGTAGCTCGGGGCCCGACCGCGTGGCACCGGCCGTCGCCTCGACAGGCTCGGCGGCCGTCAGCGGGGTGCCACCCGCGGCCGGGCAGGTCAAAGAGTCCAGGGGACCCTCGGAGGCGGGAGCGGAAACAGCAGTTAGGGGAACGGAACACGGGGAAGGAGAGGCCGGGGTGAGGTCGGCCAGATCGAGGCCCGCTGGCAGAGGGTCGTCCTCCCCCTGGGTGACCGGGGTCAGACCCAGGGCCTCGATCTCCTCAAAGATGGACCGGAGCTCTCCTCCCGCCACCCCGGGGTCCACCCCGCTAGCGCCCGAGGCGACGCTGGCTTCGGGCATTGCAGGGGGCGTAGGTGGCAAGGGGGCAGGAGGAGCTCCATCGGAGGTCTCCACGGGGAGGGAGACCTTCGATGCTGCCACGTCGTCCCCAGCCGGCACTAATGGGTGGAATGCACCCGTAGGCAAGGCGGAAGGCTCGGCAGCGGTGCCCCCCTTTCTGGTTTTCCGGGGGGCTTCCGCACCAGATGGCAAAAGCGGAGCCCGAGCCTTCCGCTTGCCCCGCTTCCCCTGAACTAGGCTCCAGCCCCCCATGGCGTCACTCGGGGGTTGGCCAACAGGGGTCGGGTCGGGGGGCAGGGATGACGGCTCGGGGGCTTGAGGGGGTAACGGTGGGGGAAGACAAAAAAGGAAAGAGTCTCCCTGGGGCAGGCTCTCTCCCACGCCCGGCGATATCCCTGCCCCACCCTCCTCCACAGGCCCCGCCAGATTGCAATCAACAGAGGCGGGGCCCTCCCGCTCATCTGGGCACACCGGGGGAGATACCCCTGGGGCCCGAGCGGGAGCAGTAGTGGGCTGGGAGGGAGGAGGGGTGGCTCTGGGCACCGGGCAGCCAGGGGTACCGGCGATGACGGGGCCGGTACCCTGCCGGGGCTCGGGGGTCCCGGACGCTCCTCCGTGCCGGGCCAAGGGGCAGTCCCTCCGGACGTGCCCCGTCGCCCGGCAGAGGTAGCACCGGGCCTCCCCCGTCGAATAGTGCACCCGGTAACGGTTCCCCTGATAGGGGACCAAAAAAGACCCCTCGAGCGCCTCTCCGCCACGCGCCGCCGGCGGCAGTTGGATCTGAACCTGCCGGCGGAACGAGAGAATGTGACCGAGGGCGGGGTCTTTGCAGCCCAGTGGGAGAGGCCGAAAGATGGAAATAGGCTTCCCCAGGGTAGAAAGGGCGGGCAGCAGGGCAGTATTGGGGAGGTAAGGAGGGACGGAGGTCAGGACCATACGGACCCCAAGGTCCTCCAGCGGCTCCAGGGGGACGAACACGCCGCCCACCGCCAGGCCTGTCTCCACCGCCTCCTGGGCGGCGGCCTCCGAGGCAAGGAAGAAGACCATCTTGCCATACATTTTGGAGGCCGCCACGATGGTCTTGGGCCCCACCACCCTCGCCAACGCCCGCACGTAGGTCTCCACGTGGGGCGAGGCGGGCACCAGGAGGCAACGGACGCCGTGCCTCCTGGTCAAGTTGGGGAAGGGGCCCCGGTCGGAATAAATGGCCGCAGGGGCGGTGGCTGGACGAGACGGCCCAGCGGTAGGCGGAGGGGCCGCCACCACCTGGGCGTACGCCCTGGGGGCCGGGAGAGGGGCATCCGCAGAGCGGGTGAAGGGTGCAGCCGGAAGGGATGCCGCGGCCGGTGGTGGGGCCGCAGCAGCGGGGGCAGCCCCTGCCATGGAGGGCCGAGCCTTCTTAGCGGGGCTCTTTCCTTTCTTTTTCCCCTGGCCTTTCCTGCCGGCTGGGGGGGCCCCCCCAGTATCGGAGGGGGCGAGGGACGTGGCAGCAGCGGAGGTCACCCCGTCGCCCGCCGCTGCCGGCGCCTCAATGGGGGCGGTAGCAGGTGGTACAGCAGCGGCGGACGAGGTAGAGGCAAGGGGGCTCGTTGGGGTAGGTGGGGGAGGGAGAGGTGGGACGGGGCTTGCCCCTGAGACCCCACCCACCATGTTCCCCTCCATGATGAGGGGGGAGGGAGGGGAAAACACTGGAAGGGGGGCGTGAGGGAAGCAGGTCAACCACTCCTCCCCGCTAGGCTGCAGGCAGGGGAGGAGGGCGCCAAAATGGAAGGGGCCAGATAAGGGGGGGTATCAAGGACTCGGGAAGGAGGGGTCAGTCACCGACAAAAAAAGAGAAACCGGCTCCTCTAGCTGCACTAGGGAAGGGAGGGTAACAACAACATCAAGGGGGTGCAGTGAACAACAAAAAACGGGGAGGGAAGCACAAGCGCATGGGAGGTGGGACGAACACACGAAGGGAGGGGTCAAACAGGGCAGGGGCCGCAAAGGAAGGGGAGCAACCAGGCCGGGCGTGGGGCAGAGGAACCAGGGGGCTAACTACAGGGCTGGGGTGGGACAAACAAGGTCGCAGAGGGAAAAAGGGCGGGGCAGACAAACAAACTGAAGCTGGGGAGGGGCAAAAGGCTGTAAGGGGCAAATAGGACGGGCAGCAAAGGGCAAAGCTGGGGGGCCTGTTGCAGAGGGGAGGGGGGGTCGGTCCAGGGGGGGTACGTGCGTCCACAAGCGCTTGCGCAAAGTCACTGCAGCTGGCTGCCGCTGCAGGCCCAAAAGGTGGCAATGGGCGTGGCAGGCCAGGAGAGCAGCCGAGTCCCAGAGGCAGGAGGTAAGTGGCCGGTGGGGGTGGTGGAGGGGGCAACGGTGGTGGTGGGGGTTGGGGGGGACACAGATGGACCAGGGGGCAGGCTCCGCACCACACCCCCTGGGGTGTCCCCACAAACACAGTCTAGACCCCCACCACTAGAGCACAGTTCAAAAAGCTACTCAGGTCTTAATGGCCCCCTCCACAGTGGTCTCCAGAGTCCTGGGCGCTCCCCCAACGGCCGATGGTCAGCTTGGTCCACGTCCTCCAGGCACCAGCAGCTCCCCAGGACAAACACAGCAGCGGCAGCAGCTCCAGCAGCCCTGGCAGCCAGGCGGGAAGGACCCCCCACAGGTGGTAATGGTGGTGGTGGTGGTGGTGGGGTCCTGGCCTCTCCCTCCAGAGGCAGGGGGAGGGGGGGCAGGCCGGCACGGCCCCCCCCACCCCACACTCAGCAGTGGCACCAGCAGCAGTCTAGGTAGGGAGCACTCCAACCAGCAGCAGCCCAGGGAGAAGGAGCTCCGGCCAGCAGAGTAGCCAGAGAGGAGGGAGGTAGGGAGGGAGAGCTCCAGCCACCAGGGCAGGCAGAGGAGACTGAGCACTCCCTGGGTAGTGGGGTTGGTCACCCGCTCCTGCCTGGAAGGGGTTAAAGCCAGCCCTGGGACAGGACTGGGAAGGAAAGCCTGGACTGATTGGGGAAGCAGCCACAGCTGGGCCACGCCCCAATCAGGCCCAGCTGGTCCCCATAAGAGGCTGTGAGCCAGAAGCCCAAAGAGTCTCTCTCTGTCTGTAGAGAGAGATGGGCCTGGCTGCAGGGAGCTAGGAACAGAGTACCTGAGTGGAGCAGGGCTGGGGAAAGGCAGGGGAGCCGGAGAGCTCTAGCCTGGAAAGCCCCAGGCTGCGGCCTAGCAAAGGCCAACAGGTACTGGGAGTCTCTCTCTGCCTTCAGAGAGAGAAGGGCCTGGCTGCTGGGAAGCTCAGGGTGCCTAGAGTGAAGCAGGGCTGGGGAAAGGCCAGAGGGGCTGGGGAGCTCCAGGCTGGCAACGCCCAGGCTGCAGGGCCTTGTGCAAGGCTCCAGAAAGGCACTGGGTTCCAGAGGGGGGCAGCAGGTCCAACCCCAACCTAGCCTATGATGAGTGGCTGACACTGCAGTCTGTCCCAGGGCGCGGGGGCTAGTTGGAGACTGGCAGTAGCCTATGACTGCGGCAAGGTGGGTATAGTGGGTGTAGGGTTCCCCTGGGAGGGGGGAGACCCAGAGAAAGGGGCACCGGGGTCCTGGGAGGGACACGGGCCAGTGGCAGCCGGATCACCCGCCTGCAGGGGGCGCTCCAGGACGCTGGAACGAGCTAATTCCCTGGACGACCAGCAGGAGGCGCCGCAGGGGTGAGTCCGTGCTCCCCTTACACCATGTTACAGGGATGTTAGCCTACCTATAGTGGAGAGCCTTAGAGTTAGCTCAGTGTTCCCAGGAGCCACCTCTTTCCTTCACTTGACATGCAGCTGTGTGAGATGCTTCTCCCTGCTCCTTCCATGACCAGTAGCTTACTTCTCTCACTAGCTCCTGGTCTCCAGGTGTTGTCTCCTGATATAAGAAGGAGAGGGGGCGGGTTGTGGCTGCAGAAAGAGGAGAATGAAAAGTTCCTTCTTACTGTGATGCTGGTGGCAGGAAGGAGGCAGCTTCTTCCAGGAGCTGACTCAGGCCTCATCTGCTCTAGAGAAATGTTCCAGACTAGCCACCATGCACTATTGCTTGCAGCCCTGTTGCACATCTTGCATCAGCACACAAGAGCTTCCAATAGTGCAAAAGTGTCACTCGCACTGTTTGGATTTGACTTGGTTTGAGCAGGACTTACCACCATGTCAGTTTCCACTAGCTCAGTGAGATTGCTAATGTAATAGCCAAAGTGAAGCAAACAGTCCTCCCTCCATCATCTCACAGTGCTCTGGGTACTGATTAGGTGGCCTGTCTGTACCACCTTAAGCACTCCATTGCACAGGGATCAAGCTGGCAGGAAGCCAATTGCTTGTTAAATTACCAAACAGTTAAGGCTGCATCAAAACCCACCTTGAAAACCAGTTCTTGAAGGCATGGTATGGTATTAACAAGACAAGGGAAAAATCTTCAGCATAAGAACGGCCATACTAGATCAGACCAAAGGTCCATCTAGCCCAGTATCTTGTCATCCGACAGTGGCCAATGCCAGGTGCCCCAGAGGGAATCAACAGAACAGGTAATCATCCAGTGATCCATCCCGTCGCACATTCCCAGCTTCTGGCAAACAGAGGCTAGGGACACCATCCCTGCCCATTCTGGCTAATTGCCACTGATGGACATATTCTCCATGAATTAATCTAGTTCTTTTTTGAACCCTGTTATAGTCTTGGCCTTCACAACATCTTCTGGCAAAGAGTTCACTGTGCATTGTGTGAAGAAATACTTCCTTTTGTTTGTTTTAAACCTGCTGCCTATTAATTTCATTGGGTGACCCGCTAGTTATGTGTTATGAGTAAATAACACTTCCTTATTTACTTTCTCCACACCCATCATGATTTTTAGACCTCTATCATATCCCCCAGCAGTTGTCTCTTTTCCAAACTGAAAAGTCCCAGTCATATTAATCTCTCCTGCTCATATGGAAGCTGTTCCATACCCCTAATCATTTTTGTTCCCCTTTTCTGAACTTTTTCCAATTCCAATATATCTTTTTTTGAGATAGAATACATCGGTATGCAATATTCAAGATGTGGGCATACCATGGATTTATATATAGGTAGTATGTTTTCTGTCTTGTTATCTATCCCTTTCTTAATGATTCCCAATATCTGTTAGCTTTTTAGACTGCTGTTGCACATTGAGTGGATGTTTTCAGAGAACTATCCACAATGACTCCAAGATCTCTTTCTTAAGTGGTAACAGCTAATTTAGACCTCATCATTTTATATGTATAGTTGGGTTTATGTTTTCCAATGTGTATTACTTTGCATTTATCAACATTGAATTTTATCTGCTATTTTGTTGCCCAGTCACCTAGTTTTGTGAGATCCCTTTGTAACTCTTCACAGACAGCTTTGGACTTAACTATCTTGAATAGTTTTGTATCATCTGCAAATTTTGTCACCCCACTGTTTGCCCTGTTTTCCAGATCATTTATGAATATGTTGAATAGCACTGGGCCCAGTACTGACCCGTGGGGGACACCACTATTTATCTCTCTCTATTCTGAAAACTGACCATGTATTCCTACCCTTTGTTTCCTATCTTTTAACTAGTTACCGATCCATGAGAACCTTCCCTCTTATCCCATCACAGCTTACTTTGCTTAAGACCCTTTGGTGAGAGACCTTGTCAAAGGCTTTCTGAAAATCTATGTAGATGATATATATCCACTGGATCCCCCTTGTCCACATGCTTTTTGAGCCCCTCAAAGATTTCTAGTAGATTGACGAGGCATGATTTCTCTTTTTAAAAAAAACCATGTTAACACTTCCCCCAACATTACGTTCATCTGTGTGTCTGACAATTCTGTTCTTTATTATCATTTACTATACTTTACTATAGCATTTCTTTAGGCAATGGGATGGAAACAAGGCTGTCAGTTACACTTCACAAAAGGTACCAACTTCCATCACTGATACATATGGAAAAGCAACTCATACCCCATCCTTCTCCAATACACCCCATCGCACAAAACCTTGATGGTGACTACCAGTGATGAGCTCCCAAAATCCTAATAACCGGTTCCCTACCGGGTCCTTGGCGGCACTTCGGCAGCGGGGGGAGGGGGGACCCTTCACTTGCTCCAGGTTTTCGGCGGCATTTCAGATGCAGGTCCTTCACCTGGAGCGAGTGAAGACCCCCCCCCCCCCCCCGAAGTGCCGCCGAAGACCCGGTAGGGAACCGCGCGGTGAGTACAAGCCCCACGTGCCTGTCTCCTCCCCCCCCATCTGACCCCAACCCACTTCCTGCCTCTGACTGCCCCCCTCAGAACCCGCAACCCATCAACTCCCCTGCTCCTTGTCCCCTGACCACCCCCTACCCAACTTGCCCCGCTCCCTGTCCCCCGACTGCCCCGACCCCATCCACCACCACTCCGACAGACCCCTGGAACTCCCACGCCTACCCAACCTCCCCCCGTTCCCCATCCCCTGACCGCTCCTTCAGAACCTCCGCCCCCTCCAACCGCTCCCTGCCCCTTATTCAACCCCTCCTCCCAGCCCCGGCCCAGCCCCCTTACCATGCTGCTCAAAGCAGCAGGAGCTGCAGCGCTGCCCAGAGCGCTGGCTCCGGCAGCGCGGCACGCTGGGGCTCTGCGAGAGTGGGGGGAAGCAGGGGAGGGGCCGGGGGAGCCTCCCCAGCTGGGAGCTCAAGCGGGCCGGACAGGACTGTCCCGCGGGCTGGATGTGGCCCGCGGACCGGAGTTTGCCCACCCGCTGGCCACTTTACAACTAGTTCAACACTGGCTTCTAAATTTAACAACCGGTTCTTGCGAGCCGGTGCGAACCAGCTCCAGCTCACCACCGGTGACTACATACTCTCGTGTCAACAGATCTGACTGGCACATGGTCCATTCATTTAGAAAGTTACTCTGCTTTAATGCTCTTCAGCTCACCAGGAAGGTTTTGCATGACAGAGCGAGCTGGATGAAATTGGGGTACATATTTTCATTATGTGTTGGAGGTGGAAGTGAATGCCTTGTGGCATGTCTTTGCTCAGACCATGCAGTGCCCCAGTAGCGTTTCTCCCCTGACCTGGAAAGGTCCCTTAAGTGTCTGACCCTCCCAAGGTGGAATCCTTAACACAGGTGTAAGGGGTGTATATTTCCCTTCCTGCAACTAGAGTCCTAGGATGAGGCGCTGAGTCTTGACAGAAGACATCCTGACAGCAACTTCTCCAGCCTTCATCCAGTAAATGGAGATCGTTGGGACTGGGCAAACACAAACTCACCATTAAACTGAGTGTGAAAAGGAAGTGTGTGAGAGAGAGGAAGGGGAAGATTTCCCACAGTTGAGGGTTCATGTGTCCTGCAGTTTTCATTTCGGTTTGGCAGTAGTGGAAGTGGCACATGGCACAGAGTTACAGAAGTTTTTTTTAAGAAAACTTATGTTAAACTGGATTTTCTATAGAGTTCATTTGTAGGGTAATTTCAGATCGTGTCAGGTTTCAGAGTAGCAGCCGTGTTAGTCTGTATCCGCAAAAAGAACAGGAGTACTTGTGGCACTTTAGAAACTGTAACAGGGTGCTGGTCAAAAGGCACTGACTCAGCCCCTGTTAGCTCAGAGCCTGCTAGCTCAGCTCCCAGTAAGGGGGAAGTGATTGGAGCTGACAGGCTGTGGCTGATTAAAGCCCTAAAACAGAGACACCTGTGAGCTTGATGGGGGAAGGCCTATAAAGCTAGCAGGAAGGAAGTAGGAGGGGAGGAACAGGAAAGTGAGGTGTGAGGGCCTGTTGCTCCCAGCTAGCTGTAAGAGCAAGCTGTTCCCCAAGGGGGCTACCTGCCTGAGAGCGAACTGTATATAGCTGTATATATGTGGTGGTGGGAAAATACAAGGAAATAAAAGGGCACTGGTGTTTGAAAGAGCGGTCTCCTGTGGATTTGTGCCACGAGCAACGAAGCGCTCATCTACAGAGACTAACAAATTTATTTGAGCATAAGCTTTCGTGGGCTTCAAAAACAGACCCCAACAAGAAACTGCTGAACTGGAATTAATTTGCAAACTAGATACCATTAACTTGGGCTTGAATAGAGACTGGGAGTGGCTGGGTCATTACACAAATTGAATCTATTTCCCCATGTTAAGTATCCTCACTCATTCTTGTCAAACTGTCTGAAATGGCCCATCTTGATTATCACTACAAAAGTTTTTTTTCTCCTGCTGATAATAGCTCATCTTAATTAATTAGCCTCGTAGAGGTGGTATGGCAACTTCCACCTTTTCATGTTCTCTGTGTGTATTATCTCTTCTTACTATATGTTCCATTCTATGCATCTGATGAAGTGGGCTGTAGCCCACGAAAGCTTATGCTCAAATAAATGTGTTAATGTCTAAGGTGCCACAAGTACTCCTGTTCTTTTTGCAGATCGTGTCAAAGCTTGTCTCTGGGTCAAGTCCACCCTAGTACAATTCCACTGAGTCAATCTCTCTTTCAGGTATCTTCAGCCAGCTGATAACAGATGAAGTCACGTGCTGGCCAGAGCAAAGCAGTGCTGCAACAAACTGCCATGAAAAATATTATGCTCTTTTCTGGATTATTGCCCCTTCCAGAGCAGTAGAGAGTTCTTCCATGTTTTTAAATCACCTTCCTCCATAAACTATCTGCTGTTTTTATGTCTCTGATAGACACACTATCAGAACCTGAATAAGAGAGAGATGGAATATAGTCCGATCTCTCAATACTTAGTGTTTCCACCAAAATAGTCTGCAACGAGAGGCTGTCTCCAAGTTGACTCCGAGGGACTTCTGAAGTGCCATTCAAGGACCAAATAAAGCTCATAACTGTAGGGCTAAGGCAAAGCTGATCAACCCCCATATCTAGCACTGGATGCACTCAAACAATTTGTATTAAAACACAGAAGTGTCACAGTTCAGGGCAACTGCACTTGTATTCCCCCTCTATGGTCTAGGAAGGGCACAGACTCAGGCTTCTGGCTCCCCGGCCACTGCCTCTCTTGTGGAGACATGTATCAATCTCCTTCCCGACTGGGATATTTCCAGGCTGCACAGCTCCCTGCCTACACTGTGAGATCACCAGCAAAGTCAGACTGCCTAAACAAGACAGCTTTACTTTTCTCCTCTGAGATGGTAAACAGTGCCATTGCCACAGTTATGCTACCACCCAGCTCTTTCTAGGCAAGCACATTTATTCTTAAAGTAAAGGCATTACAGAGAAAACATTAAAAACCAATAAAAGATACTATACGCATACTAATAAGCTTACCAGAGATCATCACCCCCTGACTCCAGCAAAGGCTCTAGCTGGGGAACAGTCCTTCAAACTCACCAAGAAGTTTTTCTGGGGGTTACAAATTCATCACAGCTGTTAGCTCACAACAAGAACCCTCATAAATCTGCAGTTTCTTCTTTATACAGTTTCAGTTTTTTTGATCTGTCCTCATGTAACAGGTGATCAGCAGACAAAAGATAATGTGCCTCTCCCTGGAACAAAGCTTCAAAAGGCTGAGTTTTTGCAAAACTGGAGTCAGTGTATTTGTATACTCCTCCTCCTAGAAATTTCCTGGGAAACCTACTTAACTTCAAAACGTCATTCTTGGTTTCAAATAGCCCTTTGAAGCTCTCAACACTTCCCGTAGTTTCAGACGTGTCATACAATCCCACAATAACACACAAACATTTTCATTTTTAATACAATGAGCGCCTAAGATACTTGAACTAAGATACTTTAGTAAGATATGTCCATGATACCGCAGGAAATTGCCATGCCTGTCACAAGCAGCACAGGCACATGGGTGTAGACAAAGAATTACATTAATGAAGGAAACACTGAGTTTGGAACAGAAGCCCATTTTAGCTCACTTTATTAAAAGGACAAATTTAGTCATGGTACAAAACTACTAATTAAAATATTAAAACAGATATTTTATTTTTTTAACTCTAGATCCCTAAAGTACAAAATTCGTCTACACCCGCAAGCAGGTATTGCAGTTATGTGAATTTAAGAATGCAAAAACACGCCTAAATGTGGCCTAACTGTACAACTTGTGTGTGACCTTGCCCTCCTGACAAGTTGTCAACACAGCCCTGCTTCCCACAAACTTTGGGCACCCAGATCTAGGCAAAAGGAAAAACTTCTGAGACTGTTCCTGAAACTGAGAAGCCATGTTTCACTTCGTATTCAGTGCTGTCACCACATGGCCATTTTATTCCATGAACTTTGATTTGTAATTTTTAAGAACGTCTGTAATTATCTCTGAATCTTCCCTCCTCTGCTTTACTCAATGTTAAATGATTATTTGAACAATAGATGTGCTTTTCTACCACCACTGAAGATCCAGAGAGAAGCTTGGGCTATATCAAGCCAATCCACCCCACCCCATGCCAGTGGGGAAGGAAGGTTTGGGATGCAATTGATTCAGCTCTTCCTGCCCCCAGGCAGAGGCATAGCATGTTTGAGGTGCAGACAGCCATTTGTAAGCTGAAAGGGCATTATGTTAATCAGAGGACCCTTAGACTGAGACATCCCCTGCTGTACCAGAAACAATCATAAATATATTTTGTTTATTAAATATTTACTCAAATCATCTGATTGTGGAATTAATTTTCTCCAGGCAGGATAAGAAATGTGGTTTGGTTTATCATTCAATCACAAGTTGCTGGGTTAAATGCCAGTCTGGTGATATTCTAAAGCTCACTTTATGCAGGAAATTAGGCTACATGATCATAATGGTCCTTTAAAAATCTATGTATCTATTACTTGTGCCAGTTTTGCTGTCCTAGAATCATCTAATTAACCAAAGAGGACTTTTTAAAACGTTGAGAAAAAAAGTGAAACACCGAGAGAGAGAGATATGTATTCCAGATCCCAAGAGACAAATACCCAGAGCAATCCTTACAGTGACAAGCCAGGTCTGACAAGGGAAGCTGACATAGACAGGAGAGTGATATTGTGAAGGCAAGACTAAAATGAAACATTTCATTCCAGTGCATCTCTGTAAGACCTGCCTGTAACATTCCTTACTGAGTTTCTGGGAATGGTGCCCCCACTGGTAGAACAATCTGTGAGATTGTCGTGGAAGGAGCCATAATTTAAATTTTTTAGGCAGTTTGGCCAACACACTCACATTACTGCATCAGGTTTGAACATACATACACAGCTGTTTTATTTAGGTATAAAGATCCTCTCAAACAAAGGGCAAGAAATCTCCCTTCTTTCCTATCTAGGGTCTTTCTGAGAAATGCTGCTCAAGACGAGGACCTCCATACCTATGGGACACATCCCTGCAAAGCAGAAAATGTCATCTCAGTTCAGTTTCTCTGTCATCACAAAAATACCGTCACTGTGACCTGGCCCCCTTGTTGCCACTTTCATCAGAAAAATCAATACACGAATGGGGATGGAGACTAAACACTCCTTACACACCTCAATTCTGTGTAAGGATTGAGGCATGCTGGCAGAGCAGTGTGGAGGATGAATGCCTTGCTGCCCACCAGGTGGTTCTCTGTTATGTTAGTATGTGGAGGACTTCAGGCTTCGTGATGGGAGCTGGGTGAATAAGGGATTTTTCAGTTCACTGGCAATTGTGAAAAATCAAAAAAAGGTTTGTTTCGTGTTGAACTGAAAATGAAGTTTGTGAACAGTCATTTGGCCAGGGAAAGAGAATGAGAATGACTCTGTAGCCTGGTAGATAGGGCATTCACCTAGGATGTGGGAGACCCAAGTTCAAAGCCATGTTCCAAATGACTATTTATAAAAAGTGGAATAGCTTCAACTGGATAGACTGAGGAAGCCGAGTCCAGTGGCTAGAGAACTCATGTTCCAATCTCTTCTCATCAGGCAGAGGATAGAATTGAACTAAGGTCTCACCACCCTGGATCAGTGCCCCAACCCCCTGGCTAATGGTTATAAGGGAGACCTCCTTGCCCCATGCTTTTGTCAGAATCTAGACCTCCTTTGCTTTTCTCACAATGCCTGAAACCAGAATGAAACATTTCAAGTTGGGTCAAAGCTAAATGTTTCTTTTAGATATTTCCTGAAACACTTCTATTCTTTCAGTTCAGTTGAAACTATTCAGCAAGCTCACTTCAAATTCACAAATAGTTTCTGGTCAACTGAAACTTCATTTTTTGGCAAATAAATTATTGCACCCAGCTTTATTCACAAATTTCTATCCCTTCTTCCATCCTCCTTTCCTATCACCCTAATGTCCCTTCATCCCACTCACAGCGAAACCTCTTCTGGTTTGCTATGAACAGCCTATTGCTAGATGGGATGCAATTAGAAGTTAATCAAGCAATCAGTACATTCCACATCATATCACAATCTGAGCAGATTGACCCATGCTGTGTTGCTTGACCCTCATGTTTTGCAGGACTTCTCACCTCACCCCCTCACACATTTATCTAAGGCCTGGCCTATGCTTAAAATTTAGGTCGACATAGCTGCGGTGTGTGAAAAATCCACACCCGAGTGCCATAACCGTGTCAACCTAACGCCAGTGTAGGCACAGATAAGTCAATGAAAGAATGCTTCTGTCAGCCCAGCTACCATTGCTCGGGGAGGTGGTGTTCATACAGTAATGGAAAACCCCCTTCAGTCGCTGTAGACTGCCTCTACACTGCGGGGTTAGGTCTACGTAGCTGTGCCACTACAGTCCCCATAGCACAGACATGGTCTAACTTTGCTCTCTAATCTCTGCAGGCATGGTGCCTCAACCTCTTCCAGGGGCTGCTCATAACACTACCCACTTGCTCTGATTTAAGCATTCTTCCCCTTCTCCCCCTAATATCTAGTTCAAACTTTTCCTTCCTTAGCCTCAGGCATAGATCCTTCTACCATCTGAGACTAAGCAATTCCCTTCCTTCATTTATCTTGCTACCTACAAGGTATTAATAGACTGTGATCCTATCACCCCCGGAATCTCCTCTTCATTACACTGTACAAATTTAGTTCACTCAGATCAGTGCCGGCTCCAGCTTTTTTGCCGCCCCAAGCGGCGAAAAAACAAAAAAAAAACCCACGATTGAGCTGCCGCCAAAGTGCCGCCGAGGAGCAAGACAGCGAGTGAAGGACCCGCTGCCGAATTGCCGCCAATCTGGAGCGGGCCGATTGAGCTGCCGCCGAAGTGCTGCCGCCGCCGATCCGGATGTGCTGCCCCGACAACGGATGCCCTTTCTGTTGGCCGCCCCAGGCACCTGCTTCCTTCGCTGGTGCCTGCAGCCGGCCCTGACTCAGATGTTTGTTATCCTTCTTTGTATTTTCTCTAGTTTTTCAACAGTCTTCCTAAACAGGGGGACTGGAACCGAGACAGTATTCAAGGTAAGCAGAACTATGCACAGTGGCATTATCATCTCCCTCGTTAATATATCCAAGGATAGCAGCAGAAATAGCATTTTATATATATTTCCCTTTAACAGCACTACACTGCAAGGAGCTCAGGTTTCATTTGCCATTACCCATAGGGCTCTCTCAGAAAGACTTCCAGCAGCTGTCCCCCATTTGTCTATGTGCTCTTTATTTCCTTCCCTTAGGTTATGTTACATTCATCATTGTGTTTCATGAATAACATTATGTATATCTGTAGACTGTAGACCTGAAATCCACATCCAGCAGACGCAGGCAGTTTCCAGGTTGAAACACAACTAGCTGTTAACTACAAACTCTTGGTGAATTTGTTTAAAAGGAACTCCCCCCCCCGCCCATGAATTGATTTACATTTAACTATGGAATGAGGGTTTAGAGTTATCAAATTTGATACTGTTGAGATTACAGAAATCAAACTCTTTTACAAGAAATTAACCTTCTATAAAGAAAAGGATTAAGGGCAGAGAAACAATACTGAGACTTCAGACTACACCGGACCCTCACTAGAATGCGCGTCTATATAGCGCGAATTCGCATACAACGCGGTCACGGCCATGGATCCCAAATTTAATTACTTTAATTGCAATTCATTTTAACGCGGTCCCCGCGTTAACGCAGTCCCGCGCATGGATCCCAAATCCCGCGTTCTAGCGAGGGTCCGGTTTATTTACAGCCTTCTGGGCACTTGAGAGAGCTTTGTTGCTACAAGACTTGAACCATGATGATGTGTTGTTGTTGTTTTAAATAAGGAATGCTAAACAATGTACAAAGGTATGAAAGCTGGAAAAAAAAAATTTTGGCCAAAAATTTTTTCCACCAAAAATATAGATTTGAGTTGACTAAAACAATTAGCAAATTTGGATCAATTTCAGCAAATTATTTTGGTTGAATTTTTTTTTATTATTACTACTTTGGAAATGTCAAAACGTTTCAATTCTGCACTTCCAAAACAAAACATTTAGACTTTTTGTTTTTGGAATTCCCCTCAATTTTATTTAAAAAACAACAACACCATATTAAAAACTGCTTTAAAACCCTCGAAATAAAAATTAAACATTTCATTTTAGGTCAAATTAAATAGTTTGTTCAACGCAAAACACATTTTTTTGACTCTTTGGTTTG
The DNA here is from genome assembly GCA_003942145.1 of Platysternon megacephalum. Lineage (NCBI taxonomy): Eukaryota > Metazoa > Chordata > Testudines > Platysternidae > Platysternon > Platysternon megacephalum. Next base: position 1,742,876 of record QXTE01000148.1, on the reverse strand, counting down.
CCAAAAAATTTTTGTTTCTAGTTGACCCAAAATGAATGTTTTTCCCCCTCTATTTTTCTGTTCAGCAGCCAAAAGAAAAAATGGGTTATCCACATAGCTCTAGTATGTATGTTGGATCAAAGACCATGTGAATCATTTCAATAATACATACACAAAAACTTCATTTTGAAGTAGCAGAGACAAACTCACAAAAGCAAAGACATGGAAAGTTAAGCCAGCCAACGGTACAGACCCGCTACTCCTTCACTCACAGGCACACACCTTGCCATTACTACAACTCCTGGACACCACATCCCTAACTCTACCTCTCCACAATCCACCCTTCTGCACTGTTTCGCCAAGCTACCCTCTCCCAAAACTATTAGTGGTGGATATTTGGAGCAGTAATTTGATTTACTGGGAGTGGGTGGTTTGGTAAAGGAGGTGATGAAGGGTAGACACTCTAACGTGTAGAACTAGGGTCATGGCTAAGAAATTAAGGTTCTGAAAGCAGAAACGGGACAACCCACGACATACTCACATGAAGATTTAAGGATGCTCCTGTGGGTTTTGTAGCAAGGACCCAATGGGCAGTTACAATTATGAAACCACAAAAGAGACAACCTCTTTTCTCACTGGACCACGAAAAGATGCCACATGAAACGCAACTTACTTTCTGATTGAACCAACTCAGCTCTTCCTACAAACAGTAGATTGTATCCTGACTGGTCCAAATCAGCTTTTCAAACAGAGAATCTGTCAATGAACTGCTCATTAAAACTAAATGAAATTATCTTAATGCCTTCAGTAAGACCCTCCCATGCAGCTGAAAACGCATGGATGAGATGAGAGCTGAAGGCACTATCTGGCCCCAATGACACCTCCTATGGATACCAACAAAGAGTTATCACAGATAAGTCCCTTACTTCCTCTTTATATGCCTAAGGGAAGACAACAGAAATACCAGAACAAAACTACAGCTGAAATACCACCGTAAACTGAGAGATCGGCTGTTGCAAACTACCAAAGTGAGCTGGAGAATTTAGTTACTGTATGAGCCAGATTCACCTGATAAGTAACAAAGACTTAATACATGTATTTTCCTTTTATCAAAGTGACTATTTGGTTATTCTATATTAAATACTTCTGAGAAAGTATGTATCTGAGTTATCAAAATTGTGACTTAGTTATGTGTTATGAACTTGTGTTTGACTAACAAGTTTAACTCTACCTGTCTGGAAGTAATTTTCAGTCAATACATGGTTAAGAGTACTGAGGCTGGAAAACTTATTACACTATTTCAGCACAGCACTGTTTAAATAGCAAACTGTTTACATGCAATGAAAAATAGGTGAAAGACATGTAGATGTACAGCAAACAGAACCTAAAGATTTTTTTCAGACAGCACATTATTTGTGACACCACAAATCAGCTGCTATCAGACAAGAGAAAGAAGCTTGAATTACTTAGTTATAAGTCAAACTAAAAAGCACACTATTGTTGTAACATTTAGATAGTTTACTATACACTCAAGTTACTTTAAAGATAGGATTGCAGGTTACTTGGCATTACCTACTAATTTCTCTTGAAATTCTGTGTGTGTGTGTGTGCGCGCGTGTGTGTGTGTGAGAGAGAGATCTGGTGGCTACACATTATTGTTTAGAAAGGCAATTTTGAATTGAATTTTCAGTAATTAAGCAGTAGTATACATTTCTTAATTCCAATGTTCAGAATTATTTTTCATTGACAGTCCCATCATATTTGATTGATAAAAGCTTAATCAACAAACTGATAAGAATCCTTAGTTCCATACTGGTTTCAAAATCAATTCCCCACAACAGCTCAGAATTAGAATAAATTTACTTAACATGTGATAAGACTTTGATTTATTTGTGATTTGAGCTATTACTTTAAGTTTAACATCTTAGGTTAAAGGCATTTATTTTAACTTTATAAAAACTATCATATAACCATCTTCATTTCACTTTCTGTATTTAACTTACAATTCTATTTTGCTTAATAAAATTAATAAATTGATAAGATTTCTCAAGTCTTTACTTCAGCTAAACCACCACAAATTCAAAAGAAACATGGTATGTTTAAACTGGTTATTTAAAAGTCACTTGGCTATTCTGTGTTTTATATGGTAAAGTATAGTAATGTGCTCACATGATTGAATACTAAAAAATTGTTAACTTTTGCTTAACTAAAAATGTTCAACTTGCTTTAACTGTGTTTATATCTTTGTAATACTTCCATGAATGCTCCAGCCACTCAGTAGCAGAATTTTGGTGGGACCACTGTTTTGAAGTGAATGTTCAGCTAATCTTACCAGGGGTGTTTCTGTTTGTGTATGGTTTATCATCACTATCAAAGGAGTAGAATGATCTTTGTATTTCTTAGTTAGATTTTCATTTTTTAAGTTTTTGAAGGATACATTGCATTAAAGATGTGGAAGGGGAAGATGTGGATTAGTACAGGGGCCTGTCAAGTCATTGTGCCCAGCTGCACCAAGACAGTGTTATTCAATGCGCTTTGGAACTGACTAATGGTCATTTAAACCAAGGCTGTGTCTTCACCAGACTTTGAGGAAATCTCCACCATTGCATTAATATCAGTGCAACTCCGCCAGTGGTAGCAACTGCAGAAACACTAGTATAGAAAGAGAACATATGGTGTTTACCACAACGTCTAAACTTGCTCAAAGTGGGTCTTGTTAACACAGTGGCAAAATGCTAGTGGCACGTGACCCTTGTCTACATAAGTGATCCCACTAAGCATGTCTACACTACAGACCTAAGTCAACCTATGTAATTACTGTGGTGGCTGATGTCCACACTACCCTCCTTCTGTGGGTGGTGTGCGTCCTCATGAGGAATGCTTCCACCGACTGAAGAGAAGCAATGTGCGGGGCTGAGAGCCAGGTTCTCAGCTCTGCTCGGGCTTCTCGCCTCCCTGCTGGGAGTGGGGTGCCAGATGCCCAGGCTTCTTGACTCCCTGAGTGGGGAGCCAGGCAGGTACAGCCCAGCTAGAAGCAGGGAGCATTGGTCCAGCATAGGCCCCTGAATTTGACAAGACAGCCAATAGCCGATGTAAGTAACAGTGTCTGGGCATTGCCCTAACTACGCTGACATAAGTGCTATGCCTCTCATGGAGGTGGAGTTATGATGTTGGTGTAACTGTAGTAAGGCACTTACATCAGTGGGACAAGGCTGTAGTGTAGACACTGACATAATTAGGTCGAGGTAAGCTGCCTTAGGTCGATCTAACTGTGTACTGTAGACCAGACCTAAGTGGTGCTACACCAGTGGTAAAGCATTTGAGAGAGATTTTCTGAAGGAACCTAGTATAAAAACAAGCAAGTTTATTTTTGCCCCATTTGGTCTAAATACCTACTTGACTTTTACACAGTTTGCCCAAATGTCTCTCTTCACTCATACATACCAAAGGTACATGAGCAGTGTCTCTGTATAGTTTAATTTACAGTGGCACATTTATACTCATTCTAGTGGTATGAACAAAAATATATTAAAATGGATCTATAAACAAGACCACATATTGCCACAATCTGCTGGTCAATCTTCCCTTTTCATAGCCCTATCAGACAGACTGGTGCTGGGAACTGCCTAAATCCCAACTATTTTGAACAAAAGAAAATTGACAATATCCAAGCCCTATGCCTTCTGCAATAAGGCTATGCCCCCAAGTGACCTGCACTCAAGTTGCCTGAAGTGCTTGGGAGAAGCTCACATTGGGGATTGCTGCCAGATCTGCAGAGACTTTAAGACTCGTATGAAAAAGGACCAGGAGGCCAGGCTACGTTTTTGCTCATGGAGGTGGCACTGAGACCTCCATCTCATCATCCAGGCTGGTCAGACTCAGCACAGAGTACCTTGGTGTCAGTAAGGACTGCTCCTCCTACCATACCGGAGTCCCAGCACTATTCACTGTCCCTAATGCCTAGGAAAAGGCACAAGAAACCGTCAGCCAAGAAGGGTCAATCCCCAGCACTGAAAATGGCCAGGCATGGGGCCAGAGTAGAATGGGACCCTAGTTAGGCCACTCCTCTGCTTCAGTACTGCAGAAGTCGGCACCATTGACTCCCAGCACCTATGCAGGCACCATTAAGTCTGGTACCAGATGAACCATCTACATCTGCGATACAGCGCGGTACCAATACTATCCTGATGCTGACCACAGTGGAGGTGTTTGCTGCAGCCAGAGACCTTCTAGTGCTGTCTGTACCAGTATCACCAGCAGTATCAGTGCTTCAGGTCATCGTTCTGTAGCCATGACAACTTACCCGCCCTGACCCCCTCTGTTACAGTGAAACCTGATGGTAGTTCACTACATTATTAAAAGCAAAATGTTCCACTGCTGATAAATCATAGAATATCAAGGTTGGAAGGGACCTCAGGAGATCATCTAGTCCAACCCCCTGCTCAAAGCAGGACCAATCCCCAGACAGATTTTTGCCCCAGATCCCTAAATGGCCCCCTCAAGGAGGGAACTCACAACCCTGGGTTTAGTAAGCCAATGCTCAAACCACTGAGCTATCCAAATCATTCCCACCTCAGGAATGTACCCACCAACAATCACATGGAAAGATAAGCTACCGTTAAGGAATTTTAGGGAGGGACCGAAAAAACCCAAGAACTGGTCATAGATTAGATAAACCTTGGAAAATGTCTTGTACTGACCATCTGGAAAAACAAAGTCACAAAGATAAGCTTTAATATGTAAAGTAATAACTAAATGTAAGACACAAGGGAACTTCCATATGATTGGTTCAGGAAGGACAGGACTGTTCAGGAAGGAAAGGCAGGGCAGAAAAGCGGGGGAGTTGCATTGTATGTAAGAGAGCAGTACGAGTGCTCCGAGCTCCAGTATGAAACTGCAGAAAAACCTGAGAGTCTCTGGATTAAGTTTACAAGTGTGAGCAACAAGGGTGGTGTCGTGGTGGGAGTCTGCTACAGACCACCAGACCAGGGGGATGAGGTGGAGCAGGCTTTCTTCAGGCAACTAACAGAAGTTACTAGATCACAGGCCCTGTTTCTCATGGTGGACTTCAATCACTCCAATATCTGTGCACTGCTGTATTGCTGTCCCAGCAGACAATCCAGGAAGTTTTTGGGAAGTGTAGGGGACAATTTCCTGGTGCAAGTGCTGGAGAGACCAATTAGGGGCAGAGCTCTTCTTGACCTGCTGCTCACAAACAGGGAAAAATTAGTAGGGGAAGCAAAAGTGGATGGGAACCTGGGAGGCAGTGACCATGAATCCTGTTCAGAATCCTGTACAGTTCAGAATCCTGACACAAGGAAGAAAGGAGAGCAGCAGAATACGCACCCTGGACTTCAGAAAAGTGGACTTTGACTCCCTCAAGGAACTGATGGGAAGGATCCCCTGGGAGAATAACATGAGGGGGAAAGGAGTCCAGGAGAGCTGGCTGTATTTTAAAGAATCCTTATTGAGGTTGCAGGAACAAACCATCCCGATGTGTAGAAAGAATAGTAAATATGGCAGGTGACCAGCTTGGCTTAACAGTGAAATCCTTGCTGATCTTAAACACAAAAAGGAACTTACAAGATGTGGAAGATTGGACAAATGACCAGGGAGGAGTATAAAAATATTGCTCAGGCATGCAGGAGTGAAATCAGGAAGGCCAAATCACAGTTGGAGTTGCAGCTAGCAAGGGATGTTAAGAGTAACAAGAAGGGTTTCTACAGGTATGTTAGCAACAAGAAGAAGGTCAAGGAAAGTGTGGGTCCCTTACTGAATGGGGGAGGCAACCTAGTGACAGAGGATGTGGAAAAAGCTAATGTACTCAATACTTTTTTTGCCTCTGTCTTCACGAACAAGGTCAGCTCCCAGACTTCTGCACTGGGCAGCACAGTATGGGGAGGAGGTGACCAGCCCTCTGTGGAGAAAGAAGTGGTTCAGGACTATTTAGAAAAGCTGGACAAGCACAAGTTCATGGGGCCGGATGCGCTGCATCCGAGGGTGCTAAAGGAGTTGGCGGATGTGATTGCAGAGCCATTGGCCATTATCTTTGAAAACTCATGGCAATCGGGGGAGGTCCCAGATGACTGGAAAAAAGCTGATGTAGTGCCCATCTTTAAAAAAGGGAAGGAGGAGGATCCGGGGAACTACAGGCCAGTCAGCCTCACCTCAGTCCCTGGAAAAATCATGGAGCAGGTCCTCAAGGAATCAATTTTGAAGCACTTAGAGGAGAGGAAAGTGATCAGGAACAGTCAGCATGGATTCACCAAGGGAAAGTCATGCCTGACTAACCTAATTGCCTTCTATGAGGAGATAACTGGGTCTGTGGATGAGGGGAAAGCAGTGGACGTGTTATTCCTTGACTTTAGGAAAGTTTTTGATATGGTCTCCCACAGTATTCTTGCCAGCAAGTTAAAGAAGTATGGGCTGGATGAATGGACTATAAGGTGGATAGAAAGCTGGCTAGATCATTGGGCTCAACGGGTAGTGATCAATGGCTCCATGTCTAGTTGGCAGCCGGTATCAAGCGGAGTGCCCCAAGGGTCGGTCCTGGGGCCGGTTTTGTTCACTATCTTCGTTAATGATCTGGAGGACGGCGTGGATTGCACCCTCAGCAAGTTTGCCGATGACACTAAACTGGGAGGAGTGGTAGATATGCTGGAGGGTAGGGATAGGATACAGAGGAACCTAGACAAACTAGAGGATTGGGCTAAAAGAAATCTGATGAGGTTCAACAAGGACAAGTGCAGAGTCCTGCACTTAGGACGGAAGAATCCCATGCACTGCTACAGACTAGGGACCGAATGGCTAGGAAGCAGTTCTGCAGAAAAGGACCTAGGGATTACAGTGAACGAGAAGCTGGATATGAGTCGACAGTGTGCCCTTGTTGCCAAGAAAGCTAATGGCGTTTTGGACTGTATAAGTAGGAGCATTGCCAGCCGATCGAGGGACGTGATCGTTCCCCTCTATTCGGCATTGGTGAGGCCTCATCTGGAGTACTGTGTCCAGTTTTGGGCCCCACACTACAAGAAGGATGTGGAAAAATTGGAAAGAGTCCAGTGGAGGGCAACAAAAATGATTAGGGGGCTGGAGCACATGACTTATAAGGAGAGGCTGAGGGAACTGGGATTATTTAGTTTGTAGAAGAGAAGAATGAGGCGGGATTTGATAGCTCCTTTCAACTACCTGAAAGGGGGTTCCAAAGTGGATGGATTTAGACCAGGGGTCCCCAACGCGGTGCCCGCGGGGGGTGTAAGTGCGCCCGCGTAGCCCTCCGGTTTTTTTTTCTCCACCGGCAGCACTGGGGTGGTTTGTTTGTTTTTTTTTCTTCTCCCCGCCGGCAGCGCTTGGCGCCCGCCGGCACGGCAGCACTCGGGTTTTTTTTGCTCCGCCGGCAGCGCTCGGGTTGGTTTTTTTTTGTTTTTTTTTGGCGCCCGCCTGCAACGTTCGTTTTTTTTTTTTTCCTTTTTTGGCGCCCGCCGGACAAAAATGGTTGGGGACCACTTATCTAGACTGTTCTCAGTGGTACCAGATGACAGAATAAGGAGTAATGGTCTCAAATTGCAGCGGGGGAGGTTTAGGTTGGATATTAGGAAAGACTTTTTCACTAGGAGGGGGGTGAAGCACTGGAATGGGTTACCTAGGGAGGTGGTGGAATCTCCTTCCTTAGAGGTTTTTAAGGTCAGGCTTGACAAAGCCCTGGCTGGGATGATTTAGATGGTGTTGGTCCTGCTTTGAGCAGGGGGTTGGACTAGATGACCTCCTGAGGTCTCTTCCAACCCTGATATTCTATGATTCTATGGTTGAAATGTGTTGTTTAAAGGTTCTTAGAAATGTGATAGGTTAAGGTATAGATAAAGTAGTAGTAGTTTTACCTATATAATGTGTGTAAAATAGGAAGCGCCTTGGAACTTAACTCCAGGACACAGCCCAAGACCAGAGTTGCCAGAGCTCACTGGTGAGGGGAGGGATAGCTCAGTGGTTTGAGCATTGGCCTGCTAAACCTAGGGTTGTGAGTTCAATCCTTGAGGGGGGGCCACTTAAATATCTGGGGCAAAATCAGTACTTGGTCCTGCTAGTGAAGGCAGGTGGTTGGACTCAATGACTTTTCAGGGTCCCTTCCAGCTCTATGAGATAGGTATATCTCCATTTATTAAAAAACACCCTGCCAACCATACTGTGCAGAAGCAGGGGTCCTCATGTAATCTATTCTTGACTGGCCATCAAGAAAAATTAATCTGCCTTATTGGGAGTGGTGAGCACTGTATGCTTAGCATGTGTATTCTGTTGATTAATTGTTAGTAAATAGAGGTTTAAGGATATTACTGTGTAAGGCTTGTTCACTGGGAAAATGTCCTGGAGCCCCATAGTGCCCTGAGTCCACTGGGAAGGGGTGTTAGCCCCGAGCTTACAGAGCAGTAAAGTTGGGTCCCTTACTTCCTGAGTACCCCAAAGAGAGGGTAGGGGGGTGAGAGCCCTAAGTTGTGCGGGTAACAGTTCAGCAGCAGGCCCTTTGGTATCATCAAAAAAGGAAATCAGCTATGATGGCCTCAGTGAAGGCATCTTCACCATGGCACTGGTCTCCGGCACTAGTGGGAACCGCACCTCCATGGTCACGGGACAGGGACTCATTCTCAGAGTCAGAGGTATGAGCATTAGGCACCAGACGGTGCTTGAGTCACTCCGATGGGTACCACTGAGGGAAAAATTTCCAGCAACTGTGCTCAGAGCGCACACACACACGAGTGAAGTGCACAGATGCAATCATTCAAAGAACTATTATGTCTGAACACAGTTACTGCTTGGCAGGATTCAAGCACAGTTCCGGCGAACAGGGCTGCTAACAAGGGAGTTTGAGTAGGAGTTCCCATTGGAGGAGAAGGTATTTGTACTTGCGTCTGTCTTTGTAGTGCTTGTATCTGTAGAGGCCTGTAGGGGCAGACTGCTGACCGAGAGGGCAGCCGAGCCCTGAGTAGGGGGCGGAGCTTGGCTGAGGAGGGGGCCTATAAGAGCGGCCACCCAGCCAGGCAGCGGCACAGCTGCGAGCAGCGGCACACAGGGCTGCTAACGGGAGTTTGAGTGGGAGTTTTTACAGGGGGAGGTGGAAGGAGGTGCCCTGGCTGGGCTGATTTAGTTGGGTTTGGTCCTGCTTTGAGCAGGGGGTTGGACTAGATGACCTCCTGAGGTCCCTTCCAACCCTGAGATTCTATGATTCTATGATTCTATGATTCTATGAGGCAGGGGGCCCTGTGCTGTGTTCCCCAGGTGAGGAGGGCGCAGGCGAGAATGCACATAGAGGCAGAGACAACAGCAGCCATGAGCCAAGCAGCAGAGGATTCAATGCAGATGATTGCATGTTGCAGCTGTGGTATGTATCTGGTCCTAGCGGGGGTGCCTGAACAGAGATATGTCTGCATGAAGTGCCGCCTAATAGAGCTGATGGAAGAAAAGATTCGAGGTTTGGAGTTGCAGGTAGAAACCCTGGTAGAGTTTAGAAGGGGGTTCGAGCAGCTGATGGAGCAAAGGCAAGGTGTGGCAGAAGGGGAATGCTCCAGGGTACAGGTGGAAGCAGGGGCAAAGGCCTGTGAGGGGGGAATGCCGGGGGGAGAACATGGGCAGTGGAGACATGTGACCCTGAGAAGCAGGCATGGGAAAAGGAGGGCCAGTGAAGGAGAAATAGAGCTCAGGAACAGGTTTGAGGGTTTGGAAAATGAGGAAGGAGTACAGCAGGTGTTAGCTGACGGTGGGAGGGCGAGGAAGAAAAGAAGAGCAGCTAGTCCCGTAGACAGAGGGGAGGAGTCGATGGAGACAGCACCGAATGTGGGCCCCGGGAGGATCCAGGATGGCTTAAGGGGGATGACAAGGGACTGTAGGAATGGAAAGAGCTTGCATCCAGAGGGAACGGGGGATAGACTAGCAGACCGCACTGTCACCAGGCAAAGGCAGGTCTACGTGATTGGGGACTCCTTACTGAGAAGGTTAGACAGGCCTGTGACCAGGGCCGACCCGGAGAACAGAAGGGTGTGCTGTCTACCGGGCGCTAAGATATGGGATGTGGACCTGCGGTTGAAAAGGATCCTGAAAGGAGCAGGTAAGAACCCCTTGATCATCCTTCATGTAGGAATGAATGACACGGCTAGATTCTCGCTGGAGAGAATCAAGGGAGCCTATGCCAGGCTGGGTAGGACACTTAAGGACATCGAGGCTCAGGTAATCTTCAGTGGGATTCTGCCTGTCCCGAGGGAAGGGCAACAAAGGGGGGACAGGATTCTGAGGACAAATAGTTGGCTCAGGGAGTGGTGCTATAAGGAGGGCTTTGGGATGTATGGCCACTGGGAGGCTTTCGGGGACAGAGAACTGTTCTCACGGGATGGACTTCACCTGAGTAGGGAAGGAAATAGACTTTTAGGAGGGAGGCTGGCTCATCTGATCAAAAGAGCTTTAAACTAGGAATTTGGGGGAGACGGTTGGGAGATGCCCAGGTAATCTCCATGCCTGATTTAACTTTGAGAGTGAGGATGGCGAGATAAGAACGGATATAGCCGGAGGGAGGAGATTGGACATAAGGAGGGGCCGGGGGGATGGATAATAGACAAATAGGTCATACTGGCAGTACGGTGCCCGTACCAAATTGGGCAACGAATGTGAGAGAGGCCAAACGGCAAAAATTGAGATGTTTGTACACCAATGCGAGAAGCCTAGGTAACAAAATGGAGGAATTGGAGCTCCTGGTCCGAGAATTGAAACCGGATATCGTAGGAATAACCGAAACGTGGTGGAACGATAGTCATGACTGGAGTACAGGTATGGAAGGGTATGTGCTGTTTAGGAAAGACCGAAACAAAGGTAAAGGGGGGGGAGTAGCGTTGTATGTCAATAATGAGGTAAACTGTAAAGAAATAATAAGTGATGGAATGGATAAGACGGAGTCTGTCTGGGCAATGGTCACATTGGGGAAGAAAACTACTAGAGCCTCCCCTGGGATAGTGCTTGGGGTGTGCTATAGACCGCCGGGATCTAGCCTGGATATGGATAGAGAACTCTTTACTGTTTTTAAGGAAGTAAATACTAATAGGAACTGTGTGATCATGGGAGACTTTAACTTCCCAGATATAGATTGGGGAACGAATGCTAGTAACAATAATAGGGCTCAGATTTTCCTAGACGTGATAGCTGATGAATTCCTTCATCAAGTAGTAGCTGAGCCGACGAGGGGGGATGCCATTTTAGATTTGGTTTTGGTGAGTAGTGAGGACCTCGTTGAGGAAATGGTTGTAGGGGACAACCTTGGCTCGAGTGATCATGAGCTAATTCGGTTCAAACTAAATGGAAGGATAAACAAAGTTAAAACTGAAACTAAGGTTTACGATTTCAAAAGGGCTAACTTTAATAAATTAAGGCGACTAGTTAGGGAAGTGGATTGGACTAACATATTTAGGGATCTAAAGGCGGAAGACGCCTGGGATTATTTCAAGTTGAAGTTGCAGGAGCTGTCGGAGGCCTGTATCCCGAGAAAGGGAAAACGGTTCGTAGGCAGGAGTTTTAGACCGAGCTGGATGAGCAAGCGTCTCAGAGGGGTGATTAAGAAAAAACAGAAAGCGTACAAGGAGTGGAAGATGGGAGGGATCAGCAAAGAAACCTACCTTATTGAGGTCAGAGCGTGTAGGGATGGAGTGAGAAAGGCCAAAAGCCGTGTAGAGTTGGACCTTGCGAAGGGAATTAAAACCAATAGTAAAAGGTTTTATAGCCATATAAATAGGAAGAAAACCAAGAAAGAAGAAGTGGGACCGCTTAAGACTGTAGATGGAGTGGAGATTAAGGATAATCTAGGCATGGCACAATATCTAAACGAATATTTTGCCTCGGTCTTTAATGAGGCTAATGAAGGGCTTAGGAATAGTGGCAGCGTGACTGATGGGAATAAAGGGGGGGGGGGGGTAGACATTACCGTATCCGAGGTAGAAGCCAAACTCGAACAGCTTAACGGGAGTAAATCGGGCGGCCCGGATAATCTTCATCCTAGAATATTAAAGGAACTGGCGAGTGAAATTGCAAGCCCGTTAGCGATAATTTTTAATGAATCTGTAAACTCGGGGGTTGTACCGTTTGACTGGAGATTAGCTAATATAGTTCCTATTTTCAAGAAGGGGAAAAAAAGTGACCCGGGTAACTACAGGCCTGTTAGTTTAACATCTGTAGTATGCAAAGTCATGGAAAAAATATTGAAGGAGAAAGTAGTTAAGGACCTTGAGGTCAATGGCAATTGGGACAAATTACAACATGGTTTTACGAAAGGTAGATCGTGCCAAACCAACCTGATCTCCTTCTTTGAGAAAGTAACAGATTTTTTAGACAAAGGAAATGCGGTGGATCTAATATACCTCGATTTCAGTAAGGCGTTTGATACGGTACCGCATGAGGAATTATTGGTTAAATTGGAAAAGATGGGGATCGATATGAAAATCCAGAGGTGGATAAAGAACTGGTTAAAGGGGAGACTGCAGCGGGTCGTACTGAAAGGTGAACTGTCAGGTTGGAGGGAGGTTACCAGTGGAGTTCCTCAAGGTTCGGTTTTGGGTCCAATTTTATTTAATCTATTTATTACTGACCTCGGAACCAAAAGTAGGAGTGGGCTGATAAAGTTTGCGGATGACACAAAGTTGGGAGGTATTGCCAATTCGGAAAAGGATCGGGATATCCTGCAGGGAGATTTGGATGACCTTGTAAACTGGAGTAATAGTAATAGGATGAAATTTAATAGTGAGAAGTGTAAGGTTATGCATTTAGGGATGACTAACAAGAATTTTAGTTATAAGCTGGGGACGCATCAGTTGGAAGTAACGGAAGAGGAGAAGGACCTCGGAGTCCTGGTTGATCGCAGGATGACTATGAGTCGGCAATGTGACGTGGCCGTAAAAAAAGCTAATGCGGTCTTGGGATGCATTAGGCGAGGTATTTCTAGTAGAGATAAGGAGGTGCTAGTCCCGTTATACAAGGCATTGGTGAGACCTCATTTGGAGTACTGTGTGCAGTTCTGGTCTCCCATGTTTAAGAAGGATGAATTCAAACTGGAACGGGTACAAAGAAGGGCCACTAAGATGATCTGGGGAATGGAAAGACTGTCGTATGAAAGGAGACTTGAGGAGCTCGGTTTGTTTACCTTAACCAAAAGGAGGCTGAGGGGAGATATGATTGCTCTCTTTAAATATATCAGAGGGATAAATACCAAGGAGGGAGAGGAATTATTTCAGCTCAGTACTAATGTGGACACGAGAACAAATGGATATAAATTGGCCGTCGGGAAGTTTAGGCTTGAAATTAGGCGACGGTTTCTAACCATCAGAGGAGTGAAGTTCTGGAACAGCCTTCCGAGGGAAACAGTGGGGGCGAAAGACCTCTCGGGCTTTAAGATTAAGCTTGATAAGTTTATGGAGGGGATGGTTTGATGGGATAACGTGATCTTAGTCAATAGGTCAATAACTTGCCATCACTGGTAATTAGTACCATGGGTCAATGATGTGATATTAATATTCATTTTCCTAAGTGTTTGGCTGGAGAGTCTTGCCCGCATGCTCGGGGCTCAGCTGATCGCCATATTTGGGGTCGGGAAGGAATTTTCCTCCAGGGTAGATTGACAGAGGCCCTGGAGGTTTTTCGCCTTCCTCCGCAGCATGGGGCAGGGGTCGCTTGCTTGCTTGAGGATTCTCTGCAACTTGAAGTCTTTAAATCATGATTTGGGGACTTCAACAGCTGAGTCAAGGGAGAGAATTAATCCAGGAGTGGGTGGGTCAGCTTTTGTGGCCTGCATCATGCGGGAGGTCAGACTAGATGATCATATTGGTCCCTTCTGACCTTAAAGTCTATGACTTGTGCTAGGTAATTCCTTGCCCCCATACCCAGTAGTAGCCTAGGGTAGTGTTGACACCAGTTCTCACTGTTATGGCACCAGTTACAGTTCTATTTTAATACAGTCTAGTTTTCCCTTCATGGATGGAACTATATTGTATTATAACCACATTAAGGAAGCACATTACATAGCATGTTTGGTGAATGTGTGCATACTATTTCTAGGAGGCCTGAAATGAAAACATTTTAAAATCTAAACTCAAAATTATTATTTTTTAATTAACAAACCCCATCCATTTTAATCTCCCTGCATCCAATGGTAAAAAAATGGGACATTTTAGTAATGAAATCTGATTATAGAGTAGGGCAAAGGCTACACACCTTTTAGAGTAAAAAAAAATAGCAGCCCTCCTGGGAGAAAAGTCTTTCCCTTATAACCATGTGAATCCTCAGCTTAAGCCTTCTCCTCAGGATCCACCTGCCCAAATCCTAGTTCCCTCTGCTACAGGGCTACTCTTGCCTCACTCATATTAGAACATAAGAACGGCCAGACCAAACTGGGTCAGACCAAAGATCCATCTAGTCCAATATCCTGTCTTCTGACAATGGCCAATGCCAAGTGCTTCAGAGGCAATGAAGAGAACCGGTAATCATCAAGTGATCCATCTGCTGCCGGCCATTCCCAACTTGCCGGCCATTCCCAACTGGCAAACAGAGACTACAGACACCATCCAAGCCCTCCCTGGCTAATAGCCATTGATGGATCTATCGTCTATGAATTTATTTAGTTCTTTTTAGAACCCTGTTACAGTTTTGGCCTTCACAACATCCTCTGGCAAAGAGTAGTACAAGTTGACTGTGTGTTGTCTGAAGAAAAACTGTGTTTTAAACTTGCTGCCTATTAATTTCATTGGGTGACCCCCTAGTTATGTGTTTGAGGAGTAAATAACACTTCCTTATTTACTTTCTCCACACCAATCATAATTTTTTAGGCCTCTATCATATTCCCCCCTTAGTCATCTCTTTTCCAAACTGAAAAGTCCCAGTCTTATTAATCTCTCCTCATATGGAAGCCGTTCCATACCCCTAATGATTTTTGTTGCCCCATTCTGAACCTTTTCCAATTCCAATATATCTTTTTCGAGTTGGGGTGACCGCATCTGCACACAGTATTCAAGATTTGGGCATACCATGGATTTATACAGAGGCAATATGATATTTTCTGTCTTATTATCTATGGCTTTCTTAATGATTTCCAACATCTGTTCACTTTTTTGACTGCCGCTGCACATTAAGTGGATGTTTTCAGAGAACTATCCACAATGACTCCAAGATCTTTTTCTTGAGCAGTAACACCTAATTTAGGCCTGGTCTACACTACGATGTTAGTTCGAATTTAGCAGCGTTATACCGAATTAACCTTGTACCCGTCCACACAACGAGGCCATTTATTTCGACTTAAAGGGCTCTTAAAATCGGTTTCTGTACTCCTCTCCGACGAGGGGAGTAGCGCTGAATTCGAACTTGCTGGTTCGAAGTAGGGTTAGTGTGGACGGAATTCGAAGGTATTGGCCTCCGGGAGGTATCCCACAGTGCACCATTGTGACCGCTCTGGACAGCAATCGAAACTCGGATGCTCTGGGCAGTTGGACAGGAAAAGCCCCGCGAACTTTTGAATTTCATTTCCTGTCTGCCCAGCCTGGTGAGCACAGGTGACCACACAGAGCTGAACAGCACAGGTAGCGATGCAGGCCGACAACCGCAAACGAGCACCAGCATGGACCACACGCGAGATACTGGATCTGATCGCCATATGGGGAGAGGATTCAGTGCTCGCAGAACTGCGTTCCAAGAGACGGAATGCAAAGATCTTTGACAAGATCTCCAAGGGGATGATGGAGAGAGGCCACAATCGGGACTCCATTCAGTGCCGTATAAAGGTGAAGGAGCTCCGACAGGCCTATCAGAAGACGAAGGAGGCCAACGGACGGTCCGGGGCAGAGCCGCAGACATGCCGCTTTTACGATGAGCTGCATGCAATTCTCGGAGGGGCCGCCACCACTACCCCACCCCTGAGCGTGGACTCCGAGGAGGGGTTAATGTCTTCGTTGCATGACGAATCTGCGGACGGGGAAGAGGAGGAGGAGGAGGACGACGAACTTGTGGAGAGCACACAGCGCTCCATTCTCCCCGACAGCCAGGAGCTCTTTCTGACCCTGACAGAGGTGCCCTCCGAACCCTCCCAAGGCGGCATCGCAGACCCCCTGGAAGGGACCTCTGGTGAGTGAACCTTTTCAAATATCTCAAACATGGTTTAAAACAAGTATTTGTTTAATGATTAATTTGCCCTGGGGACTTGGGATGCATTCGCGGCCAGTACAGCTACTGGAAAAGTCTGTTAACGTGTCTGGGGATGGAGTTGAAATCCTCCAGGGACATCTCCATGAAACTCTCCTGGAGGTACTCCAAAAGCTTTTCCAGAAGGTTTCTGGGCAGGGCAGCCTTATTCCGTCCTCCATGGTAGGACACTTGACCGCGCCATGCTAGCAGCAAGTAATCCGGTATCATTGCTTGACAAAGCTTGGCAGCGTATGGTCCCGGTGTTTGCTGGCATTCAAGCAACATCCGCTCTTTATCTTGCTGTGTTATCCTCAGGAGAGTGATATCGTTCAGGGTAACCTGTTTGAGATATGGGAATGTAATTAGGGGGACAGAGGTGGCCCCGTTCCTACTGGGCTGTTTGCCTGTAGCTGAAAAGAAATCTTTCCCTGCAGTTAGCCAAGCGGGCGGGGGGGAGGGGGTGGATAATGTCGCTGAGTTTTTCGCGTTTGGCTAGCAGGGGTCTTCCCTGATACCAGCCACGTGGTGGGGGGAGGGGTAACGCGATCATCCCACAGAAGTGGATGGGGGGGCTAGTTTGCGATCTGCATGGATCTTCCATGGTACCAGCCACGTGGTGGGGGGAGGGGGTCATCCCACAGAATTGAATGGGTGGGTGGGGGCAAGTTATTATGTTATCTGATGCTGCACGGTAACAGGAAAACCGCAGCACGTAAAGGGCTTTGCTTGCTATGGGAAAGGAGGGCTCTGATTTAATGCAGAAGCAGCAGGACAGTGGCTTACCATGGCTGCATACAAGCCGAATTCTGTTGCCCGGCCCTGCGTCTGCTGTGATCTCTAACACCAAAGCCGCGGGCACTCAATATAAGATGCAAAAAGCGACCTTGTACATTGCTATGTAATGTGAAAAGTGTTCACCGTGAAAGAGTATAAGCATTGTTCTATAAAATGTATCTTTTTACATACTTCTCTCCTTTTTTTCCCTCCTACTGCAGCTGCAAATTCTTCCATCCTCCCGCCCCCAGCACGAAGGCTCTCCCAGATAAGGAGGCGAAAGAGGCGCACCCGAGACGATATGTTCTCGGAAATAATGCAGTCGACCCGGGATGAGAGAGCTAATTTTAACGATTGGAAGGAGACTGTATTGAAATTCCGTCAAGAGGCCAGTGACCGTGAGGAGAAGAGGGACCAGCGGGAGGACATGAGGGACCAACGGGAGGAGAAAAGGGATGAACGTGAGGAGAGAAGGGACGAACGCGAGGAGAGGAGGGACGCCCGAGAGGAGAAGTGGCGGGATGCAACGCTGGGGCTGCTGCGTGATCAGACAGACATGCTCCGGCGTCTGGTGGAGCTCCAGGAACGGCAGCTGCCGGATTACCGGGTGCCGCTGCAGCCCCTCTATAACCGCCCTCCCCCCTCCCCAAGTCCCGTAGCCTCCTCACCCCGACGTGTAAGAACGCGGGGGGGGAAGCTCCGTGCAACCTGCCAGTCCACCCCATTAGAGAGCCCGAGCAAAAGGCTCTCATTATTTTGAATGTTGTTCCTGCCCTGTTCCTTCACTCCTACCCTCCTCCCAAACCCCACCCGGACTACCTGGTTATTTCTCTCCCTATGTTCATTACCCCCCGTTAATAAAAAGTTCTTGATTTGTAATTTGAAAACGACACTGACTTTATTTTTTTTTAAATAAAACTGGGATCGAAGGGGGAAGGGGGAAGGGTGGGTTGCTTACAGGGAATGAGTGAATCAAGTGGGCGGGTTTTCAACAGGGACAAACAAACATAACTTTCACACAGGAGCCTGGGCAGCACTGAAACTTGTTTTCAGAGCTTCTCTGATGCGCACCGCTTCCTGGTGTGCTCTTCTAATCGCCCTGGTGTCTGGCTGCGCGTAATCAGCGGCCAGGCGGTTTGCCTCAGCCTCCCACCCCGCCATAAAGGTCTCCCCCTTGCTCTCACAGAGATTGTGGAGCACACAGCAAGCTGCAATAGCAATGGGGATGTTGGTTTGGCTGAGGTCCGAGCGAGTCAGTAACGAGCGCCAGCGACCTTTTAAACGTCCAAAGGCACACTCTACCACCATCCTGCACTTGCTCAGCCTGTAGTTGAACCGCTCCTGAGTACTGTCCAGGCTGCCTGTGTATGGCTTCATGAGCCACGGCATTAAGGGGTAGGCTGGGTCCCCAAGGATAACGATGGGCATCTCAACATCCCCAATGGTAATTTTCCGGTCTGGAAAGTAAATCCCTTGTTGCAGCCGTTTAAACAGACTAGTGTTCCTGAAGACGCGGGCGTCATGAACCCTTCCCGGCCATCCCACGTTGATGTTGGTGAAACGTCCCTTGTGATCCACCATTGCTTGCAGCACCATAGAAAAGTACCCCTTGCGGTTTATGTACTGGCTGCCCTGGTGCTCCGGTGCCAAGATCGGGATATGGGTTCCATCTATCGCCCCACCACAGTTAGGGAATCCCATTGCAGCAAAGCCATCCACAATGAGCTGCACATCTCCCAGCGTCACTACCTTTTTTAGCAGCAGCTCAACGATTGCTTTGGCTACTTGCATGACAGCAGCCCCCACGGTAGATTTTCCCACTCCGAACTGATTACCGACTGACCGGTAGCTGTCCGGTGTTGCAAGCTTCCACAGGGCTATCGCCACTCGCTTCTCAACTGTGAGGGCTGCTCTCATCTTGGTGTTCTGGCGCGTCAGGGCAGGGGAAAGCAAGTCACAAAGTTCCAGGAAAGTGCCCTTACGCATGCGAAAGTTTCGCAGCCACTGGGAATCGTCCCACACCTGCAGCACTATGCGGTCCCACCAGTCAGTGCTTGTTTCCCGGGCCCAGAATCGGCGTTCCACAGCAAGAAGCTGCCCCATTGCCAACATGATCTCCAAAGCGCCGGGGCCCGTGGCGCGAGACAATTCTGTGTCCATGTCCATGTCCGCATCACTCTCGTCGCCGCGCTGCCGTAGCCGCCTCCTCCTCGCCTGGCTTTTCTGGTCCTGGTTGAGCATAAACTGCACTATAATGCGCGTGGTGTTTACAATGTTCATGACTGCAAACTTGAGCTGAGCGGGATCCATCCTTGCCGAGGTACGGCGTCCGCTCAGTTCAACAAGGAAAAAAGGCGCGAAATGGTTGTCTTCCGTTGTTTTCACGTAGGGAGGGGGAGGATGTTCCCAGAACCGCCCGCGACAATGTTTTTTGTCCCATCAGGCATTGGGATATCGACCCAGAATTCCAATGGGCGGGGGGGACTGCGGGAACTCTGGGATAGCTACCCACAGTGCAACGCTCTGGAATTCGACGCTAGTCTTTTCTGCATGGACGCGCACCGCCGAATTAATCCGCTTACTGTGGCCGCGTACCATCGAATTTAAAACATCGGTTTCATAAAATCGAATTCCGTAAATTCGGACTAATCCTGTAGTGTAGACGTACCCTTAGACTCCATCATTTTATATGTATCGTTGGTATTATGTTTTCCAATGTGCATTACTTTGCATTTATCAACATTGAATTTCATCTGCTATTTTGTTGCCCAGTCACCCAGTTTTGTGAGATCCCTTTGTAATTTTTCACAGTCAGCTTTGGACTTAACTATCTTGAGTAGTTTTGTATCATCTGCAAATTTTGCCACCCTACTGCTTCCCCTTTTCCAGATCATTTATGAATATGTTGAATAGCACTGGATCCAGCACAGACCCTTGGGGGACATCACTATTTACCTCTCTCCATTCTGAAAATTGACCATGTANTTTAAATAAAACTGGGATCGAAGGGGGAAGGGGGAAGGGTGGGTTGCTTACAGGGAATGAGTGAATCAAGTGGGCGGGTTTTCAACAGGGACAAACAAACATAACTTTCACACAGGAGCCTGGGCAGCACTGAAACTTGTTTTCAGAGCTTCTCTGATGCGCACCGCTTCCTGGTGTGCTCTTCTAATCGCCCTGGTGTCTGGCTGCGCGTAATCAGCGGCCAGGCGGTTTGCCTCAGCCTCCCACCCCGCCATAAAGGTCTCCCCCTTGCTCTCACAGAGATTGTGGAGCACACAGCAAGCTGCAATAGCAATGGGGATGTTGGTTTGGCTGAGGTCCGAGCGAGTCAGTAACGAGCGCCAGCGACCTTTTAAACGTCCAAAGGCACACTCTACCACCATCCTGCACTTGCTCAGCCTGTAGTTGAACCGCTCCTGAGTACTGTCCAGGCTGCCTGTGTATGGCTTCATGAGCCACGGCATTAAGGGGTAGGCTGGGTCCCCAAGGATAACGATGGGCATCTCAACATCCCCAATGGTAATTTTCCGGTCTGGAAAGTAAATCCCTTGTTGCAGCCGTTTAAACAGACTAGTGTTCCTGAAGACGCGGGCGTCATGAACCCTTCCCGGCCATCCCACGTTGATGTTGGTGAAACGTCCCTTGTGATCCACCATTGCTTGCAGCACCATAGAAAAGTACCCCTTGCGGTTTATGTACTGGCTGCCCTGGTGCTCCGGTGCCAAGATCGGGATATGGGTTCCATCTATCGCCCCACCACAGTTAGGGAATCCCATTGCAGCAAAGCCATCCACAATGAGCTGCACATCTCCCAGCGTCACTACCTTTTTTAGCAGCAGCTCAACGATTGCTTTGGCTACTTGCATGACAGCAGCCCCCACGGTAGATTTTCCCACTCCGAACTGATTACCGACTGACCGGTAGCTGTCCGGTGTTGCAAGCTTCCACAGGGCTATCGCCACTCGCTTCTCAACTGTGAGGGCTGCTCTCATCTTGGTGTTCTGGCGCGTCAGGGCAGGGGAAAGCAAGTCACAAAGTTCCAGGAAAGTGCCCTTACGCATGCGAAAGTTTCGCAGCCACTGGGAATCGTCCCACACCTGCAGCACTATGCGGTCCCACCAGTCAGTGCTTGTTTCCCGGGCCCAGAATCGGCGTTCCACAGCAAGAAGCTGCCCCATTGCCAACATGATCTCCAAAGCGCCGGGGCCCGTGGCGCGAGACAATTCTGTGTCCATGTCCATGTCCGCATCACTCTCGTCGCCGCGCTGCCGTAGCCGCCTCCTCCTCGCCTGGCTTTTCTGGTCCTGGTTGAGCATAAACTGCACTATAATGCGCGTGGTGTTTACAATGTTCATGACTGCAAACTTGAGCTGAGCGGGATCCATCCTTGCCGAGGTACGGCGTCCGCTCAGTTCAACAAGGAAAAAAGGCGCGAAATGGTTGTCTTCCGTTGTTTTCACGTAGGGAGGGGGAGGATGTTCCCAGAACCGCCCGCGACAATGTTTTTTGTCCCATCAGGCATTGGGATATCGACCCAGAATTCCAATGGGCGGGGGGGACTGCGGGAACTCTGGGATAGCTACCCACAGTGCAACGCTCTGGAATTCGACGCTAGTCTTTTCTGCATGGACGCGCACCGCCGAATTAATCCGCTTACTGTGGCCGCGTACCATCGAATTTAAAACATCGGTTTCATAAAATCGAATTCCGTAAATTCGGACTAATCCTGTAGTGTAGACGTACCCTTAGACTCCATCATTTTATATGTATCGTTGGTATTATGTTTTCCAATGTGCATTACTTTGCATTTATCAACATTGAATTTCATCTGCTATTTTGTTGCCCAGTCACCCAGTTTTGTGAGATCCCTTTGTAATTTTTCACAGTCAGCTTTGGACTTAACTATCTTGAGTAGTTTTGTATCATCTGCAAATTTTGCCACCCTACTGCTTCCCCTTTTCCAGATCATTTATGAATATGTTGAATAGCACTGGATCCAGCACAGACCCTTGGGGGACATCACTATTTACCTCTCTCCATTCTGAAAATTGACCATGTATTCCTACCCTTTGTTTCCTATCTTTTAACTAGTTACTGATCCATGAGAGGACTTTCCCTCTTATCCCATGACAGCTTACTTTGCTTAAGAGCCTTTGGTGAGGAGTTTTGTCAAAGGCTTTCTGAAAATCTAAGTACACTATATCCACTGGATCCCCCTTGTCCCCATTCTTGTTGGCCCCCTCAAAGAATTCTAGCAGATTGGTGAGGCATGATTTCCCATTACAAAAACTATGTTGATTCTTCCCCCAACAAATTATGTTAATCTATTTGTCTGATAATTCTGTTCTTTACTATAGTTTCAACCAGTTTGCCCGGTACTGAAGTTAGGCTTACTGATCTGTAATTGTTGGGATTGTCTCTGGAGCCTTTTTAAAAAATTGGCATCACATTAGCTATTCTGCAGTCATCCAGTACACAAGCTGATTTAAATGATAGGTTACATACCACAGTTAGTAGTTCTGCAATTTCACATTTGAGTTCCTTCAGAACTCTTGGGTGAATATCATCTGGTCCTGGTGAATTATTATTAATTTATCGATTTGTTGTAAAACCTCCTCTAATGACACCCCAATCTGGGACAGTTCCTCAGATTTGTCACCTAAAAAGAATGGCTCAGGTTTGGGAATCTCCCTCACATCCTCAACCGTGCAGGCTGATGCAAAGAATTCATTTAGTTTCTCCGCAATGGCCTTATAATCCTTCAGTGCTCCTTTAGCATCTTGATTATCCAGTGGCCCCACTGGTTGTTTAGCAGGCTTCCTGCTTCTGACGTACTTAAAAAAATGTTTGCTATTACTATTTGAGTCTTTGGCTAGCTGATCTTCAAATTCTTTTTTGGCCTTCCTAATTATATTTTTACACTTCATTTGCCAGAGTTTATGTTCCTATTTTCTAAATCCTCACTAGAATTTAACTTCCACTTTTTAAAGGATGCCTTTTTGCCTCTGACTGCTTCTTTTACTTTGCTGTTTAGCCACGGTGGCACTTTTTTGGTCCTCTATTTTTTTTAATTTGGAGTATACATTTAAATTGAGCCTCTATTATGGTGTCTTAAAGTTTCCATGTAGCTTGCAGGGATTTCACTTTTGGCACTGTACCCTTTAATTTCTAGTATCAGAGGGGTAGCCGTGTTAGTCTGGATCTGTAAAAGCAGCAAAGAATCCTGTGGCACCTTATAGACTAACAGAGGTTTTGCAGCATGAGCTTTCGTGGGTGAATACCCACTTCTTCGGATGCAAGTAGTGGAAATCTCCAGGGGCAGGTATATATATGCAAGCAAGAAGCAAGCTAGAGATAACGAGTTTAGTTCAATCAGGGAGGGTGAGGCCCTGTTCTAGCAGTAGAGGTGTGAAAACCAAGGGAGGAGAAACTGGTTCTGTAGTTGGCAAGCCATTCATAGTCTTTGTTTAATCCTGAGCTGATGGTGTCAAATTTGCAGATGAACTGAAGCTCAGCAGTTTCTCTTTGGAGTCTGGTCCTGAAGTTTTTTTGCTGCAGGACGGTGACCCTAACATCTGCTATTGTGTGTCCAGGGAGGTTGAAGTGTTCTCCTACAGGTTTTTGTATATTGCCATTCCTAATATCTGATTTGTGTCCATTTATCCTTTTCCTTAGAGACTGTCCAGTTTGGCCTATGTACATAGCAGAGGGGCATTGCTGGCATATGATGGCGTATATTACATTGGTGGATGTGCAGGTGAATGAACCAGTGATGGTGTGGCTGATCTGGTTAGGTCCTGTGATGGTGTCGCTGGTGTAGATATGTGGGCAGAGTTGGCATCGAGGTTTGTTGCATGGATTCGTTCCTGAGTTAGAGTTACTTTGGTGCGGTGTGCAGTTACTGGTGAGAATGTGCTTCAGGTTAGCAGGTTGTCTGTGGGCGAGGACTGGCCTGCCACCCAAGGTTTGTGAAAGTGTGGGATCATTGTCCAGGATGGGTTGTAGATCCCTGATGATGCGTTGGAGGGGTTTTAGCTGGGGACTGTATGTGATGGCCAGTGGAGTCCTGTTGGTTTCTTTCTTGGGTTTGTCTTGCAGTAGGAGGCTTCTGGGTACACGTCTGGCTCTGTTGATCTGTTTCCTTATTTCCTCGTGCGGGTACTGTAGTTTTGAGAATGCTTGGTGGAGATTTTGTAGGTGTTGGTCTCTGTCTGAGGGGTTAGAGCAGATGCGGTTGTACCTCAGTGCTTGGCTGTAGACAATGGATCTTGTGGTGTGCCCGGGATGGAAGCTGGAGGCATGAAGGTAGGCATAGCGGTCGGTAGGTTTTCGGTATAGGGTGGTATTAATGTGACCATCACTTATTTGTACTGTTTCACTAACTTCCTCATTTTTGTGTAGTTCCCCTTCTGAAATTAAATGCTACCATGTTGGGCTGCTGTGGTGTCCCCCTCCCTCCTCGACAGGGATGTTTAATTATGTTCTGGTCACTATTACCGAGCGGTTCAGCTATATTCACCCTTGGACCAAATCCTGTGCTCCATTTAGGACTAAATGAAGAATTGCCTCCCCTCTGGTGGGTTCCAGGACTAGCTGCTCCAAGAAGCAGTCACATTTAAGTGTAAAGAAACTTTATCTCTGCATCCTGTCCTGAGGTGACATGTACCCAGTCAATATGGGGATAGTTGAAATCCCCCATTATTATTCATTTTTTAATTTTTATAGCCTCCCTAATCTCCCTGAGCATTTCACAGTCACTATCACCATCCTGGTCAGGTGGTCGGTAGTATATCCCTACTGCTATATTCTGTGTTTTTCGGACAGTTGAGCCTAAACTGTCTGAGCCAGAACCTGAGGTCTGACTGAAGCACACAACAAAGGGTGGGGGTGTATGTGTGCAAAGGTGGTATAAAGCTCACCTTTGCATTCACCTTCTCCTGGGGCTGCAGTAACTTCCTCTGGCTGCTAAAGGCACCAAGGGGCTGAAACCACAGCCACCGATTGGTCCCAACCCCATACCTATCCTCCATGAATTTATCTAGTTCTTTTCTGAACCCTGTTTTAGTGTTGGCCTTCAAAACATCCTCTGGCAAAGAGTTCCACAGGTTGACTGTGCGTTGTGTGAAGAAATACTTCCTTTTGTTTGTTTTAAACCTGCTGCCTATTAATTTCATTTGGTGACCCCTAATTCTTGTGTTATGAGACGTAGTAAACATTTCCTTATCTACTTTCTCTACACCAGTCATGATTTTATAGACCTCCATCGTATCCTGTCTTAGTCTTCCCTTTTCCTAGATGAAAAATCTCAGCCTTATTAATCTCTCCTCATATGGAAGCTGTTCCATACCCCTAATAATTTTTGTTGCCCTTTTCTGTACTTTTTCCAATATATCTTTTTTTGAGATGGGGTGACCACATCCTGCATACAGTATTCAAGATGCGGGCTTACCATGGTTTTATACAGAGACAATATGATATTTTCTGTCTTATTATCTATTCCTTTCTTAATGATTCCCAACATTCTGTTCGCTTTTTGACTCTGCTGCACATTGAGTGGATGTTTTCAGAGAACTATCCAGAATGACGCCAAGATCTCTTTCTTGAGTGGTAATGGCTAATTTAGACCCCATCATTTTATATGTATAGTTGGGATTATGTTTTCCAATGTGCATTTCTTTGGATTTACTCCATCCTCATCCCCAACAGCAGGTTAAGGGAGATTGGTGTAGGCATAGGCGCCAACTTTCCCCGGCACCGGAGGGTGCTAGCACCCCCCGGTCCCGCCCCGACTCCACCCTTTCCCCGCCCCCATTCCAACCCCTTCCCCAAAGTCCCTGCCCCAACTCCGCCCCCTCCTTGCCTCATTGGACCCCTCCCCTGGCTCCGCCTCTTCCCCGAGTGCACCGCGTTCCCTCTCCTCCCCCCTCCCTCCCAGCGCTTGCCGCGTGAATCAGCTGTTTCGCGGCACAAGCGCTGGGAGCCCAGGGGAAAAAGCAGGCACGCGGTGAGCCCAGGGGAGGAGGCGGAGGCAGAGCAGAGGCGAGCTGGGGTGGGGAGCTGCCGGTGGGTGCTAAGCACCCACCAATTTTTCCCTGTGCGTGCTCCAGCCCCGGAGCACCCACGGAGTCGGTGCCTATGGGGGTAGGAGCCTCTCTGCCAGCTCTACACCACCAGGAGATTCCCCTTGCACTGGAGTTATCCTCCCGCAGAGGGATACACCAGCCCTATAGCCAGAGTCTGCCAGCAGTGCAGCACAAGATGCCCAACCTGCACCAGAGGACCTGGCTTTTTATGTGTACAATGCATGATACTAATGATGAAATCTCAATCAAGTATTTGCTTAAGACAATGTTCAATGGATTTACAGTTTAGTACAAAGTTCTCAGTGATGCTATTAAAACATACAGATCATTAAATTGGCATGATACCCAAATGAAGGTATTTTTGTAAATGGATGTTAACAGAGGAGCATACTACAGAAAAATGTGAATGGCTACATGTGAGACAACCTCCAAATGTAGTTATTGTTATCAAAGAGACATTACAATGGCAAATATCTAGATACAAAAGAAAAAATAGATGACTCCCAAACTCTCAGACAGCAGAAATATTGATAAATTTGACCTCTGTGTTTAGTATAATCCTGAGAAGAGAGAGATGGGAATGAAAATTAAGACATTAAATAAGAATAATGAAGTTACTAGACTAAGCTAAACAAACAAGTAGCATTCTAGACACAATTGTAATATGAGTACCTTTTAAAATGAAGCAGTAGAGGGCACTAAAGTGCAGTCTAGGCTTTCCAATGGCTGTTCAGGGGGGAAAAAAAGAATTGGATTTAAAGTCCAACTCTTAATTCAAACCTATTGTAACACACATCTGCTTTTGTTACAATATCTCCAACCCCTCGATAATTTGGCATGCAAGAAACTAGATATTCTGGATATCTCATGGGAAATGGCCAAATCCAGCCTCTTCAGGACAAAACAGAGAACCTGAAGAAAATCCTTACCTCCAAGATGAAGAAACAAGTGTGACAGGATTCAGAGTGGTAGCCGTGTTAGTCTGTATCTTCAAAAAGAACAGGAGTACTTGTGGCACCTTAGAGACTAACAAATTTATTTGAGCATAAGCTTTCGTGGGCTAAAACCCACTTCATCAAATGTGAGTGTTCCTAGGCTTAGTGAGCTATTACTGCCATTTGATACCCCACTTTTCACCTTTGACGGACCTCACAAAGACACAGCATTGAAGCAGCGGATAAGGCAGCGTGAGGAAATCTTTCAAAAGATCAGGGACATTTTGCCGTGGCCCAGAGATTTCTCATTACCATTTATTCTGCAAACCAATTCATTGAGTGGGCCTAGGAGCTGTATCATCACAAAACGTCCAAGGAATGGAGCACCCAATTCTTTATTTGAGCAGAAAATTCCAAAAGCGAGAGACAAAAGACTCCCCCATAGAGAAAGAATGCTGGGCTATAAGGTGGGCTGTGATGACAGCAGGAGTCCTGTTTTATGTAATAATGGACTATACTTCCTTATTACAGTGGATGTAGGCAATGAAGGACACAAGGTGATACTCAGCGCTGGATCTCTGTGCTTCCCTAGTACTACAGCATGAGAACGCAGATTTCTTTTCCCGGGCAGGAGGAGACATTAGAATGTGTGATGTGAAGACGAAACCCCCCAGGCCCATTCTGCCAGGGAAGGTATGTGACAGGATGCACCAGGCATTCGCTGCCTCCTGCTGGAGACCCTGCTGCCTTGGTGCACCCTGCCCTAGGAAGTGTCCCTATAGGAAGAGAAAGGCAGTAATTTTTGGACATCCTGGGTTGCCCAGAAAGGCCTCCCTGGGTCAACCACTGATGGAATCAACAATACTTGGTCCTCCAATGGTTAGAAGGGCTAGGAGCAGGATGCCAATATGGGCCCAGCAGAGCAAATTAAAAAAAGGGGTGGCTGCCTCTACGAAATGGCAGTTGCTGGGTGTAGCCAGAGAAGGAGGAAGGCTCTTCCCTCTACCCCAGTGGTTCTCAAACTTTTGTACTGGTGATCCCTTTCACATAGCAAACCTCTGAGTGCGACCCCCCTTGTGAATTAAAAACACATTTTTATATATTTAACACTATTATAAATGCTGGAGGCAAAGCGGGGTTTGGGGTGGAGGCTGACAGCTCGCGACGCCCCATGTAATAACCTCGTGACCCCCTGAGGGGTCCCGACCCCCAGTTTGAGAACCCCTGCTCTACTCTAACACAAAAATCCAGGCCTGGCCAGGGCCTGTTGCTGACCTCACTGTGCCAGCTTTTTGATTTCCTTTGTGTGAATGTAAGGCCTGGGCAGGCCATCCTGAATTAGACATTGGTTGGACTATTGACAACTAGGTGAGCTCACTCTATGAGACACCATCTGGCTCAGTCGAGCCAGTGACACAGACCGACCATTTCTAGATGACCCTTTTGTAGGAGACTAAAAAGAGCTTGACTATGTACAATACTAATGTGCACATATCCAACATTTTTCTCATCCAGACATCTCAAAATACTTTTCCAGAGAGAAAGGGTACCCTAATTTTACAGGGGAAAGTGAAGCGCAGAGGGGTGAAGCAACTAGTCCACAAAGCAAACAAGTGGAATTGGAAGAGTCAGGAACAGAATACTGCATTCCTGACTCAGTCCTCTGCTCTAATTACAAGTGCTTCTTTATAAATGATTTATTAATAAATTACCATTATTAATTAACTACCTTTATGTATGAGAGAGACAAGGTGAGTGAGGTAATATCTTTTATTGGTGGAAGAGACAGGCTTTTGAGCTACAAAGAGCTCTTCTTCAGGTCTGGAAAAATATATTACCTCACTCATCTTGTGTGTCTCATATCTTGGGATCAACACAGCTACAACAACACTGCAAACAACTTTATATGTAGCTTTTATTATTCCAGAGTATTAAAAAAACACAAATCAGAGCTTTCAGGCCAGTCGCTGAGTAAAACCAAATAAAAAATGAAGATGATTCACACACAGGCAGTTAAATAGAACTATTTCATAGATTTATTTGAAAAATACTTACAAAAGCAAGTATGTTTGACCCTAAAATAGCTATTCTGTGTTTACATTGGTGTAATTAAGCGTGCAGCATTAACAGTCGTTTTTGTTTGAAGCATTGTTAGTTTGCCTGAAGGAAGTGGGGAAAGTTCTGGTTTACTCTGGGGCAATGTCTCCCTCCCCCTTCACAGTAGGGACTACAACTGTGGCCTGTGCTTGAAGTCTCAGCACACTGAATGTTGGGTTTGCCTCACTTACCACCAGTCCTGCCGTGTCCAGATTTGCTGGATCCTGGAAGGTGGATCAGTTTTTCCCCCAGTAGAGAACACAAGAGGGAGGGGGAGAAGAAAACAAACGGAAAATAGCATATTGGCTTTGTATGCAATGAATTTAGCAGAACTACGTTTCATGCTTGAGTCGTTTAAAAAGTGGTCCTTTTTGTTAATGGTACATCTTTCTTCAAAATAAACGTGCACCTGTGAGCTTATCCACAGCCAGTGCGCCCCTTATACCTACTATTGACTATAGCGCTTACTGCTGAGAGGGGCTGGGATTGGAATAGCCGAGAGCTCCCCCCCACAGACAGCAATTCAGCAATACAGGAAAAGAAATACAGTGCAATTAGTTTCCACATACCATATAGCTACATTTTAAGACAAGACTAGCAGAGCTACTGACTGAAGAGTTAGCTGCCTTGTTATTAACTGCACCTCAGCAACAGCTACAGTTCAGACAGTCTGCTCACAAGGGGGTTTGATCAATGCTGGGAACACATTGAGTGGAACAAGACCTCACCAGCCACTATTCTGCAGGGTGGCAGCAGCAGCTGCTGCTCGGGCCATCATCCTTTGGTGCACCTCAGAAGCAGAAGAAAAAGTCCCATCCGCCACGTGCACTGGCAATGTTCTCCGTCCACCAGGCTGAGGGGTAAAGCTGTTCTGACGCCAGTCTTCTTCTGGGGGCATATCTACTCTCCTTGGTCCAGGGGCCTTAGTACACGGGGGAGGCACCGGGCAACCGTGAGAGGCACCAGGGTCCCAAGAAAGCCCCTGTGGTACTCTGAAGGTACTGTAGTCTGTGCTAGGACGTGGCCTGCAATTGATGGCATAGGACTCATGCATTTGGTGTCGGGAGGGCTGCTGGAGGAAGCTTTCCTCTAACCCCTTGTCTGGCTGGGCAGTGTATCCCAACTGCAATGTTCGTTCGTCTGGCAGTGTTGCTGTTTGTCTGGCAGTGTGGTTCATCTGCAGCCAATGGCCAGAGATCCTTGATGCTCCACCTCCCATATGCTGGTCAACAAGAGGCCTCTGACCTTGGGAAGAAGAGCATTTCTGTGTGCAAGGGAGACTCCTGTAGCTCAGTGCCATACCTGGGTGGTCTTCACCTCGGAAAGTTTCACCCCGGTCAGGCACAACCAGAAGTTTCTGGACGTTCTTCTGATCTCCTGTGGGGAGCAGTGGGGAGAGTTCAGTCAGTTATATTTTAAATTTATTTTCCTCTCAAAACCTCTTTTACTGTGGCCCACAGCTGATATGAACGGGTAAGCTGAACCAACCCTATACCAGGGCACTTACTGACCTATGATTCGGAATGAGTAAAAACTAAGCAGCACACTCCTTGCATTCACTTTCCTTCTGCAACTCAACCCACCCCCAGAAAAGAGCTCCAACCTATCTTTCTGCAGGTGCCGTCACACGCACTAATGGGACACCAGATTTCCTAAATAGTCAGCACTTTTTGTAACATGTTCAATGTCACCTGAGAAGGAGCCCAACAAGAAAATTAAAGACATATGTTCTAGGGGTTTCTGGATAACTTTCATGGTGGCCTCTCATGCAGGAATTTGTATCACCAACAGGGATTGTAATTCCAACAGATCTCACACGTGATTTTTGAGGGAATACAGTACGAATAACCAGCTCCTCCTCAGGCAGTCACTTCGCACCCCTCCCACAAACACAGTTAAGTACAAAAAACCTGGGTGGACCTTTGGGTCATCTCTGAGGAATGTGTGCATCATTTATAGCTTCATTTCTTGTAATGTTAAAAACAGTATAATATAGCTAATGACCTAATAGGAATGGTGTGTTATAAGAACATAAGAACGGCCATACTGGGTCAGACCAAAGGTCCATCTAGCCAGTATCCTGTCTTCCGACAGTGGCCAATGCCAGGTGCCCCAGAGGATGCTATATAAATTAGTAAAAAGAGTTCCATTGGGTTATGCCAGACACTTTTGTTGGCCAGGTACCTCCTCCTGTGTATATGTAATGAAAGTATTACCATAACTATTTAAATAATTAACAGCCATACCTCTAACATAAAGACTGTCTCTTTATGTTATATCCATATAGCACAGCATCATTAAAGCAGTGTAGAAGGGACAGTAAAGAAAAAAGAGCAATTTATCCTTCCAAATTTCTGAAGGGATTCAGGCAGTTGACAAAACCATCACTATGGCAGACAAGATCCAAAGACCTGTACTTAAGCAACAGCAGGGAAATAATCACATACAGCATTTCTGATCATGCAGGAGGGTGAAGAGTCCTGTGATTACCTGATGGTCTACGTGCTTTGCCCACCATGCTAGGCATCAGTACATCATGGGACAGGTTCTGCATCTGGGTTGGGTAGTGGTGGGGATCAAAGGGTAACACAGAAGGATCGTGGGGAAAAGGGAGGGAAGCGGAGCTGGAAGAACGGTGCGTGGTTTCCTTTGGCATTTTCCTCACATTTGATGCTTCCTTTTGACAAAATGAGAAAGGAAAGAAACCACAAATGATGATTAAACACAAAGCTGGGTTCAATCAAGCAAACATGGTGGGGATCCAGGAAGGAGAGAGGGATGAGTCACCAGAACAAGTACATGAATCTGTCTATGAAAGAGAAAGAAATGCAAGGTAACAATGCCCACCCCAGAAAGGCTCTTTGGTAACCTAACAGCTAAGAAAAAACCCCAACATACCTGCTCAGAAAAAAACCCACCATCATACTCGCATCTCAGAACAACAACAGTAACCTTGTGCAAGAAAAAAAAAAATCTGCTCTTTCCGAATCACCTTTTGAAGGACTGGGCCACACATGCCAGGAAAATGTACACTGCTGAAGCCTCTCCCTTGCTAAACACGCTTTACTAAGAGCTAAACAGTGATGTAGGGCACAACTTTCTGATATGGCAGTGGCAGGAGCACCGCCAGCTTTTTCGCCGCCCTAGGCGGTGGAAGGTCCCACCCCCGAAATGCCGCCCCCGACAGAGGCGGCGGAAGGGCCCGCCCCCGAAATTCCGCTGACGACCGGGGCGCTGGCGCCCCCCAAATGTTGGTGCCCTAGGCGACCGCCTAGGTCGCCTAATGGGTTGCGCCGGCCCTGGGTAGTGGAGTTTGAGCTTTTGCATCAATGCAAGATTGGGCTAAGGCCCTACCTACAAATGAGAGTTGTACTGGTTTAATTAAATTGATTTGAAAACAAATTTTAGTTCAACTTGTACAACTTGTGTGATTGGACAAGGCCTAAAGTTAAAACTTGAGTCATGCTATAGCATTCACCTTGCTTAACACTTAGTTTGCAACTCAGCCTCTCCCATTCATATTCTGCTGCTTTCAAACAAAGCTAATGCTTTTAACTTTCCTTTGAAGAAGTCTAAACATGTCTAGAGAAAAATCAGAACAAAACCAGCAGAAGTTATTAGATCGCAGGCCCTGGTTCTCATGGGAGACTTTAATCACCCTGATATCTGCTGGGAGAGCAAGACAGCGGTGCACAGACAATCCAGGAAGTTTTTGGAAAGTGTAGGGGACAATTTCCTGGTGCAAGTGCTGGAGGAACCAACTAGGGGCAGAGCTCTTCTAGACCTGCTGCTCACAAACCGGGAAGAATTAGTAGGGGAAGCAAAAGTGGATGGGAACCTGGGAGGCAGTGACCATGAGATGGTCGAGTTCAGGATCCTGACACAAGGAAGAAAGGAAAGCAGCAGAATACGGACCCTGGACTTCAGAAAAGCAGACTTTGACTCCCTCAGGGAACTGATGGGCAGGATCCCCTGGGAGAATAACATGAGGGGGAAAGGAGTCCAGGAGAGCTGGCTGTATTTTAAAGAATCCTTATTGAGGTTGCAGGAAAAAACCATCCCGATGTGTAGAAAGAATAGTAAATATGGCAGGCGACCAGCTTGGCTAAACAGTGAAATCCTTGCTGATCTTAAACGCAAAAAAGAAGCTTACAAGAAGTGGAAGATTGGACAAATGACCAGGGAGGAGTATAAAAATATTGCTCAGGCATGCAGGAGTGAAATCAGGAAGGCCAAATCACACTTGGAGTTGCAGCTAGCAAGAGATGTTAAGAGTAACAAGAAGGGTTTCTTCAGGTATGTTAGCAACAAGAAGAAAGTCAAGGAAAGTGTGGGCCCCTTACTGAATGAGGGAGGCAACCTAGTGACCGAGGATGTGGAAAAAGCTAATGTACTCAATGCTTTTTTTGCCTCTGTCTTCACGAACAAGGTCAGCTCCCAGACTGCTGCACTGGGCAGCACAGTATGGGGAGAAGGTGACCAGCCCTCTGTGGAGAAAGAAGTGGTTCGGGACTATTTAGAAAAACTGGACGAGCACAAGTCCATGGGGCCGGATGCGCTGCATCCGAGGGTGCTAAAGGAGTTGGCGGATGTGATTGCAGAGCCATTGGCCATTATCTTTGAAAACTCATGGCGATCGGGGGAGGTCCCGGATGACTGGAAAAAGGCTAATGTAGTGCCCATCTTTAAAAAAGGGAAGAAGGAGGATCCGGGGAACTACAGGCCAGTCAGCCTCACCTCAGTCCCTGGAAAAATCATGGAGCAGGTCCTCAAGGAATCAATTCTGAAGCACTTAGAGGAGAGGAAAGTGATCAGGAACAGTCAGCATGGATTCACCAAGGGAAAGTCATGCCTGACTAACCTAATTGCCTTCTATGAGGAGATAACTGGCTCTGTGGATGAGGGGAAAGCAGTGGATGTGTTATTCCTTGACTTTAGCAAAGCTTTTGATACGGTCTCCCACAGTATTCTTGCCAGCAAGTTAAAGAAGTATGGGCTGGATGAATGGAGTATAAGGTGGATAGAAAGCTGGCTAGATCATCGGGCTCAACGGGTAGTGATCAATGGCTCCATGTCTAGTTGGCAGCCGGTATCAAGTGGAGTGCCCCAAGGGTCGGTCCTGGGGCCGGTTTTGTTCAATATCTTCATTAATGATCTGGAGGATGGCGTGGACTGAACTCTCAGCAAGTTTGCAGATGACACTAAACTGGGAGGAGTGGTTGATACGCTGGAGGGTAGGGATAGGATACAGAGGGACCTAGAAATAATTGGAGGATTGGGCCAAAAGAAACCAGATGAGGTTCAGCAAGGACAAGTGCAGAGTCCTGCACTTAGGACGGAAGAATCCCATGCACTGTTACAGACTAGGGACCGAATGGCTAGGAAGCAGTTCTGCAGAAAAGGACCTAGGGGTTACAGTGGACGAGAAGCTGGATATGAGTCAACAGTGTGCCCTTGTTGCCAAGAAGGCTAACGGCATTGCCAGCAGATCGAGGGACGTGATCGTTCCCCTCTATTCGACATTGGTGAGGCCTCATCTGGAGTACTGTGTCCAGTTTTGGGCCCCACACTACAAGAAGGATGTGGAAAAATTGGAAAGAGTCCAGTGGAGGGCAACAAAAATAATTAGGGGGCTGGAGCACATGACTTATGAGGAGAGGCTGAGGGAACTGGGATTGTTTAGTCTGCAGAAGGGAAGAATGAGGGGGGATTTGATAGCTGCTTTCAACTACTTGAAAGGGGGTTCCAAAGAGGATGGATCTAGACTGTTCTCAGTGGTACCAGATGACAGAACAAGGAGTGATTGTCTCAAGTTGCAGTGGGGGCGGTTTAGGTTGGATATTAGGAAAAACTTTTTCACTAGGAGGGTGGTGAAGCACTGGAATGGGTTACCTAGGGAGGTGGTGAAATCTCCTTCCTTAGAGGTTTTTAAGGTCAGGCTTGACAAAGCCCTGGCTGGGATGATTTAGTCGGGAATTAGTCCTGCTTTGAGCAGGGGGTTGGACTAGATGACCTCCTGAGGTCCCTTCCAACCCTGATATTCTATGATTCAATATATCACATTACTGCGTACTCTTAAAGTTTCCCCTCAAATAAATCACCCAGCTAAACACTGACAGCAATCTGTTCCTGCTTTTCTCAGACTTACATTTCAATAAAAATCCCTGCTTTTCAATTAAATGAATTTGGGGGAACTCTGAAAGGGGAACATTATTTGGTGCAATTAGACCCAGCAACAGTCTTCATTCCATTAATAACCATGTTGACCAAGAGAAAATACTTTCCCTGCCCTTTGAGCAGGAGGGTCAGCAAGCCAACACCCACCTCACCTTACATCCAGTTCCACTAGAATTTGTTCAGAAATGAAATATAGACAGGCATGGTTTAAAAAAGTTAAACAAAAAATGGTGTTAGAGTAACTGAACTTTACTTAATCAGATGAAAGGACACAATCAACTTGAAAAAAAAACTTAACTTCTGCCTGAAAATACTGTACATTTTTCAAGTTTCAGATTTGTTACACCTAACCTGAGAGTACTAACAAAGATGACGGAGAAAAACAGTTTTTCTCTGTTTTTAAGTTGTTTACTTTGTGCAGCACTTTGTGTATAACCACTATTTCTTGAGGAAGGTATGCCTTATAAACACTAACAAGGAAGCAAAAATTTCCTTATATATGCTGTTAAAGAATTCTTTTGTTAAATCACAGCCCATGTTGTTTATGGGGGCTCTATTAAAAACTGGAATTTTTAAGTTAATCAATATAGAAAATTGATAAACTTCAGATTGACCGTGTTCCTTTAGCAGGGTTAGCCCTGTTAGCACACATACACAAGCTTTGCTTGGCACAATTCTAGGTGTGGTGACTCTAAAAGCAGACAACTTGGTTGCTGTAAAATAAAAACTGACTTCTCCATCCAACAGAGAAAAAAGGGAATGATTCACTGGAACAAATGTTCATCCTTCTGAACTGGTATCAATGCTGTTCAATTGCACGCATTTTCTGTTTACTACTTGTAGTGGAGTTGATGAGGGAAAGGAGGAGGAAAAGCAGCCCCCAACTCTATCCCAAGCAGTCATCTCTGCAATGCTGAGGTTCATTTTACTTACAAAACTATGAGAGGAGACCAGAGTCTCTTCCCTGTTTGTGATGACTGTCCCACTGAGACTGCGAGCAATGCGACGGAAATTCTCTGCACTGTACATCTCCTCTTCTGGCTCCCTGATATGGCCTCTGGCATATGCAACCTGCAGACAACGTTACCACATTCAGAAAGATCTCTCCAGGGAAAATTGCATTGCACAGTGATTCAGGAGAAGAAGTTGATAAGAATATGATGGACTTAGTGAAATACATTAATCCTTCCTTTTCTTATTCCTGGGGGAATTCTGCGCCATTGCGCGTGTGCAAAATTAATGTCCCCCACAGATTTCTTTGCTTCCCCGCAGAAAAACGACTTTCTGACAGGGAAGCTGCAAGAGCAGTTGTGCACCATTCCCTAGCAGTGCAGGTACATTGTTTCAGGCACCCATAGCAGCTGTCAGAGAAGTAAATCATCGTGGGGCTGGGGACACCCCAGCCAGTGGCTCCTACCCTGAGCTGGAATCAGCTGCTAGTCCCAGCTGGGCTGGAGGCAGGAAAGGACTGGACTTCCTCTTCCCCTGCAAGGAGTGACTGGGGCTGTGTCAGACCCACCCCCAGAAACCTCCCCCTGCTGCAGGAAGCTCAGCATCCTCCCCCCATCGCTCCTGAGCTGTGGGGGGAGGGGTCACTGTACGGGGGGCTGCTCCACCATCCAGCCAGCCCCCATGCATCCGGACCTCCCATACTCAGACACCCGTGCCAAGCCTCACCTGTACATCCAGAACCCCTCTAGTCCTCCATACCTGAACCCCACCCCACTGAACCTCAACCCCTGCATCTGGAGCCCCCCCTGCAACCAGACTCCCTGCCTCCAGATGCCCACCCCTGCACCGAGCTCCCTGCACTCAAACCCCACCCTGATGCCCCACCCTCTGTGCCACCCTGAGCCCCCACATCCAGACCCCCATGCCACTGACCTCCAACTAGCTGCACCCCCCCCACCAAGCCCCACTCTCCGAGCACCCGAACCCCCCCGCTGAGACCCCCACATCCAGACCCCTCCGCTGAGCCCCAACCACCTTCACCTGGAACCCCTCCAACAAGCCTCTGTGCATCCAGATCCCCCCACACCTAGACCCCCCACTGAGCCTGCATCCAGATTGTCCCACACAGAATCTTCTCACCCCACACCTGGATCCCCCCACACTGTGACCCTCCACATTTGGATCCTGCCTGGTTGAGCCTGCCTGCCCCACACCTGGTGCAGAGGGGCAGGGCCCCAGGGTATTTCTGGGTCAGGCCCACGCTTTGTGCTGTGTCAGGGTTGGGTGCAGCCTCACTGCTGAGTCTGTGTCCCGGGGGTGGGGAGCTGCAAGGTGATTTCCCACATTCGTGCAGCCAGTGGCCTGTGCTCCCCACTGCCATGCTGGAGCCTCTGCATTTATTTATTGACAAATAAAACTTGCAGAATTTAAAAATATTGCACACAGAATTTTTAATTTTTTGGCACAGAATGCCCTCAGCCTCAGGAGTATTTTCTGAAGTCTCTCATTCAAGTCTAACCCAAGAGCATAAAGCAATTGAGTCTGTTAGAGTCTCATTAATAAAAATAGTATTCTCACGATCAGTTTTTCACCTTATTATGTACATTGGCAGACATGTTTAACTGAGATTCTAGGTCTTATAATTTCTTAAAGACAGGATTTAAAGCCTTAATGGGATGAGTCTACCCAAGGGACGGCTTGCTGCCTTGTGCTCCATTATAGCAGCTGAGATAAGCAGGGCTGGAATTGATGACTATCCCAAAATATAATCTGAAGAGTGTGGGAGCCTTCTCACAACTCTTCTCACTATGATTATTTGCTTCCTTCCATCTCTGGTGGTGGCTAGCAAGTGGTTTATTGTATGTTGGAGTGGAAAATGTTGGTTCTTTTTACCTCTTTCCTTCTGCTCTCAGCTTGATAAGCAGGTTCCTCTATTTGCGAAAACTGCATTTTCCGTCCTTTTTTTTTTTTTTTTGAGGTACCCAGACACTTTCAGATATAGGTACCAAAATATTACAGCTAATTATTTAACTGGCTTCTCTTAGAAAAGCTGTAGAGTATGAAAACTGAGCAGTATTCAAGTGAGTTAGAACATGTGCTCTGAAAGTTCTGGAAACAGCAGCACAAGACCAATTGTACTGCTACCTTCTCTTACTCAGAGTGGACCAAGGAGCATTAGAGGTCAGCTATTATTTGTACGTTATACTATGTTAAACCCTCTACTTTCAAAACATGCAAGATGACATGATCCAATAAAGGAGACATTGTCAAAGCAGTTGATATAATATGAAGAGGCAGTTCCTAGGAGTTAGCAATGGAAAATGTCAGGTCATCCAGCCTATCTCCTTGCAATGCAAAATGGTTCCCTAGAGTCCATTACAGTATAATCAGAGGTACTAACTCTGAAACTGTGAGGCCACATATCCCTGAAGAGGTCACCATTTAGAGTGTAATACTGACCCCAAGTCACCCACTTTCTTAGTGCTCAATCCCAAGTAGGATTACATAAAATTATCTCTTTAAAGTTCAATATGAGTGACCCCACTGCCTCTCATATGGAATTTTTTCCACTTTTCTTGCTGCTGGAATGTCCAATTCCCCCACAACCACACAAGCTTCTAGGTGCTACCTTGGAGACAGGAGAGACAATGGGTCCATAGAGATTGTGCTCAATCTCTGCTGTCGGCGTTTTCGAGAGACCCATGCCGGCTACAGTGTGCAGCTTCCTCACAGTTATGTTTGCAGAGACTGTGGAGGGAAATAAAGAAGTGAGATTAAACTCAAGTTCTGACTCTGCACCTGTGGAACATGATTAGTTATCTCAGCCCTGGCTCAAATAGAAAGTGAATATCTATATACATAAATGAAGGTTACTTACCAGTAATCGGAGTTCTTTGAGACAAGCCCCTGCACATCCACACTTACAGGATCAAAGTGCCTGATCACAAGATCTCAGAATCTCTAGTGAAGAATGTCCATTGGGGCTATTCATTCCCCTTCCTTTGCCCTCGTGCAGGGTTCTACAGGTTTAAAAGAAGTAGCAGCCCCAATCGCTCCTCAGTTCCTTCTGCTAATTCAGAAATTGTGAAACTAAGACCCCAAAGAAATGGGGAAGGTGAGTGAAGGAGTATGAACGTGCAGAGGCTCATCTCAAAGAACTCCTGTTACTAGTAAGTAACCTTCATTTTTTCAAGTGGTCTCTGCACATTCTTATTTGTGGGAGTTTAGCGAGCAGTACCAGCTCGAGGAAGGAGGACTGAAGAGTTCTAGACTAATAAGGACTGCAATATTGCCAAAAATGAGTGCCACGTCATGAGTGACTACAACCTTTTACTCTCCCCAAACAGGCCACAACTGAAAAAAAAACACCTGAAAGCATATGTAGAGCTTCAAGTAGCAGCCTTCCAAACGGACTAAGATCACACAAAGACAAGCTATGGAAACAACATTAGGCCTAGCTGAGGCCTGGTCTACACTGGGGGGGGGGGGGGGGAAATCGACCTAAGATACGCAACTTCAGCTACGAGAAAAGCGTAGCTGAAGTCAACGCATCTTAGGTCGACTTACCTCGCGTCCTCACGGTGCAGGGTTGACTGCCGCCGCTCCCCCGTCGACTCCGCTTCCGCCTCTTGCCGCGATGGAGTACAGGAGTCGACGGCAGAGCGATCGATTTATCGTGTAGACGTACCCTGAGTATATTTTAATACCTTTAGGTGGCTGAACACCAGTCTTGTCATAACAATGGTCATACACAAACTGATGCATTCGGGCAACCTTTGAGCTTTGATGGAAAGATCCCCAGGCCCATCTGTTAGCCACTATATAAAAGTTAAGCATAGTATACACCACATTAATAGGTATGGTATTAATAAAACAACACTATATATATTGGTGTTGTGAAGTTATGTTAAGTGAATTTACTATGCTCTTCCCAAAATTCTGTTCACCCATATCAAGCATCCCACAATTACTTTGCAAAGCTGAAGTCAGCTTTGGCATTAGAACAGTGTTTCTCAAACTGGGGTCCGCGGACCGCTGGGGGTCTGCGAGGGTACTCCAGGGGGTCTGCGGGCCCCACTGATCAACTCCTCCCCCTCCCTCCCAGCGCCTCCTGCACGCCAGGGAACAGCTGTTCCCCAGCATGCAGGAAGTGCTAGGAGGAAGGGGGAGGAGTAGGGATGGGGCGGAATTATGTCTGGGGCTGTCAGCCCTGCTGATCAACTCCTTCCCCTCTCTCCTGCACACCGGGGAACAGCTGTTCAGCGGTGTGCAGGAGGCGCTGGGAGGGAGAGGGAAGAGCGGGGACGGGGCGTGCTTGGGAGAGGAAAGAGGTGGGGAAGAGGAGGGATAGGGGTGGAGTGGGGATGGAAAGAGGTGGGCTAGGGGTGGGGCCTTGGGGGGAGGGGGGGAGTGGAGAGGGGGCAGGGCCTGGGGATGAGCGGGGAGGTCTGGGGGTCCGTGAAAAATTTTAAATAAAAATGGGGGTCCTTGGGTTATTAAAGTTTGAGAACCGCTGCATTAGAAAATAGGAGACTTGTACAAAGCATTTATGCATCTTTGGCTTTGACCAAGTACAGATAGGGAATACTTTCATAGCTCATCAACACGCGGAATGTAGAATTCAAGACTAGATATGGGAAACTATAGACAAGTACCAAGGACAAAGCTGGCACAAAC
The DNA here is from genome assembly GCA_003942145.1 of Platysternon megacephalum. Taxonomy (NCBI): domain Eukaryota; kingdom Metazoa; phylum Chordata; order Testudines; family Platysternidae; genus Platysternon; species Platysternon megacephalum. The sequence continues at coordinate 1,702,015 of QXTE01000148.1, read as the reverse complement.
TAGTGGGTTAAAACTAAAATTTTGTGTGTAAAGAGTTTTTTAACTTGTAAAATCATACTGTAAATACTACTAGCTGAAATACATATCTTTGAAGTACACCTTCTGCATAAAGTGAACATGCTGCAAGAATTTGCTCCACAGAAGGGGGGTATTTATGTTTCCTTTTCGTACTATACTGTTGTGTCTTAAGACAATAAATTTGGCTAAGCTTGGTTATCTGATCTCTTGAACATTTTAAAGAAAAAGCCATGAGTGTAGTCAAACAACTGGCTACATCTTTTAGTAATTACATCCCATATGCCCTTAGGTTTGGGAGGGCCCTTGAAAATGCAATAATTGTCTAAGAGGACCAAATCGAAGATCCCTGAATATCCAAAGTATGGAATCGGAGTTCCTGGATGTGAATTAAGCTTAGGAAAGTAATGGCCTGAGTAGGATGGACACAGGAGACCATCATAGTCAGGATTAAGGGAGAGGATGCAGCAGATAGTTAATTTTCTGAATAGAATATGGTGTATGGACAATTAGTCCTTTAGACCTGTATCTTGTTTATTCTCTGGGCTGGAAGGAAGGAAATATGCATGGAGCAGCTCAAATGTACCTGTCTCATCACCGCACCCTCAGCAATGGAAAATCCAGTCTCCTTTGCCACGGCCATTGTGGCAAAGCAACTACCGGAAGCAGCCCCAATGGTATACAGAGCAACCACTTCATTAATTTGGTTATTGGAGAGTGAGCAAAAATTGATGACCTGTGCCCCTGATAGTGGAAAGCTCTGATGACCTGTGCCCCTGATAGTGGAAAACAACAGCAAAAATTGATGACCTGTGCCCCTGATAGTGGAAAACAACAACAACAACGGACCATAAGATAGTCCAAGTTAAAAGCAAGGGAGGGCTGTCCCAAGTCCACTTCATTTTGTGTTGCTCTGATGAATTTTTTCCAGTTAATTGTTAGTTGTGCTTGGTCAAAAACCTTCTGTTCTCCAATTTCTCATCTGCCAGGGAAAGATGGCCGCTGCATTCTCAAAAAAGGGAAACTTCTTGACCCAGCTGGCTAGATCAAGCCGTCATTTGTCAATTGCTGTAATACATTAGTGTGGTGTTGTCCATCAGAATTGGGACAGATTTGGATTTAATCACAGGGCTTAGCTCCAATAAACTGATGTGGAGCCTGACATCCTGGAGAGTGTGAAAAACAAGTTGAGTATCACTGCAAATGATAAGGGAGCTCTTTTGTCTTTCACAGGTAAGCATCTTGTATGTCCTGAGACGTTGTGGCTGAGGTGTTCATTGCATCAAGAAGGGGCACTGGTAAGGAATCTGTACTCACGCAGGGAAGTTGCAGGTTTGGAGTCTAAGGAGGGCTCCAATGACCCCACCTTTTGTGGAGGGATGAAAGGGAAATATTTATAGCAAATTCCAAGGACTGGAACAACATGCATGTTTCCTGAGGACCAAACTCTAGCTATATACATGGATTCCCTAACATCTGAGAAAAATAATTAGCAGAGTCAGGCAACTGGTGAAAACCCTTTGTGCCACAGAGAGGCCAAAGCAATGTATGGTACAGCTTTATTGGTAGTGCCCTCTCACTGAGGCTCTCAAGTGCCAAGCACAACTGCTCCATCAAAACAAAAGAAGTGCTCAGTAAAGGCAAAGCATGAAAGCTCTCAGATGTGTCTGGCCCAAAGGAAAGGCTCAGAATCACAGGCATAGCGACAGTGGCACTAGCCAATTCCAGACTCTGGATCGGTGCTGACAAAGTCCCAGTGCTGCTCCCAAGGACTCCTTAGATAGGTGCCCCCTCCATACCAGAGCCACTCTGGAACAGGACGCTGAAGAGTCCCCCTACTGATTTTGAATTGGAAGCTAGTTGTAGCAGCAATTTGGTAATCCAGAGAGTCACCAAAAGCCAGATGCCTTGTGAGGTGTCATTTAAAAATCAGTAATATCATGGCAAAATGGATGTAGCAGCGTTATATGTGACGTTATAAACATAAGCTGAGATCATGACTAAAAGTATGTTTTCCAGGGAAGTTTGGGGAATTGCCAAACCAGTTCCTCAGGGACAAAGGGCAAGCTGACACCTCAGCCAGCTGTAAACAAGGCAGAAGGGCCATTACCTGCTAAGTGGCCGCTCTTTGGCAGGAAAGAGGCAGGAGCAAAAACCTACATCTTCGCAAAAAAACAGCAGGAAGTTTCCTTTCACACAGACTGCCTATCACCTTACTCCCAGCTGGAAGTAAGGAATGCTTCTCAAAGGAGGGACAGGACTATAAAAAGAAGGGGCAGACACCCAGTAGCGGCGCCAGCTTTGCTGGCGCCCTAGGCGGCGGAAGGTCCCACCCCCGAAATCCCGCCCCCAACAGCGGCGGCGGAAGGTCCCGCCCCCAAATTTTTACGGGCGGCGGGGGCGCAGGCGGCCCCAAAATAGCAGCGCCCTAGGCGACCGCCTAGGTCGCCTAATGGAAGTGCCGGCCCTGCAGACACCCCAAGGCATCCCCTCCTCCTCCCTCTCTATCCATTGATTTACTGCATGAGAACGGACCTAAGCTATGTCTACACTAGCACTTTTGTTAGTATAACTTATGTCACTCAGGGGTGTGAGTGACACACCCCTGAGCAACATAAGTTACACTGACAGAAGTGCTGGTGTGGACGCTTGGCTGGAGCGGCTTCCGCTGCTTGTTGGGGGTGGTTTAATTATGGTGATGGGAGAGCTTTCTCCTGTCGGCATAGAGTAGCCACAAGGGAGATCTTACAGCGGCACAGCTGCATTAGTAGAGCTGTACCACTGTAAGCTCTCTAGTGTAGACATGGCCAAAGGAAGCAGCCATTAAACAGAATCATAGAATATCAGGGTTGGAAAGGACCTCAGGAGGTCATCTAGTTCAACCCCCTGCTCAAAGCAGGACCAATCCCCAGACAGATTTTTGCCCCAAATTGCCCCCTCAAGGACTGAACTCACAACCCTGGGTTTAGCAGGCCAATTCTCAAACCACTGAGCTATCCCTCCGCCCAGAAGAAGGGATCCTGGCCTAAGAAGTTTGGCCAGTAAGATTGTTGAGAGCATGTGGTGAGAACAACTTTGCTTTGAATTTAACATAGTTTGTTAAGTTAGGTACTAGTTGTATTTTATCTTTATTTTTCTTGTAACCATTTCTGACTTTTATGCCGCATTACTTGTATTCACTTAAAATCTCTCTCTTTGTAGTTAATAAACATGTTTTATTTAATCCAGTGTGTTTAAACTGAAGTGTCTGGGAAACTCCATGTGGGGTAAAAAGTGTACATATATCTATTAAAGAAATACAGATTTTATATGAATTTGTACTGTCCAAGAGAGGGCTAGGCAGTACAGGACCTACATTTCTGGTGGAAAACCTAAGACTTGGAGAGTGCTGGGGTCACCCTGCAGTATAACCAAGGCTGGTAAAATGAACAGGAGTACTTGTGGCACCTTAGAGACTAACAAATTTATTTGAGCATTACTTATTAGAATGGATTGTACCCTAGGTATGTTACAGTGGCCGGATCCCAAATTAGGATAAGATTCTGGTCCTTTTGAAACTGCAGTTGACAGCACTAGACTTTGTCAATCCAGAGAGCTTGGTTCCAATTATGCTAAGCTCACAGTCAATGGTGCCCTACCCTACCTAGGGAGGGAAGAGTAAGTGGTTCATATGGACATTGCTCACTAGAAGATTCCAAGAGCTTGAGACACAGATGCCGTAATCCCACAAGTAGGAATGTGCAGAGGGTACTTGGAGGAAAAAAAGGTATAAAAAATGAACAATCAACATTTTTGTATGACTGTTTTATATCCATTGATACAAATTCTATGGTGTGAAATTTTTAGTCAATAACCAATTCTTTCGTGAATGGTTTTAACCAGATGTGATGTACTGTCTACATATACATAAGCAACACAAATATAATACTCGAGGATGTAGACACTTTGCATTCTTGCCCACTTTAGGTGCATTAATATGACACCTTACAAAGCATGCCAGAAATCTGTCCCTCCTTCATCCTGATTTGCCATATACGGTAGTTCAAATCTGAACTCTTCTCATTCAAGCCAAGGTTTTGTCTACACACAAACCTCCACTGTTTTAACTAAAGGTATGTTTTTAAACAAATGTAGTTAAATAGGTGCAAGTTTCTCTGCAGATACTCTTATTTCAGTTTAAAAGGGAATTATTTTTAGTAAGATAAAGCAAAATAAGCCATTCTCAAAGTGAAATAAGAATGTCTGCACACAAACACGCACCTGTTTCAGTAAAACAGTTTAAAAACACACCTTTAGTTAAACTGGTGGAAGTCTGTGTATAGGGGCAAGGTCCAAGTCTTGCTTGGGGATTAAACATTACCCAGATGCAACACAGTTGCAGAATTCTCACCTGGCTTGCTCGATGGGTGCCTGGAATTGTCCAGTCTTCCCAACACAGGCCTACCAGCTAGGCTAGCCTGATAGAGGGACTCCAACTCAGAGATCTCCTGCTCTGTGTCTTGATTCCACTGTGGGTGAAACTGCACTGGGGTCCCATTCAGGTCATCTCTGACTGTTCTGTGATCAGAAAGGGGTGGATTCCTCCCTGGCACAGGAAGCCATTCTGTATTTTTACAGTCCAGTTGAGAACTGTAATACCTGGTGACATTGTCCACCCAGCGGTCCACAGGCATAGAAGCACCCATGCCAGTGGCAGTTCCATCATCCGCCTGTCTCACACCTCCCTCATGAGTGTGCCTTTCCTGGGAGAGTGCAGGGTCAGCTACATTCTGTCCACCTCTTCTACACTGGTCTTCACTGTGTGATCCAGGACTCTTAGAGGTAATGAGTTGAGTGCTAAAACCCTCCATGGAAGCAAACCCATCCCTAACATCTAAGGATGAATGCAACTTTTCGGAAGACCAGGTTCTGTTTTCTTGACTTTGAGGAATTAATTGCCTGTAGCCTGAGGTTGAAGAATTGGTGAATGACTCCTGTATCAGCCTTGGAGACTTCTCATCCTGACAGACTGCAGCAGTCCACCCTTTCTCATGTGCACCTTCTTTCTGGGAGACCCCATGCAGTCTCTGAAACTTCTCTGCCAGGGAACGAACATGCCCCTTTGAGCGATGGGTCTTAGATTTGCAAGTCTCCACGTTGCTGAAGTCATCCTGTGGGAGCAGTAAAGTTTCACGGCTGTTTGTTCTAGGGTACCTGTTTGCTGTTTGTAAGGGAGCCAGGGGGCACTGAAGTGACAGGGATGAAGCAGCAGAGATCATGGAATGATAGCCCCCTACCTGATCAATGCTAGTTGGCACTGGAGAGTTTGACAGACTGAAGCAAGGACTATGCAGACTGCTTTTATTGGGAGATGATGCTTGCGCTGGATGGGGACAGGGGACTAGTGTAGGCAAAGACCCAGAGTTGACTGTATTAAATTTAATTTTGTGCTGAGGTGTGAGAACAGCTGTAGTGTCATGGACTTCTTCTAACTTGCTGCTGCAGTCCCTATGGTCTTTCAGCCCTTTGGTGGGGGCCCCATCAAGCTCCATAACATGGTGGGCATCATTCTCAGTCTTTGCGGGTCTCTCAGCCAACCCACGCCCATACGGAAAAGAGGGAGCTTGGCCATCGAAATCAGCAGAAGCAGCCCGGAAGTTAGGAAAGGTCCTATTTGGAGGACTGCTTGCAGGAACGGGTAGGGAGGAAGACTCTGGATATAATGATGAGTGCACTTCATGGCAGGAAGCGGGTGGGTGGAAGAAAGAACTGGACCCGAATTCCACTTCTCTGTTGGGTTCCAGTGATACCTCCTGGCTCAGCAGTACTTGGAGCGGGCCAGTCTGTTCACTAAAATACACAGAAATGGTAACTAATTATTAGTAACTCTCTTCTTTTTTAAAATTATCCCTAAGGCGTGGAACTTGCTCCCCCTTAACATCCATCTCAATCCACTTCTCTTTGCACAAACACAAATTAAAAACTTCCCACCCAAAATAATTGCTTTTGTTAATTTGACATCTCCATTTTATTTCCTCCCAACTTTTTTTTATTGTAGTGACCCACTCAATCTATTTTATTCATTTCAAATTTTAAAAGTTATTTTTTATTATAAGATTTTACTGTTTTACAAATATTATATAGCAGGCTGAGCACTTTAGCTAGGGTGTATGTGTATGTGTGTGTGTGGACATTATAAAGATAAATAATAAAATAAATTTTAAATTAAGTATTACAAGTTCCCCTCCAAAATCAGCATCTCCGGGAGAGTTCTACAAACCATACAAGAGAATCATTATGTTTATGATCTTAACATAAACAGGCAACATTCCACTCAGGTTCTCTTTCCTAAAGTAATGGGAAATAACTTTGGGAAGGAAAGGAATAGAATAGAATAGAATAGATTTCCCTCAGTTTCCTTCTCCTCATTTTTTTTTCAGCTTTGAGTTATTTATCCAATACATTAAAGGAAGCATTTAAAAGCATTACAAACCGTGCATACATGTCTTGCATAAAATATAAACCGTGCATGTCCTTGGGTCACTTTGTATTTCTTCTGCATTAATTAGCATTATAATATGCAACCAGAAAGTCACATGAGTCCATGAGTCAGCGATATGAATAAAAATAGAGGAATGGAAACAACTCTGATAGACAGCTATAGCCCAGGTAGCTGTCAAACTGAAAACTACTTTTGCTGCTTAAAGCCGCACTTTAGAGTAATGCTCTAACCTTAATATGGATATGCAGAATGACAACGCTGTGCAGCTAAACACTGGTGCATAGTTAGGATACTTATTTCCTACAGGGACAAAAAAGACTATTGTGTGACTTCAATCCTACCAGTTTGTCTCCTCATGCAGATCTAGAAATCAAAGCTACCATCATGCAGAAGATCCAACTGAGCATTCATGGGGGAGTATGATCTTAGCTTTGAGTAATAATAGACTTTGTGCTGTTTATAATGCTGATGTATATCAAAGCAAAGGCACAAAAATCAAGATACAAGCAGACATGTCTCACTGACTGCAGAGTTAAAACTCACTGCAGTAGAAACTTATTGTACAAAATAATATTTTTCTGATAGGGCTGTTCCTTTAGCAGGGATGGGCACTTATGCAATATATTTGAATTTGATGTGTAGAAAGATATGTTTAAAGGTAAAATGCATTTTTTTTTTGAACTGCCAGCGCCCAACGTCAGGTTTCGGTGTTTCTCCTACAACTGTGAGGGCATTGTGGACCTCTAATTAGCACAGGGATCTGCTTTCATTGTACATAATTCAACAGCTTCAAGAACAGAACGGAACCCTGAATTATAGCCTTTTCAAGTATGGATTTCAGCACTTATCTCCCTGCAGTGTTTTTAAAAAGGGACGCTCACATGAGATTCCACCTAGGCATTTGGTCGCACAGCATGTAGTGGGGGAAGTGGGAGAAGGAAAGAAATAGGTGGAGAAGCTGCCAGGAAGCTGGGCAAGGAGGATTCTAGAGGTGGTAGGGGATGGGGGCAGGCAGAAAAGGGTAGAATGGTGTTACAATAGGGAACTAGGATGGGCTAAATAAGATGTGGGAGCAGAGAATCAAATGGAGTATACAGAATGGATGAGAAAAGTAGAAAAGAAAGTGTCCTGCGGAGGAAACTGGAGAGGCTGTTAAGTCAGACTAGAGGCAGCTGGGAGGCAGAGAACCTGGTTACGGAATGGAAGTGGCGTCAGGAACAGTGGTCAGGAAACAACAGAAAGGTGACAGGGCAAGGATGGGTTATGAATGAACCTTTTTCTCCAAGAGCTGCACCAGTGCACCAAAGAAAAGGTGGGCTAGAAGAAAAGATTCAATGCATTTTTCACTGTTAAGAGCACTGCAAACATGTGACTGCCCTCCTCTTGGTAGTTATTTCAGGGAATTCATTATAATAATACCGCTTAACTGAATTGAGCCCTGAAGATATTTGCTAATTTTTCTTTTCTAAAGCTTTTAATTTCACCTTAAAACACACCTCTCTTTTTAACAGGTCACTTATCTATTGCATTCTCTCTCTTGATGCATGTGTCTCTTCTATCAGGAGGTCAGAATTAATTTCTAAAAGTCTCTATTACAGGCCATGTTTTGACTTGGTGCACATAACTTGGCCAGCTAAGACCATGGATGCACTGAAGTGCGCTCTCCTATAACATGGTATGATCTGAGCATGCCATGAGGAAGAACACTACAGGATCTTGAGTAACCGGGGGAACACACAGTTCACTACTTCTTTCCAGACCATGCTGTTGGTAGGTGCAGCTCAGAACTGGTCTACTGTGATATACTTGGACTACCTTGTAGACTGGGTCATGGTGCCCCCCTGTGGTGGGTGGCAGGTTGGCGGCGGCGGCGGCTGCTGCGATGGCTGTTGCTGCATGCGATCCTGGAGACTCCGTGCTTTTCGGATACTGATTTGTAGCTTCTTATCGACTAGGGCTCTGCTGTGAGTGCTAGAGCTGGCATCATGCATGGCAAGTCTTAGTTTAGCTAAAATGCAAAAGAAAACATAGCAGAAACAAAAAACAGAAAAAAAGACTAAAATTGAAAAAAGAAGAAGAAAAAAAAAAAAGATGTAGCAAGAACATAAAACATGGACCATGCAAATGCTGCCACAGATAAATTTACAGGGATGCTTTCATTTCCATTAATGCACATTCAAGTTAGCCATATGTCCAAACAGGTTAACTGAAACTAAATCAAAATGAGTCAAAAGAAAAATCTAGTTTTTAGCCAAACTCCTCCTCCCCCTAACATGGGGTGGGTCTTTCTCCAGCCCTCAGACAAACGCTGTTTCATTCTCAGTCTTCCATCTATACAACTCCTTATTCCCATATGATGGTCCTTTTATATGCAAGGGAACCTGGTCGGGATTTGAAATCAGGGTATAGCCAGGTGGGGTGCAGACTTACAGAGCTTTCATGAGGACTGTATGTTGACCCTCGTTTTGTAACACAGAAAAGCCAATTTCTATAAACATATTTTTGCCTTTGCAAATCCATGGTACTAACCTGCTCTGTTTGCAATCTTACTAACCAGCAAGTGGGGAATGGAGGTTGGGGTGGGATAGCCAGCCAATTAAATTATAAAATATCAAAACAAAAAAAATGCAATAGCACATAACTCCCATAATTCACAGCAATATTTAGCCCTTCAAAATCTTGATGCCGTCTGTTCCTCCTGAGGTGTGAATAAGTACAGCATAGTTCATTCCTTTTCTTGTTGGTGATTGGAGAGTCATCTTCTCTCGTGCTCCTTTCCTACATGCTGTGCTGGCAGGCTTAGGGCTTAAACCCTTTGCAAACTGGTCTCTTGATTGGGAAAACTGCTTACTAGGTATAGGAATGCAGGAGAGGGAGTCACCTACCAGTTAGCAGCAAGAGGGACAAACTAACATCCCAGTGTTCTTATTGCCATTGCACTAGAGACCACAGCCCAGAGGGAGCCAGGGTGCTGGAGGGGACTAAAATCCAGAAACAAGGGTGCTTAGAAAGAGGAGGTACTAGCTTCAAGCACACTAGTATGGACCAGCACACTCCCCATTTTCCCAGCTGAGAATTTCAGATGACTAGGCAGTAAATTTTACAGTCCTGTTCTGTGATATTAGTAAACTGTCAAAAGCGCAGTAGCTCAGGCAATTAGAGTTACTTACATATAGCTTCGTTACAGAGAGCAAAAGCTGCAGCACAATCTCCCTTCTGCTCCTGATGCAGCGACTCTTCAAAGATTGAGTCTGCTTCCTGCATGGACCTCTCAAAGCCATCACTCCTCCCTGCAATGGGCAGCACTCTTCATTTCACTTGCATTCTTTTTTTGTTTCTCCTTTACCCTCCCTCCCATTTGTGAGTACAAAACCCTTCTATACAGGAGTCATTTGTAGTAGCCTTTCTGCAGAGGCTGTACCTTTCCCAGACTCTCATTTCCTCTTTAAAGGGTTTTATAGGGTGACCAGATAAGAGGAACAAAATATCGGGACACATGGGGGGTTGGGGTGGCGCGCCGGCAGAGCAAAAAATAAAACAAAAAACGGAGTGCCGCCGGCGGAGCAAAAAACAAACAAAAAAACCAGAGTGCGAAATATCAGGACAAATGGCGTCCCGACCAAACATCGGTTGGGACGCAGGACAAACAACTAAATATCGGGACGTCTGGTAACCCTAGAGTATTATGATGTTGAGAGGCACTGGGGACTGCATGAGTCACAAACCTCTGAGACTAGGCATACCCTTCAATTAACATAACTGTCAGGATCAGGTAATCATAAGCACCCCACCTCAGATAAAAGGAGTGTAAACCCACCCAGGAGTTTTACACTGTATGAATGGAGGGGCTTTTGCTATAGATTGTTTTGGGTAAAGTAAGTGTGTGTGTGCATGTGCACGTGTACATAACAGAGACAGGCAGAGGCAAAAAGCAAGAAAGCCAAGCAGTAGCCTATGAGCACAGTGTGGCCCTGGAAAAAACTAGAAAGAGCTTTTGGGACTGGTTTTTGGGTAAACAGGCTTGGGACTGTAGGCTAAGACACTGCTCCTCTTGTTCTTGGTCCTCCTGTGTTCAGAGAAGCAGGACTTTGTACATTTCTTGTAAATAAATAAGACTGCATGAAAGAAAATACCAGACTGTCAACCAAATTCTGTTCTCTGGGCTTGTCTACAGCAGAAAGTTGCACTGCTTTAACATATGATGTGATTTTAAATGGATTTCGTTGAATTGGTGCAAAAGATCAGTTTATTTACATCAATTAAGAATCAATTTATCCTAAACCAAAATAAGCCACACTTGATCTGAAATAAGTATGTCTAACACAGAGGGCTGTATTAGTTTAACTTAGTCTGTTTAAAAATCACATCTTATGTTAAGCTTTCTACTGTAGGCAGGACTCTGATGTAACCATGTAAATCCACTGACTTCAGCTGAGTTACTTCCAATTTACACCAAGGTAACAGAGCAAACTTTGGCATTATATCTCCAAATTCCAATCAGTGCTACTTCTACTACTTTGCTGTTGAGATTGCAAAATCAAGGATTATTAGATGCTAAACTGATGTCTGGAGCAGTAGTTCTACTGTAAATCACAGCCTGTAGCTAGTCTCTTAAAGTGACTTATTCATGTGATTGTTAACGGAATTTTTTGATTAATTGCTTTTCTGTCAGAACATGCTGATTAGTCAGAACAAACTTGTTGCAGAAACATATCTGTTTTGATTCAAATTTTTTCAGGAAGAATTTTCAGGTCCAGGATGGAATTTCTGGTGAAAGTGACAGAGAGAGACATATCCGCTCCCTGCCCCAGAATAGCCAATAACCCACTGGTTAGGGAACTCACCTGAGACAGTGGGGATCCAGCTTCAAGTCCCTGACCTAAATGAGGCAGAGCAGAGAGATGAAGCTGGGTCTCCCCCATCTCAGCTGAATGCCCTGAGCACTGGGCTACTGGCTATTCTGAGGGGGAGTTGGGGAATGAATGGCTTTTGTGAAAAAATTCAGAGTCTAGTTTTTGTTCTGAAGGGGAATGAAAACAAATGTTGAAACTTCAAAAATTTTTGGAAACAGAATCCTTTGTTTTATGGCAAGCCCGATGGCTTGTCTACACTGAAAACACTACAGCAGCACCGCTGTAGCACTTCAGTGAGACACTACCTATGCCGACAGGAGGGGTTCTCCTAGTGACATATATCAGTGGTTCTCAAAGCCAGTCCGCCGCTTGTTCAGGGAAAGCCCCTGGCGGGCCGGGCTGGTTTGTTTACCTGCCGCGTCTGCAGGTTCGGCCGATCGCAGCTCCCACTGGCCGCAGTTCGCCGCTCCTGGCCAATGGGGGCTGCAGGAAGCGGCGCGGGCCGAGGGATGGGCTGGCCGCCCTTCCCTCAGCCCCCATTGGCCTGGAGCGGTGAACTGCGGCCAGTGAGAGCCGTGATCGGCCGAACCTGCGGACGCGGCAGGTAAACTGGCCCGGCCCGCCAGGGGCTTTCCCTGAACAAGCGGCAGACCGGCTTTGAGAACCACTGACATAGATAATCCACTTCCCTAAGCAGCAGTAGCTAGGTCGACGAAAGAATTCTTCCATCAACCTAGCGGTGTCTACACAGGGGCTTAGGTCATCTTAACAATGTTGCTCAGGGGTGTGGATTTTTCAAAAATTGTCAAAAGCAACTACTGCTGCACAGAGAAAAAACATAGGGTATAGTATATGTGTCATAAATTGGTCACAGCATGCTTTGACCAAACTGTGTTACATGCTTACAGGACCCTTTCCAGCAATTATTTGTCTAGTCATCTCCTCCAAACTATTCAGTTATCTTCTTCACACCTTTTCCACCTGAAACAATTCAGAGGTGCCTGGGAAATCATATCAGACTCAGCAGAATGTAAATGAATACAAGAGCCTCTTGTCCACAAATGCACACAGTTTGTGTGCGCGCATTGATAACTGTAAGAAGTGCTGGAGTGAAGTGTTGGAGTGCTGAAGCCCAATGGTCCTGTGGTTTTAGGAGGAGGAGAAAGAGCAGAACACATGGGGAAGGATCCAAGAACAGGGAGAAAAGACCCACAAATTGTTTTTGAACAACTTTGAAAAAAGGGAAAAAAAGAAGGGTGATAACCCCTGAAAACATAAGAAAATAGGCAAGCTCAAGAGAAACTAGGTGTTCTGGCCTAAGGACAACAGGACTAGTGTCATTTATAAGAACAGCCTATAAAATTGCTCATGAAAATGTACCAGCTCAAGCAAAAATCTGCTCATTTGCCCTTTATCATGACGACAGATAATTATAAAAATTAATATTTAATTCAACCAAAAAATAAAGCCTCCTTGACCTGAGTAATATACAATTCACTACCATACACACTTCTTATTTTAAGAACTCCAGAGAAACCTTGTAAATGAGCATGAGCTGAATGTGAAGGAGAAGTCCAATAGATCAGTAAGTCAACACAGCAGCATCTTCATAGTCCAATTCATGAACCTTAAAGGCCACACGTTTTAAGACCAGACTCTAGCATTCTGAACTTGGCCTCCTTTGCATGGGTAAAACCATGTACTGGAAGGGAGAATGGGTCAAGAACATTCTGGAGTCTTGTACATAAGGAAGCCATGAAGCCATAAAGCATTGTGGGAACCACCCAGGATGAAAGCAGGTTTAGGAGCCATCTAGCTTCCTTAGCTATCATGCCAGAGGCTATGACCCCTAAGTACTGCATAGCACTCTTTGTTGTTAAGTGCCTTTCTAGTATGCTTTGTTTTTTTAAACAAGGAAATGCTAAACAGCTAGATGTTTCTAACAATATGCTTAGTGGGGCATTACCCAGGGTCAAATTGGGACTGTTCCCAGTGACTCAGTGACGTGGATTTTTTTAATGGAGGCTGCAGTCTTGTGTTCCAGAATCTGAGTGTTAATTTAAAAAAAAAAGTTAAATCAGTAACTCTTAAGGTTGTGAACAGACACTTAAAACTATTAACCAATCATAATTGATGTACAGATGCCTGCAGGATTCTGTAGACAGTCTGAGAAGATAGATCAAAGAGCTGCAAATTGCCCTATTCATTTCAAGGGGTCATTAACCAAAGCCTTATGACAACAATTTAGAGGTCAACATTGATAACTATTGCACTGTTGATCGCCATGCAAGAATGGAGAAGCACAACCAATGTAAAGATCTCATGCAAGTGGAGATGTCCACACTATAGGAACTATAGTTACTCAGATATGGCATCCTAGCTATGCCTGATAACCCTGTAGTGTAGATGTGGTCTACACCAATGGAAAAGGCTTTTCTATCACTGTAGGGACACCACCTTCCTGAGAGATGATATTCTTCCATCAACCTGGCTGCAGCTACACCAGGAGTTAGGTCAGCATGAAAAAAAAATCACACCCCGGAGCGCCATAGCTATATCAACCTAAATTTTAAGTGTAGATCAAGCCTTATTTTGGTGTCTCACATGGGTAGAGTTTGGTGTTTGGGCAGAATACAATTAGGTTTTTTTTCCCTTCAAATTAGATTCCTGGGCATTACAAGTTCACCATTCTCTTCCTGTTTCTCACATTTCTGATAAATTCAGAGACCGTCTTTTGTCTCACAGACTGGAGAAAGCTATTGAGTAATTGTAAAATTGTCACAGGGAAGAAAAAGCGAGAGACTCTTAATGGAAAAATCAAAAGACCAAAAACACCTTCCCCATCTCCCACATGTGCAACACTGTACTCCAAACCTACACAACCCCCACCCCCATGTCAGCCACATCCAGTCTGTGAGAGTTACCCTGGTTCTGCAGCTCATCTAGGTCCATGAACCTGCTGGGACGGGGGTTAAAGCCCATTGCTGCCTCCAGTTCCTTTTCTCGTTTCCTGAGTAGCTCCTGTTCCTGCGCCCTCCTTGCCACTTCCTCCTGTAACTCATCCAGTTCGCTCTTTGATGGGACAGGCATTTCTCCACCTTCAAACACCAACCAAAGACAGCAATGGATACTTTCAGTGGGTACCTCATTCCAACATGCATACTTTTCTATATCAACAGCTGAGCTTGTTTCGCTCCCCATCCCAAATCTTCTTTAAGTCCATTATATAGGAAGCAAGAAAACCCTGAAGACCAAGGCAAGTGCCACCCAGAGCACATAAAAGGTAGCACTTAGCAAAGAGTTACTTTATTAATTTTAAAATTATATATTACATATATTTATATTACCGGTAATTTTTCTAAAAGATTTAGAAACGAAAAAGACTACTGGGTCATTTTAGCCTACTCCCTTGCCAACGCAAGTTTCCCCCCCACTATATGTTTAACTAGTGCTTTGTACATTTTATCTCATTTAATGTTCCAAATGAGAGATGAAGTGGGTGAGGTAATATCTTTTATTGGACCAACTTCTGTTGGTGAGAGAGAGACACGCTTTCGAGCTACACAAAGCTCTTCTTCAGGTCTGGGAAACTTACTCAGAGTGTCACAGCTAAATACAAGATGGATCCAATTGCTTAGCATAAGTATTTTATCATAAAAGACAAAATATCCATATATATTTTGTATATTGTCATATAAGACAAAACATATATTTTTATATTTTATCAGAAAAATATATCAAATATTTTCATATATTTTTAATAAAAGACAAAATATAAAAGAAACACACCACATTGCCTGTGGGCAAATGCTTTTCACAAAGCGATCACTCTTAGTCTTCATCCTCAAAGGAAACCTGCACAACACTTTCAAAAGATGAGCCTGGGAGCTTAAATTCATAACTTTGCTAGGCACTAAAAATCATGGGCTGAATAGAGACACTGGATTGATAGCTTATTACAACAATCTATAATTCACTAACAACTCCGCCTGCTTTCTCCCCCATGACTGGAGGGGTGTTAACGGGCCACTGCACTTTGAATGGTCCCTTGAAATACGTGTTAGCTACTTATGCTAAACAATCTGTTCCATCTTGTATTTACCTGTGACACTAGGAGACCTTATTTACACTACAGGTTACTTAGGTATAATTTACATCACTCAGGAGTGTGAATAATCCACACGCCTGAGCAACCTAAGTTACACGGACCTAAGTGCCGGTGTAGACAGCACTTTGTCGGCAGGAGAGCTACCACCTCTCGTGGAGGCAGGAGTTAAGCCAATGGGAGAAGTTTTTCCTGTTGGCTTAGAGCATCTCCACCACAAGTGCTGCAGTAGGGCAGCTGCAGCATAGACATAGCCTGAGTTAGGGCTTATCTCCACTACAGGGAGAACAACGCTGCTGCAATCGATGCAGCAGGGATCGATTTAGCAGGAGGAGGTCTAGTGAAGACCTGCTAAAATAGACGGCAGAGCGCTCTCCAGTCGACCCCAGTACTCCACCTCTCCGAGAAGAGTAAGATAAGGTGACCGGAGAGCGTCTCCCTTCGACGCAGCGCAGTGAAGACACCGGGGTAAGTCGACCTAAGCTACGTCAACTCCCAGAGCTGGCTTTAGGGCTGGGCAAACGGGGCCCACACCCAGGGCGCCGTAGCCAGAGATGTGCCACAAGTGGCTCGGGCTTCCCCAGGCTGGCTGTGGCCGGACTCCTCTCTTCTCCGGCCCCTCCCCTGTGCTGGGCTGGTGGGCTTCTCCCCGCCCCTGCCCCCTCCCTCCCTCGTTCCTCAGCCGGCCAGCTGAGGGCTCCGACTCTGCCCCAGCCCCGGGGAGCCCAGAGTGTCGCGGCCGGGGCTGGTCACTGGCGGCGCGGCCCACTGCTCGCTGCCCAGAGTGGAGCCGAGTCCCTTCCTGCCTGTGGTCCTGCGCTGCTCGGTCTCCGGCAGGTGCTAGGGCCAGGAGGAGCGAAACTTCCACATGAGTTGGGAGGGGTGGGGAGCTGGGCCGAGCAGGGGCAAAGGGGGAACTTAAAGTGACAGTGCGCTCACTGTCTCTCAAACTTCCCTAACATACACACATGCTCTCACGCCCATATACACTCTGTCTCTCAGTCTCCCAATACAGATTGTCTCACACACACAGTCTCACACTCCCCAACACACACACTGTCTCTCTCACACACAGATTGGCTCTCACACCCACATAGAAGCGGAGTGTATGTGGGTGTGATAGCCAGTCTGTGTGTGTGTTGGGGAGTGAGAGACTGTGTGTGTGAGACAATCTGTGTTGGGAGACAGAGACAGAGTGTACGTAGGTGTGAGAGCCAGACTCTGTGTGTGTGTGTGTGTGTGTGTGTGTGTGTGTGTGTGTGTGTGTGTGTGTGTGTGAGAGAGAGAGAGAGAGAGACACAGAGACAGACTCACACTCCCCAACACACACCCTGCATCTCACACAATCCAACAGTCTCTCTCTCTCTCACACACACACACACACACAATTATTATTATTATTGTTATTACTGCTTGGTACTTCCTGTCAAAATGCTCGTGGTGAGCCAGGAGTGGCTAGGGACTGCAGGAGGGCAGTGGGCTCTGTCAAGATGCAGCCCCCATGTGACAGCACAAGCCTGCTTTGAGCCGCAGGCCAAACGCCAGGCACCACAAGCCACCGCAGCAGCACAGAAGTAACTGTGGCAATACACCATATACCATGCCACCCTTACTTCTGCGCTTCTGCTGACAGTGGCCTAGGAATTTGCTAGTTGTAGCAGTTACTCATTGTAGAGTCCCCCCTCTCCTATTCCCTGATTGTCCAGCTTGTTGCGCACACCTAGTAGCTCTCCACCATTGTGTTACAGAATCAAAATAACATGTAATCTCTTTTAAAGGACAGTGAAACTTTAAGGGCATGCATGGAGTTTTTGTATTAATGCATTTTGATACGTTCATGTTTTACTGAGTGTGGGGGCCCAAATATTCCTTGTGCCCATGGCCCCAATAAATCTTAATCTGTTTCTGAGTGACAGGACTACAGTGGAGTCTCAAACAGGTCCTGGCTCATGGCAGTGGAACCCCCAGTTGTGTGGTCCCCATCCTCCTTATTCTCCTCCTCTTCGCCGTTCATGCCAGGGGCCTGTGACTCGGACTCCTCGGAAGTATCTACAGTGTCTGAGCATGGTGCTGGGGTCTCAACCAAGTATGGCATGCAACTCTTTGTAAAAGCAGTAGGTCTGTGGATTGGCACCAGATTGACTGTTGGCCTTCCTGGCCTTCTGGCACGCCTGCCACAGTTCCTTCGCTTTCACACGACACTGCTGCTGATCCCTGTCATGCCCCTTTTCCTGCATCCCTTGAACTGAGAGTATCTTAGGAAACTAATTACAGCCAGACTTAGCGTATCAGTCCCAGTAACATCTGTGCATAGCAATGGAAAAAATGTGCTACACTTAATATACTGTAAATATCTCTCTTATGTACCCATTACACTTATATTTTAATAATACTGTCACATTATGTAACAAAAGTACAAACATATAAAACCCCCATATCATATGGGGGTTCAGAAGGGAGAGAGGAGAATGTGCAGGGGCTGGAGGGGGCAGGAGGAGGTTGTCAGAGAGGGAATTGGGGAATATGAAGATGTATCAGGGTCAGAGGGATTGTGCAGAGCAGGAGGAAGACTGAGGGGTGTGCTGAGGAATGTGGAGGAAAGGTGGTAAGCAACGGAGGGATGGGGAGCTTGAGGTGTGGGAGAAGACAGAGGAGAATGCAAGAGAATGTGGGTCTAGAAGGGGAGCTGAGAAGGGCAAGAGAGGAGGAGTGGGAATGGGAGGGGGAAGGGAGCGCAGGTGAGTGTAGGGGGTGGTGGTGGGGAACAGGAACCTCTGGGGAACAAGAGAGAGAGAGAATGTGAGATGTTGATGCTGGGAGGGGGCCAAGGCAGTGAGAAAAGAGCGGGGCTAGAATGGCAGCTCCCCAATCCCAGGAGTTAGGGGAGAACAAGTAGCACCACCTCTCCAAGGACTAGCAGGAAGGAGCTGCTGGGGGGCACACACCAAAGCAGAATTTAAATCTCACAGACCAATCCACACATTGTATTTATCGAATCCCATGAGTTGTAAACCAAGCTCAGGATTTGGGATTGGCAAAGGGGCGAGGGTGGCAATAGAGAAGCCATCAGCCTCTCTCTGCCAGCCATTCAGCTTTACTATGGACTCTGTGCTCCGCAGGAATAAAAATTTGACCCCTTTTGGAGGGGCATGTTCTGTGCTTCCACCATGGCCCTGGGGCTAGAGTAGCCCCACCGGGGACGCTGTGCTCCCACCTCCTACCCATCCACACAGCGAACTATCCTGTGCTCCCACCACCTCTGGCAGAGCTGTCCCTAGCGGATGGCGAATCTGGGAGACCGCTCCGGGCTGCACTTTGGGGGGCGCCCGCAGGCTGGTGCAATTGGCTAGTGCCGCATGGAGGGTGGGTGAACTGCTGGCTGGGGGAGGCTACCCCCAGCCCCGCCCCTTCCACCCGAGGGAGTGTGTGCGCCCTGGAGTGCCGGGAGGGGAGCGCATGGTGCCGCCGCTGCAGTCTCCCCAACCCCGTAGTGCCGGGAGAGTATATGGTGCCACCACAGCCTCCCAGGCCCCAGGAAGGCGGGCAGTGTGGCCCCAGCCCCCTGGAGCCCAGTGGCGCTGCCGAAGCAGGGCCCTGGGAGGGGGGGGGGGGATTTAGTGTGGGCAGGGCCACACCTGCCTATTTGGGGAGGCACTGCCTCCCTTACCCGCTCCCGGCATGGTTGGTCCCGGAAGTGACGTCACTTCCTCCCTGGGCCTCCACCCCCCTAGGGACAGCCCTGACCACCGGGAACCCTGTGCTCCCCCCTCAACTGACCCCTTCTTTGCCTGCCCCACTCCCAGAGGGTGTTGTGCCCCTGCTTGCCCAATACCCCTGCTTCCTCCTCCTCCCCCCATGCATGTCCCTGGTGTACTGTGTCTGCCTCGGTTCCCCATGCCCTGGGCTCAGCTCCAGCACTCCAGGGAGCCCCTTCCTCCCTTCCATGGCACTGCTGCGTTCTGGGCTCCGGATTTTCTCCCCCACCCTGACTCCACTCTGGATTCCCCGCTCCAGGTTTCCCCTGCCTCCCGTTCAGCCCCACAACGGGGCTCCAGTTTCAGCTGCTGCTACAGGGATCCCAGCTGGCGTTGCCCATGGTGGAGGCGGCCCGACTCCCAACATGGTGGTGCTTCTGTGGCACAGGCCGCCCTGCCCACTGGCCCAGAGGGAACTGCTACCAGGAGCCCAGGGGACATTGACCCGTGTGGTAATCTGCCACTGCCATCAGTTGAGCACAGGCAAGCCCAGTGCAGGGAAAGGAAAAGACGGTTACCTTCCTTTCGTAACTGTTCTTCGAGATGTGTTGCTCATGTCCATTCCATTCTAGGTGTGCGCGCACCCACGTGCACAGTTGTCGGAATTGTTTTGCTTTAGCGGTATCCATAGGGCTGGTTGTGGCATCCTCTGGAGTGCCGCGCTCATGTGCCGGTATATGAGGCTCCGCCGACCCTACGCCCTCAGTTCCTCCTTGCCTGCAACTCCAACAGAGGGGCAGGCGGGTGGGTAACGGAATGGACACGAGCAACACATCTCGAAGAACAATAATTATGCAAGGTAGGCAACCGTTTTCTCTTCTTCAAGTACTTGCTCGTGTTGATTCCATTCTAGGTGACTCACAAGCAGTATCCCTGGAGGTGCGCTCGGAGTTCACGGGCCTATGGCTTGCACTACTGCTCTACCAAAGCCAGCATCATCCCAGGCCTGCTGGGAAAGTGAGTAATGGGATGTGAACATGTGGATGGATGACCAGGTAGCGGTCCTGCAAATATCTTGGATTGGCACCTGGGCCAGGAAAGCTGCTGACGAGGCTTGCACCTTGGTTGAATGGGCAGTTACAATCGCCAGCAGTGGCACTTTTGCCTGTTCACAGCAAAAACGGATGCAGGAGGTGATCCGTGATGAAATTCTTTGGGCAGACACAGGAAGGCCCTTCATTCTGTCTGCCACCACGACGAATAGCTGCGTCGACTTACGGAATGGCTTAGTCCTTTCAATGTAAAAGGCTAGTGCCTTTCGGACGTCCAGCAAGTGAAATCTATGCTCCTCGACAGACTTATGAGGTTTTGGAAAGAAGATTGGTAAGTATATGTGCTGGTTGATATGAAACTGCGAAACTACCTTGGGCAGGAAAGCAGGGTGCAGCCACAGCTGAACCATGTCCTTGTAGAACACTTTGTAGGGCAGCTCCGAGGTAAGTGCCCTAATCTCAGAGACCCTATGGGCTGATGTTATCGCCACCAGAAATGAGACCTTCCATGTGAGCAGAAGAAGGGAACAAGAGGCCAATGGCTTGAAGAAACCTTGACAGTATGAAGTTCAGGACCCAAGGAGGGATGGGATCGAGGACTTGAGGATAGAACTGCTCCAGACCTTTTAAAAAACGGACAGTCATGTTGTGAGCAAAGACTGCCCTGCCCTGGAATGGAGGTTGGAAAGCTGAAATAGCGGCCAAATGGACCTTGATCGACAAAAGAGACAGGCCCTGGAGCTTGAGGTGCAAAAGGTAGTCCAGTATCGACTGCAGTGAGGCCTGTTCAGGCCAAAGACCTTGGTCCGAGGTTCAACACATGAACCGTTTTCATTTGGCCAGGTAGGTTACCCTGATGGAGGGCTTTCTGCTGCTCAATGTGACTTGTTGGACACAGGCTGAGCACACCTGCTCGTCCGCAGTCAACCATGAAGCAAGCCAAGGCATCAGGTGCAGTGCGCCTAGATTCGGGTGCAGAAGCCTGCCGGGGTTCTGAGAAAGCCGGTCCAGTGAGAGCGGTAGCTGCAGCGGAGCCATCACCAAGAGGTCCAGCAGCATGCCAAACCACTGTTGGCCAGGCCAATCTGGAGCTATCAGGATTACCTTTGCCTTGTCCTGCTTGATCTTCATGAGGACTCTTTGGATTAACAGTCCTGGTGGGAAGGCATATAATAGAGCCCCCGACCACAGGAGCAAAAAGGTGTTGGACAGGGAGCCTCTGTCAACCCCGTGAATCGAGCAGAATACATGGAACTTCCTGTTCTGCCTGGACGCGAACAAGTCCACCCATGGAGTTCCCACCTCTGGAAGATCACACTGATCACCTCCGGATGGAGTGACTACTCGTGGCAAGATGAGAACGTCCAGCTGAGGTGATTTGCCAACACATTCCTGGCCCCTGGAAGGTGCGCTGCCACAAGATGAATGGCATGTTGCACACAGAAGTCCCACAGCCAGAGAACTTTTTGCATAGGGCTGATGACCTTGCTCGTTGATATAAAACACTGCGACAGGCCAAGTGAACCACTCTGAGCTCTCTGACATTTATGTGGAGTGAGCGATCATCCCGAGACCAACAACCTTGCATGCGGAGATCGTCCATGTGGGCTCCCCAACCCAAATCTGAGGCATCACCAGGGTCATCGCTGGGGCCGGGGCTGCGAAGGGGATTCCTTTCAACACCGATTTGGGATTCAGCCACCATTCCAGGGATGACTGTATATGGTCCAGCATCCTGACTACACAGTCTAGATCATGCCTGATGCCAGCCATACCTGCAGGGGTCTGAGGTGGAATAGCATATGCCGCACCATGTAACTACAGGCTGCCATGTGGCCTAACAATCTCAGGTATGTGTGAGCAGTGGTGAGTGGGTGGGCCCTCACATGTGAGATCAGGTCGGACATAGCTTGGAAAGGGGCCTCCGGGAGGAAGGCTCTGATTTGCATGGAATTGAGTACCACTCCTATGAACTCTATCCATTGCACTGGTGTCAGGGTTGATTTCTTTTCATTTATTAACAGACTCAGATTGTGACAGGTGGAGCATACCAGATTAAGGCTCCTTTGCACCGGAGATCATCCCTTGATGAGCTAGTCATCGAGGTACGGATAGACCCAAACCCCTCGACCCCTCAGGTAAGTGGCTAGTGGCACCATACACTTTGTAAATACTCTCGGGGCTGATTAGAGTCTGAAGGGTAGCAGTGTGAACTGGAAATGGCATCGGCCCACCACAAAATGGTGGAATCATCTCTGCCCTTGGAAAATGGAGACATGAAAGTATGCGTCCTTCAAGTTGAGAGCAGTGTACCAGTCTCCTGGATCCAGGGAGGGAATGATGGAGACTAGGGAGACCATGCAAAACTTCAACTTCTTGAGATATTTATTGAGGTGTCACAAGTCCAGAATAGGTCTTGGGCCCCATTTCGCTTTCGGGATTAGGAAACAGCGGGAATAGAACCCTTTCCCCCTCATTTCTCGAGGGACCTCCTCTACCACCCTCAACTGTAGGAGGTTCTCTACCTCCTGAACAAGGAGTTGCTTGTGAGAAGGGTCCCTGAAGAGGGATGGGGAAGGTGGTGGTGGGGAGGGGGCGACCAAGAACTGCAGAGTGTAGTCCAAGGATATTATATTAAGCACCCAATGGTCTGAGGTTACTCGTGACCATGTCGACTGGAAGGGGCACAGGTGGTAGAGGAAAGGATAGGAAGGTGGATCCTGGGATCTGACTGTGGCGCTGACCTCGAGCGCACCATCAAAATGCCTGCCTCTGGCCCCAATGGTGTCTCACAGGGCTGGGATGTGCGGGTGAGTGAGAGGAAGGGGGTGACGGCATTTAAACTCTGTCTTCTTCCTTCCTCCTGTAGGCACTTTGTTTAGAAGAATCCCAGGACCTAGGTGGCCCATTGGGCTGGAACTGTTTTCTCGCCGTCTACAGCATGTGGAGGCCCAGCAAGCACAGAGTGGCTCGGGAGTTTTGCATCCATCAGCTCTGAGAAGAGCCCAGTGCCTTCAAATGGGCTGCATTTCTTAGGACAGACCCAATGATTGTAGCTAAGAGCTAAGAGCTGCGCCTCATTACCACAGCCAAGGCAACGATTCTGGCAGCTGAATCGGCAGCATCCCAGGCTATCTGGAGGGAGCCCCTTGCCACCGCCTTGCCCTCTTCCCAGATCATGGCAAACTCCTGGCCAAGGTCCTGCGGCGATACTCCTTAAACTTGTTGAGGGAGTCCCACAGATTGAAGTTATACCTCCCCAAAAAAGCCTGGTGGTTGGACACCCGGAACTGGAGACTGGCCATTGAATAAATTTTCCTTCCAAAGAGGTCCAGTCTCTTGGCATCCTTATTCTTAGGCGTGGCGCTCGCCTGACCTTGCCTGTCCCTTTCGTTGGTACAATCAGCAACCCAGGAGGCAGGTGTGTATAAAGGTATTCAAACCCCATAGCAGGGACATAATATTTCTTTTCTGCCCACTTGGAGGTGGGCGGAATAGATGAGGGGGTTTGTCTTAGCAATCTTGAGAACCCCTTCATGGACCAGCAATGCGACCCATGCCGGGGTTGCAGCTGATAGCATGTCGAAGAGGGTGTCCAACTGCTTTGCCAGCTCCTCAGCCTCCAGTTTCAGGTTGGAAGCCACCCTCTTGAGCAGGGCCTGGCACTTCTTAAAGTCATCGGGAGGGTTGGCATGGGAGGGGCCTGCCACCGCCTTGTCCGGTGACAAAGAGGACGAAGGCAACATTGGGGGAGAAGCTGTGGCACTTTCCCCCACTGGGCATGGCTCCCTCGGCATTGCCACCTGCTCTTTCAATCCCATGATGGGGTCTGCGCTGTGTTCCGAGCCCACTACCGACGGTGCAGGGAGTCACTTGTCCAAAGCAGCTAGGGAGGAGAGGAATAATGTGAATAAGGCACCGGCATCATAGGCACGCACCATGGGTTCCAACAAGGCCATTGGGCAGGCCAGTGGCCCAGCTGCCACGCAGCCACCACAGGTGCTGTGCTGTTCTCCAGAGCTGAAGGTGATCGGTGGTTCCTTGGCGAGGGGCTAAACTCCCGCTCCAACTCAGACCAATCACCTTCCGGGGACCAGGGTGGGGCTGTGGAGTCTTGCATGTGGCGGCTCATTTTTCGGTGTGGGGGACTAGTGCCTGGAAGATGACGACCAATGCCTTTCCCAGGAACAGCACCAAGGACCGGTGCCGAGCAGTCCCGCACTGGCGGACACCAAAGTGTTCAGGGCTGTCTAGCGGATGGGGACCTGCGCCAGGGCGTTTTCTGGCGGGAGGCGTTACCGTGCCAGGAATACGGAGACTGGTGCCTTGAATAGGGTGATCCATGCCACGTTGGTGGAGACCGCAAACATGGTGCCGGGAAGCTGGGCCATTCTGTTCTATTAATTTATTACATTTTGAATGTATTTCCTTTTAAATTGCACAGGGGTTTTTTTGCACTGGTTTTGTTACTCTATTAAATTCTGTTTTTGGAAAATAATTCATCTTTATTAATTCCTAACATATGCTGTAGAATGTCTAACAGTTCTGAAAGCACCCAACTGTTATTGTACAGTGTGACACAACTCATAAGATCAGTGACAAAGTGTGATAATCATAAATGTACAGCAAGAACCACAACATTAATAGGCGCATTGACAGTGTTATAGTCACACACATACACAAAGCACCACACAATTCCTAATAGGCCCTGAAAGAGCACAGCCAGGTAGAGCGCAGTCCACCACAATGTCTTACTATGGCTCACTGTTAAAGCGCTCCTTCAGACCCTTCTTGAGCCGTATAGCCCCGTGTTGAGCTCTTCTAATAGCCCTGGTGTCTGGCTGTTAAGACTCAGCAGACAGCCACTCCACCTCTCCCCTCCTCGTTGGTGGCAACATTTCCTCCTTTGCCTCACAGACATTATGCAGGATGCAGCAGGCAGCTATTCCTTTTGGGACATTTTTCTCATAGAGATCCAATCTTGTGAGTACACTATGGCATCAATCCTTAAATCTACCAAACGCACATTCAACTGCCATTCTGCACCTGCTGATCTGGTAGCTGAATCATTCTTTGCTGCTGCCAAGGTGGCTTGTGCATGGCTTCATGAGCCAAGAGAGCAAGGGGTAGGCTGGGGCTTCCGGGATCACTATTGGCATTTCAACACCGCCAATGATAATCCACTACTTGGGAAAGAAAGTCCTTGCTTGCAGCTTTCTGAATAGTCTTATGTTCTTAAAGATGCACGCATCATGCATCTTCCCTGACCAGCCACCACTGATGTCAGTGAAGCATCCTCAGTGATCCACCAACGCTTGCATAACCATAGAATAGTAGCCTTTTCTGTTGATATGCTCTGTGGCAAAGAGGGCTAGTGCCAAAATAAGGACGTGCGTGCTTTCGATCACTCCACCGCAGTTTGGGAAGCCAACTGCTTCAAATCCATCCTTTATGTCCTGCACATTGCAGAGAATCATAGACTGTGTAGCAGGAGACAATTAGTGGCCCTTGCATTACAACAGCCTCCACAGTGGATTTTCCAACTCCAAAATGAGTCCTCTCTGATCTGGTGTTGCAAGTTTCTACAACGCGATCACCACTCACTTCTCCACTGTCAGTGCAGCTCTCATTTTGGTGTCTCTGCGCTGCAGGGATGGGATGAGCTTGGCACTCAGATCCACGAATGTGGCCTTGCGCAGTCAGAAGTTCTGCAGCCACTGCTCATTACCCTAAGTTTGCATAATGATGTGATCCCACCAGTCAGTCAGTGCATGTTTCTTGGGCCCAGAAGTGGCACTCCAGCATCTGCAGCTGTTCTGTGAACACCTCCACCAACCTTGAAATGGTTTTCACTATGTCCTGAATCAATGTGTCCACTACTAAGCTGGCATGTGCCTCACTGATGCAGTTCTTGCAGCTCTGCAAATACCAGAAGGTTGTGCATCCTGTGCTTGCGACACTCATGACAATAGTGTAAAGTTGTGCAGGTTCCATGCTTCTAGCAGAGATGGCAGACAGCAAGGAGAGCCACATAGGTTCATGGGGTTTTTTTTTTAAGTGTGAAAATTATGGGATATGGATGATAGTTTTTGTTTCTATTCAACTATATTGGTTAGGGGTGTAATTTTAAACCAAAAGAGTTTATTAGGGTATGTCTACATCAGAAACGCTGCAGCTGTGCCGCTGAAGTACTGTAGTATAGATACTTACTACAGTGACGGGAGGGGCTCTTTCTGTTGCTTTAGTAAATCCACTTCTCCAAGAAGCGACAGCTAGGTTGACAGAAGAATTCTTCCATCAGCCTGGCGATGTCTACACAAGGGCTTAGGTCAGCTAAACTACATAGAATCATAGAATATCAGGGTTGGAAGGGACCACAGGAGGTCATCTAGTCCAACCCCCTGCTCAAAGTAGGACCAACAAAAACTAAATCATCCCAGCCAGGGCTTTGTCAAACCTGACCTTAAAAACCACCTCCCTGGGTAACCCATTCCAGTGGGAGTGAATTTTTCAGACCCCTGAGCGATGTAGCTAGGTCGACCTAACTTTGGCCTGGTCTACACTACGATTTTAGGTTGAATTTAGCAGCGTTACCTCGATTTAAGCCTGGACCCGTCCACACGACGAAGCCATTTTTTTTTGACTTAAAAGGCTCTTTAAATCGATTTCTTTACACCACCTCTGACGAGGGGATTAGCGCTGAAATTGGCTTTGCCAGGTCGAATTTGGGGTATTGTGGACGCAATTCGACGGTATTGGCCACCGGGAGCTATCCCAGAGTGCACCATTGTGACCGCTCTGGACATCAATCTGAACTCGGATGCACTGGCCAGGTACACAGGAAAAGCCTCGCTAACGTTTGAATTTCATTTCCTGTTTGCCCAGGGTGGAGAGCACAGGTGACCACGCAGAGCTCATCAGCACAGGTAACCACGATGGAGTCCCAGGATCGCAAAAGAGCTCCAGCATGGACCGAACGGGAGGTACGGGATCTGCTCGCCATATGGGGAGACGAATCCGTGCTAGCGGAACTCCGTAGCAGTAAACGAAATGCAAAAACATTAGAAAAAGTCTCAAAGAGCATGAAGGACAGAGGCCATAACAGGGACGCACAGCAGTGCCGCGTGAAAATTAAGGAGCTAAGGCAAGCCTACCACAAAACCAGAGAGGCAAACGGAAGGTCCGGGGCAGAGCCGCAGACATGTCGCTTCTACGCCGAGCTGCATGCCATGCTAGGGGGTGCAGCCACCAGTAGCCCAACCCTGTGCTTTGACTCCGTCAATGGAGACTCACGCAACACAGAAGCGGGTTCTGGGGACGAGGAAGACGATGATGATGAAGAGATGGAAGATGGCTCACAGCAAGGAGGCAGAGAAACCGTTTTCCCCAACAGCCAGGATATGTTTATCACCCTGGACCTGGAGGCAGTAAACCCCGAACCCACCCAAACCCAAAGCGTGCTCGCAGACCCTGAGGGCGGACAAGGGACCTCTGGTGAGTGTACCTTTGTAAATATTACACATGGTTTAAAAGCAAGCGTGTTTAATGATTAATTTGCCCTGGCATTCGCGGCCAGGACAGCTACTGGAAAAGTCTGTTAACGTGTATGGGGATGGAGCGGAAATCCTCCAGGGACATCTCCAGAAAGCTCTCCTGGATGTACTCCCAAAGCCTTTGCAAAAGGTTTCTGGGGAGGGCTGCCTTATTCCGTCCGCCATGGTAGGACACTTTACCACGCCAGGCCAGTAGCACGTAGTCTGGAATCATTGCATAGCAAAGCATGGCAGCGTATGGTCCCGGTGTTTGCTGGCATTCAGACAACATCCATTCCTTATCTCTCTGTGTTATCCTCAGGAGAGTGATATCATTCATGGTCACCTGGTTGAAATAGGGTGCTTTTATTAAGGGGACATTCAGAGTGCCCGTTCCTGCTCGGCTGAACAGAAATGTTCCCCGCTGTTAGCCACGCGGTGGGGGGAGGGGTGAAGTGATCATCCCAGGGAATTGGGTGTGTGTGTGTGGGGGGGGTGGTTAGTTGGGTTTGTGCTGCACGTTAACCCGGAAACCGCATCCCCTCCTTTTAAATTGCCATACCATTTTAAATGGCCAACCCAACGGCTGCTTGGTATGGAAAATGAGGGCGCTGCTGTTTGAAACCATTCCCACATGTTATTAAGGTTAAAGAAGCCAAAAGACTGTGGCTTACCATGGCTGCCTGCAAGCCGAATTCTGTTGCCTGGCACTGCGTGAGTGATCTCTCACACCAAACCGGCAGGCCCTCAATATAAATAGAGGCAAAATACGACCTTGTAACGAAAGCATATGTGCTATGTAATGTGAACAGCAAGGTTTAACGGGAAAGAGTGATCCTATTGTTCTCTAAAATGTGTCTTTTTAACTACCAATCTCCCTTTTCCCCCACCAGCTGCAAATGTTTCTCCTTCGCAGAGGCTAGCGAAGATTAGAAGGAGAAAAAAGAGGACTCGGGATGAGATGTTCTCGGAGCTCCAGACGTCCTCCCACGCTGACAGAGCACAGCAGAATGCTTGGAGGCAGACAATGTCCGAGTGCAGAAAAGCACAATTTGAACGCGAGGAGAGGTTGCGGGCTGAAGAGGAGAGGTGGCGGGCTGAATCGTGGGGTGAAGCGGAGAGGTGGCGTCAGATTGAACACAGAAGGCATGAGTCGATGCTCCNAAGTAACAATGACTTTATTGCCTCTGCAAGCGGTGATCGAAGGGGGGAGGGGAGGGTGTCTAGCTTACAGTGAAGTAGAGTGAACCGGGCGGGGGCGGGGGGGAGGTTCATCAAGGAGAAACAAACAGAACTTTCACACCGTAGCCTGGCCAGTCATGAAACTGGTTTTCAAAGCTTCTCTGATGCGCACCGCACCCTGCTGTACTCTTCTAATCGCCCTGGTGTCTGGCTGCGCGTAATTAGCGGCCAGGCGATTTGCCTCAGCCTCCCACCCCGCCATAAACGTCTCCCCCTTACTCTCACAGATATTGTGGAGCGCACAACAAGCAGTAATAACAATGGGAATATTGTTTTCGCTGAGGTCTAACCGAGTCAGTAAACTGCGCCAGCGCGCTTTTAAACGTCCAAATGCACATTCTACCACCATTCTGCACTTGCTCAGCCTGTAGTTGAACAGGTCCTGACTACTGTCCAGGCTGCCTGTGTATGGCTTCATGAGCCATGGCATTAAGGGGTAGGCTGGGTCCCCAAGGATAACTATAGGCATTTCAACATCCCCAACGGTTATTTTCTGGTCTGGGAAGAAAGTCCCTTCCTGCAGCTTTTGAAACAGACCAGAGTTCCTGAAGACGCGAGCGTCATGTACCTTTCCTGGCCATCCCACGTTGATGTTGGTGAAACGTCCCTTGTGATCCACCAGTGCTTGCAGCAGCATTGAAAAGTACCCCTTTCGGTTTATGTACTCGCTGGCTTGGTGCTCCGGTGCCAAGATAGGGATATGGGTTCCATCTATCGCCCCACCACAGTTAGGGAATCCCATTGCAGCAAAGCCATCCACTATGACCTGCACATTTCCCAGAGTCACTACCCTTGATATCAGCAGGTCTTTGATTGCGTGGGCTACTTGAATCACAGCAGCCCCCACAGTAGATTTGCCCACTCCAAATTGATGTCCGACTGACCGGTAGCTGTCTGGCGTTGCAAGCTTCCACAGGGCTATGGCCACTCGCTTCTCAACTGTGAGGGCTGCTCTCATCTTGGTATTCTGGCGCTTCAGGGCAGGGGAAAGCAAGTCACAAAGTTCCATGAAAGTGCCCTTACGCATGCAAAAGTTTCGCAGCCACTGGGAATCGTCCCACACCTGCAACACTATGCGGTCCCACCAGTCTGTGCTTGTTTCCCGGGCCCAGAATCGGCGTTCCACGGCATGAACCTGCCCCATTACCACCATGATTTGCACATTGCTGGGGCCCGTACTTTGTGAGAAGTCTATGTCCATGTCTATTTCCTCATCACTCCTGTCACCACGCTGCCGTCGCCTCCTCTCCTGGTTTTGCTTTGCCAGGTTCCGGCTCTGCATATACTCCAGGATAATGCGCGTGGTGGTCATAGTGCTCATAATTGCCGCGGTGATCTGAGCGGGCTCCATGATCCCAGTGCTATGGCGTCTGGGCTGAAAAAAGGCGCGAAACGATTGTCTGCTGTTGCTTTCACGGAGGGAGGGAGGGAGTGGGGGCCTAATGACATGTACCCAGAATCACCCGCGACACTGTTTTTGCCCCATCAGGCATTGGGATCTCAACCCAGAATTCCAATGGGCGGCGGACACTGTGGGAACTGTGGGATAGCTACCCACAGTGCAACGCTCCGGAAGTCGACGCTAGCCTCAGTACTGTGGACGAAGTCCGCCGACTTAATGCACTTAGAGCATTTTGTGTGGGGACACACACAATCGACTGTATAAAAACGATTTCTATAAAAGCGACTTCTATAAATTCGACCTAATTTCGTAGTGTAGACATACCCTTTGTAGTTTAGACCAGCCCTAAGTATACCATATGGGAATAAGCTATACTGATATAAGCCCCTTTTTACCAGTATAGCTCAGTACCACACTAGGAAACTGTACTCCATGTATACTGGTTTCTAAGCTGATAGTCAAATGGGTACAAAAACTTGTATGTAGACCCTTAGTAAGGGAGAATAAGACCAATGAGAGGGATATAACTAACATTAGAAAATAGCAAAATTATGAGATAATATGGAAGGAAATTTTGGAACATCAATTTTGTTTCTGTTAAATTATACTTTTGAACGATGGAACCGAGCAAATCTGGATCTAAACATGTTTTTGAACGTAATTAAGAACAGTTGGAAGTATGTTCTAAGCCACTGCTCAGAGCTGAGAGTTTCTGTACCACCTTGGCACCAGTAGGTCCTGAATTTCTACTGATAAATGCTGATGTCAGCTGTGTTTATCATCATTCAAACCCTCAGAGCTCAGGACTGACATAAGTGTGATACAGCTCAGGGCTATTGTGATCAGCAAAAGGATCTACTTTTCGAGATGCCAAATAGGAAGTTGATCAATTTTCCTCCATTTAGGCTACCTGAAATAAACTTTAAAATGGAACCTTTTAAATCAAATAAATGAGCGAAACCAAGATCTAAATGTTATAATCCTCTAAGGATATGACATTTTACTTTGTTTGGCAAAAGGATTGTGTTCCTCCCCCACTTTTGATTCCCAAAAGGCAGCTGTTTCTGCAGTACATCTTGTTCACTTGCAAGCTGGGAGCAGCTTGATCACTTCAATGTAAATTTAGCAAGACTGTGCTGGACTGACCCCTTATCCCTCCCAAAGCTATTTAGTTTCTATTTGTCTCCTCTCCATCAGTGCCTGAGGTAGAAATGTTGCAATATTACTTCGAGCTCCCTTGAAGCACAGCCTTGTCCTTAGATCCATTGACCCAAGCAGCAATCAATGGTACAAGAAGGGAGTCATTTGACGAAGTAACCCTCTCCTAACCCGGTGCACAAACCATAACCCTTCTTACTGTGCTTTTAATTCTCAACTGAGTCTATGCAAAGTTAGCTAGATCCTTAGCTTTAGTATATAAAAGGAATGCCTACATAGATATTCTTTTCATCTGCTTATGCAGCTAGATCAAAAAGGTATATAAAGACTACATGCCAGGAGTCTTCCAATGTAACCAATCAACAACCCCCTATAGACACAAAAGTCTTGTTTTCAGAAGATATCTTTTCCCCACCCTCGAACTCTAGAATCAATATCTGCTCAGGAATCTTGCATTCCAAAGGACAAGCATCCCTAGGAAAGTTGAGCCTTTGTCCAATTACCTTAAATTATCTCCTACCCTTTTTATTTATTTTTCCTATCTCCTTTTTATTTCTGACAAGTTTGGTTCTAGATGCTGTTGCAAGCTTGCTTCTTAACATGAGATACCAATCCTCTATCTGCACAGTTGGGCAGCTGAAATTATGGGAGGAGTATTACTTTCCTCTGGTGTATCAGTATACAGTTGACAGAGGAAGGATACCACGCAAGATGAATGAAAGGCATGTTCCAACAGACTCCTGGTGGTACTGACTGGTAATGCTGTAAACCAGAACTGTAGCCAAAAGTTGTACCAGATTCCTGAGTCTTTTTCCCTTTCTTGCACCTGCCTCCACCGTGAAGGCAAAAATACCCAGGGAATAAGTAATTACCTCAATACATTTTATACTCCACGATTGTGGCTATTTGGGGTTTGAAAAGGTAGCTTACCATTCCCAACAGAGTGCTGGCTGCTTGTCCAACCACTAGTCGATGAAGCAGATTCCACTTCTAAGATGCTGCTGCTGTGTGACTTTGTGATGTTACGCCAGGCAGGAACCAACCCACCTGCTCGCTTCATATGAGAATCCCTTGAAGAAGAGGAGGGAAAACTAACGGATTAACATCTGGCCAATCTTTTCAGGAGATGGAGGGGTATAGGGTACTGGGGAGAAGGACTAGACAGCCCTACATTTTTCCAATCTGGCAATAACATTTCATCTTCACCTTACTTTCACAGTCTCAAAAGAGAAGGTATTTTAAAAGGATTCTATGGGAAAATCCCAGGGAGGGAAAAGAGTCCACCTCTTCTCAATAAATGATATTTTCTAAAGATTTTATTCTTTGACATGGGAATCTGGGCTCTGTTTCTTGGTCCCCAAGTGTAAGAATTATCTCCCTTATTCCCAAACATGCCAAAACTATAACCTCCAGTCATGAGTTTTCTGCAAGAGGGATCATAAAAACTGCATCAAAACTTCCAAACACCAGTTCCTCTTAATTTTGGCACTAAGGCCTGGTCTACACTGGCGGGGGAGGGATCGACCTAAGATACACAACTTCAGCTACGAGAATAGCGTAGCTGAAGTCAACGTATCTTAGGTCGACTTACCTTGCGTCCTCACGGCGTGGGGTCGACTGCCGCCACTCTCCTGTCGACTCCGCTTCCGCCTTTCACCGCGGTGGAGTACAGGAGTTGACGGCAGAGCGACCGTGGATCAATTTATCGCGTCTACACCCTTAGTCCCCTTATTTTACAAAATAGTAAAAGAGCTCTCAAAAGGAATGATGGTGAATGTGGCTCCCTGCAGAACACAGCTTTCAGAAAATAGCAACTGCAGCTATGTCACAATCTGCCCTTTTTCTACAAGTATCACTGTATAGATCCTCAATTCCTGGAAACTACAGAGATGCAGGGAATTTCTCTACTGAAGATGACACATCTACCAATGTGATATATGTCATCATGTGCCAGCAATGCCCCTCTGCCATGTACATTGGCCAAACCGGACAGTCTCTACGCAAAAGAATAAATGGACACAAATCAGACGTCAAGAATTATAACATTCAAAAACCAGTTGGAGAACACTTCAACCTCCCTGGTCACTCAATTACAGACCTAAAAGTTGCAATTCTTCAACAAAAAAAACTTCAAAACCAGACTCCAACGAGAAACTGCAGAACTGGAATTAATTTGCAAACTGGACACCATTAAATTAGGCTTGAATAAGGACTGGGAGTGGATGGGTCATTACACAAAGTAAAAACTATTTCCCCATGCTAATTTCCCCCCTACTGTTACTCACACCTTCTTGTCAACTGTTGGAAACGGGCCAGCCTGATTATCACTACAAAAGTTGTTTTTCTCCTGCTGATAATAGCCCACCTTAATTGATTAGTCTTGTTAGAGTTGGTATGGCAACACCCATTTTTTCATGTTCTCTGTATATCTATATCTATATCTTCCTACTGTATTTTCCACTGCATGCATCTGATGAAGTGGGCTTTAGCCCATGAAAGCTTATGCCCAAATACATTTGTTAGTCTCTAAAGTGCCACAAGTATTCCTCGTTCTTCTTATTGGTTCCTTAGGAGACCCTAAGCAAGTAATACATGCCAAAACCATGCTCTGGAGAGTTAACTGTTCCGAACAGATTTTTAAGATCTACACAAACAACAACTCTTTTGTAATACCCAGAGTGTGATCTCCTTTTATTCAGTAGTCACAGGCACCAGAGATGAAGGTTGAAAAGTATATTTATTTATTAGGGCTGTCAAGCGATGAAAAAAATTAATCACGATTAATAGTGATTAATCGCCTTGGTAAACAATAATAGAATACCATTTATTTAAATATTTTTCTACATTTTCTACAATCTCAAACTTTAGAGCCTACAAGTCCAATCAGTCCTACTTCTTGTTCAGCCAATCACTTAGACAAAGAGGTTTGTTTACATTTTCAGAAAATAATGCTACCTGCCTCTTGTTTACAATGTCACCTGAAAGTGAGAACAGGCGTTTGCATGCCACATGCACTAAAGATTATGTCTCTTGATGCTTCAACCACCATCCCAGAGGACGTGTCCATACTGATGATGGGTTCTGCTCGATAACAATCCAAAGCAGAGCAGACTGACGCATGTTCGTTTTCATAATCTGAATCAGATGCCACCTGCAGAAGGTTAATTTTCTTTTTTGGTGGTTGGGGTTCTGTAGTTTCCGCATCAGAGTGTTGCTCTTTTAGACTTCTGAAAGATTCTCCAAACCATGTCCCTCTCAGATTTTGTAAGGCACTTCAGATTCTTAAATCTTGGGTCGAGTGCTGTAGCTATCTTTAGAAATTTCACATTGTTATCTTCTTTGCATTTGTCAAATTTGCAGTGAAAGTGTTCTTAAAATGAACATGTGCTGCGTCATCATCCGAGACTGCTTTAACATGAAATATATGGCAGAATGAGGGTAAAGCAGAGCAGGAGACATACAATTCTTCCCCAAGGAGTTCATTCACAATGGCCGAAGCATGAAGAGGCATATGAATCTTTAGCGCATCAGGCACATAAATATCTTGCGACGCCAGCTACAACAGTGTCATGTGAACGCCTGTTCTCACTTTCAGGTGACATTGTAAATAAAAAGTGGGCAGTATTGCCTCCCGTAAATGTAAACAAACTTGTTTGTCTGAGCGATTAGCTGAATAAGTAGGACTGAGTGGACTTGTAGGCTCTAAAGTTTTACATTGTTTTGTTTTTGAGTGCAGTTATGTAACAAAAAAAAAATCTACATTTGTAAATTGCACTTTCATGATAAAGAGATTGCACGACAATACTTGTATGAGGTGAATTGAAAAATATTATTTCTTTTGTTTATCATTTTTACAGTGCAAATATTTGCTGTACACTTTGTATACTATGATGTAACTGAAATCAATACATTTGAAAATGTAGAAAAACATCCAAAAATATTTAATACATTTCAATTGGTATTCTATTGTTTAACAGTGTAATTAATCGTGATTAATTTTTTTAATCACAATTAAATTTTTTTTTAGTTAATCGCGTGAGTTAACTGTGATTAATTGACACCCCTATTATTTATGCATGCTATTTATTCTAAACCACTCAGAAGGCCCCAACGAAGTCCTCAAGCAGACATGGTCTCATGTCAGTCCATTAACAGTACAAATGCTCCAGATCAGAGCCTGACACAGGGATTCTCACTGTCAGACAGTAATTTAACTGAGACAAAGATAACAGTGCAGATTAACTCTTGACATGGAAAGCACAGTGACAGACATCTTCTAAATTTAAAACAAACTGTCTCCTTGATGCCAGCATCCTGCAACTTCAGTTTTTGAAAGAGCCTAAGGACAGAGCTCTGTATTTACATCCATCTTCTTAATCCCAATTCCCCCCTGTAGTTGGTCGAGACACCCTCCTGAAATCGTTCCTCTCAATCATGAACCGTACGAATTAATGACCATCCAAAAAGGGAAGACTGCCGTGGCACAATATACCCAGCTTCCTATTTCCCATAATCTACCTGCATCGCAGTCTACAAGAACTGCAGGCTGGGATTGAAGGTCAATACTTAAGTTTCTTATTATAGAACTACAGTTTAGTTCTCAGAGGTCCTAGTGTACAGGGCCATAAGAGAAGCAAAAGTTCAAGAGTGCACTTTATTAAAATCTACCTGTGTGTGCTTGAGCTCTCAGACAAGGGCATGTCCAGACTGACTGGGCTGTTGCTGTTGCGTTCACTGCTCTCATAGCCAGATTCCATCCTTTGGATCAGACGAGGATGCTGATCCATCAGGTGCTGGGTGCCCCGACCTCGACCCCAGTGCTTATACCTGATGTTTAGTTGGTTTGGCCTTGTTCCTTGAGTTGCTGGTTCCTTCAGCTCATCCTCTGCAAATTCCTTGGCTGTCAAGAGAAAAGAATATGGGATGGCAGAAGAGTCAGGTTTAATTCCATCAAGTTACCTGCTAGTATTCTGAATTCTTAACCACGTTTAAACCAAATGTGCTGCTTCTGTGTTCAGGGATCAAATTGTCCAGACAATTTCAAGAAGCCTAGACAATATCTTTATAGCATCTCTAAAACTAAAGTAATTTCCAGAGGAGGAAGGGAAATAAAGCTTTAGTCTCATGTGGATTCTCCCCAAACTAATTTCTTTTTAAATACCTGCCATTTAGCGGAACCTGCTTCATCCAAAGGAGAACAAAATCTATGAGCCAGGAGTTCGACTCATCCCTATCAGGGTGAATATAGTAAAAGCCAGAAAGAGGTATATATTTCACTAGAGGAAGGGAAAGAGAAGGTTACTCACTTTGTGCAGTAATTGAGGTTCTTCAAGATGGTTGTCCCTGTGGGTGCTCCACTTTAGGTGTCTTGACGCCCTGCGCTTGTAATTCAAGATTTGTGGTAGCAGTACCCGGTTGGGCCGCACACGTGCCATAGCCGTCTCACACCGCTCCAAGCGGTTATATAGTGGTGTGCAGCCAACCATCCCTGTTCGCTCTCTACTCCAGAGAATCTCCGTGAAATTCTGAAGTAGAGGGGAGGAGGGTGGGTAGTGGAAAACCCATAGGGATACTCATCTCAAAGAACCTCAGTTACTGCACCAGGTGAGTAACCTCCTCCTCTTCTTCAAATTGGAGGATTAGGCCAAAAGAAATCTAATGAGGTTCAACAAGGACAAGTGCAGAGTCCTGCACTTAGGATGGAAGAATACCATGCACCGCTACAGGCTGGGGACCAACTGGTTAAGCAGCAGTTCTGCAGAAAAGGACCTGGGGATTACAGTGGATGAGAAGCTGGATGAGAGTCAGCAGTGTGCCCTTGTTGCCAAGAAGGCTAATGGCATATTGGGCTGCATTAGTAGGAGCACTGCCAGCAGATCAAGGGAAGTGATTATTCCCCTCTATTCGGCACTAGTGAGGCCCCATCTGGAGTATTGCATCCAGTTTTGGGCCCCCCACTACAGAAAGGATGTGGACAAATTGGAGAGAGTCCAGCGGAGGGCAACGAAAATGATTAGGGGGCTGGGGCACATGACTTATGAGGAGAGGCTGAGGGAACTGGGCTTGTTTAGTCTGCAGAAGAGAAGAGTGAAGGGGGATTTGATAGCCGCATTCAACCCCCTGAAGGGGGGGTTCCAAAGAGGATGGAGCTCGGCTGTTCTCAGTGGTGGCAGATGACAGAACAAAGAGCAATGGTCTCAAGTTGCAGTGGGGGAGGTCGAGGTTGGATATTGGGAAACACTATTTCACTAGGAGGGTGGTAAAGCACTGGAATGGGTTACTTAGGGAGGTGGTGGAATCTCCATTCTTAGAGGTTTTTAAGGCCCGCTTGACAAAGCCCTGGCTGAGATGATTTAGTTGGTGTTGGTCCTGCTTTGAGCAGGGGGTTGGACTAGATAACCTCCTGAGGTCTCTTCCAACCCTAATCTTCTATGATTCTTCGAGGAGTGTCCTTGTGGGTGCTCCACTTTAGGTTACTATTGAGCAGTGCCCCATAGTGGAGGGGAGGGGCTTTGGAGTTGCATTATTGATGGTGGATAACACCATGAGCCCAAAGTGAGCATCTGATGCTGATTGTTGCTCTATAGCATAGTGTTTAGTAAACGTATGGACTAATGTCCAGTTTGCTGCTCTGCAAATGTCAGTGATAGGGATATTATTGAGAAAGGCCACGGATGTTGCATGTGCTCTGGTGGAGTGTTTGCGAACTCCCGCTGGAGGTTGTAGATTGTTGCTTTGGTAGCACAATTGAATACATCCTGATATCCATTTGCATAGTCACTGTTTGGAGATGGTTTGACCCATCGAGCGTTCTGTTATGGAAACAAATGGTGATTTTCTAAATGTTTTTGTTCTTTCAATATAGAAAGCTAATGCTCTGTGAACATCCAATGTGTGGAGTGAGGCCTCCCTCCCGTCCACATGTGGCTTTGGTAAAACTCAGATAAGTAAATGGATTGGTTCAAATGAAAGGGGGAGGCGACTGAGTAGGAACTTGGGATGCGGTCATAGGATTATTTTATCTTTAAAGAACGTTGTATAAGGTGAGTGTGCCATTAGGGCACCTAATTCTCCCACTCGTCTGGTGGACATGACGACAATGAGAAAAGCCACCTTCATGGATAAGTGCAACAAAGAGCAGGTTGCAAAGGGTTCAAATGGCTTTCCCATGAGTCCGCGTAGAACAAGGTTGAGGTCCCACATGGGTGTAGGGTTTCTTATTGTGGGATAAGTGTTTTCAATGCCTTTAAGGAAATGTTTAATTGTCAGTTGAGCGAATATCCCCATCCACCTTGTCGTGAAAGGAGGTAATAGCAGCCAAGTGTACTCTGATGGAGCTTGTGGATAGCACTGATTTTTTAAGACCTAGTATATAGTCCAGGATCCTCAGTAAGGGGGACGATTGTGGTAAGATCTGTTTATCTTGGCACTAGGTGCAGAATCGTTTCCACTTATGGACATACGTCTTCCTTGTACTTGGTCTCTGACTGTTCAGTAACAGATCTTTTACTTCCTCTGAACAGGCCTCCTCGACCCCAGTTAGCCAGGGAGTAATCAGGCCTTCAGATGGAGTACTGTGAGGTTGGGATGTCCCGCATCTTGTGATACAAGGTGAGGTACTACGGGAAGGGTTCGAGGTGGTTTCACCGCCATCTGAAACAGGTATGGGAACCACATTTGTCTGGGCCATGTAGGTGCTATAAGAATGACCTTGAATTTGTCCTGTTTGATCTTGTGAATGACACAGTTTAGGAGTGGGGTTGGAATAAATGCGTACATCAGTGATGCCGCCTAAGGATTATTGTCCCAATCCCGCCATGGAGCAATATTGTGGGCACTTGACATTCTCAGCTGTGGCAAATAGATCTTTGGTCGGGAACCCCTATAGTTTAAATATAGATTTGAGAATTCCAGGATCCATCGCCCACTTGTGGGTTTGTGAGAAGTCCCTGTTTAGTACATCCGCTGTAGTATTCTGACATCCTGGAAGATAAGATGCCGATATCTCTATGTTGTTGGTGATGCGCCAATTCCGAAGTCGTATTGCCTCTGTATGATCGTGCTCCCCCTTGGCGATTCATGTAAAACGTGCTCCCCCATGGTGGTTCATGTAAAACATGCCTTTTATATTGTCTGAGGATCTTGATGGCATTGTTCTTGATTAGAGGAAGAAAGTGGTCACATGCATTTCAGACTGCCTTTAACTCAGTAAGTTTATGTGCAGGTTGGACTCCGCTGTGGAAGAGTGGCCTTGGAATGTATTGTTGAGTAAGTGTGCCCCCAAACCTATAAGGGAAGCGTCTGTCGTGATTGCCATGGTTGGAGTTCTTTGTTGGACAGGGACTCCTGAACAGATGTTCTTAGGTTGTGTCCACCATGTTAGAGAGTCTTTTACTCTGTGTGGCATTGTGAGGCATCTGTTGAGAGAGCGCGGTATATATACTGTTCGAAGCCAGGCCTGCAAGCATCTCATGTGGAGGCTGGCATGTTTGACAACAAACATTGTTGCTGACATATGCCCTAAGAGTTGTAAACACAGATGTTTGTGGGCTGTCCATCACTGTTGAAATTAGATTGACAAGAGTGAGAAAACGTTGCTGGGGTAGCATTGCTGTT
Source organism: Platysternon megacephalum (assembly GCA_003942145.1). Lineage (NCBI taxonomy): Eukaryota > Metazoa > Chordata > Testudines > Platysternidae > Platysternon > Platysternon megacephalum. Next base: position 1,661,864 of record QXTE01000148.1, on the reverse strand, counting down.
AGACAGTCGAGACAGGCTCCTATGAATTCCAACTTTTGGACAGGAACTAGTGTGGACTTTTGTGCATTTATTTGCAACCCTAGGTTCGTGAAAACAGATATTGTGCTCTGCGTGGCGTTTATTGCTTCTTGCCGCATTCGTACCTTTATGAGGCAGTTGTCTAGGTATGGAAATATCATTACTCCGGGTCTGCGGAGGTGAAGGGTAGTACTCTGCATTGGATGCGTTGTTTCCCTAGGGTGAATCTCAGGAATCTTCTGTATGATGGGTGTATGGTGTTGAGGGCTGAAAGCCAATCTCCCTTCTCTAGTGCCGGAATTATTGTGGTTAGAGTCACCATTTTGAAATACATTCCTATGAATTTGTTTATTTTGCGTAGATCCAGGATGGGTCTCCACCCACCGGTCTTTTTCTGAGTTAGAAAATAGTGTGAATAAAAACCTCTCCCCCTCTGTTGCAATGGTACGGGTTCCATGGCACCTAATTGTACATGGTGGTTTATTTCCTGTTGCAGCAGGTGCTCATGAGGGGGGGTCCCTGAAGAGGGACAGGGAAGGGAGGTAGGTAGGAGGAATAGAAGTAAAGGGGATTGAGTAACCCTTTTGGATAATCTCTAAAACCCATGTGTCTGTTGTGATGGTGTGCTAGACTAGGTAATATGGTGACAGACTGTCTCCGAATGGATGGGGGACCATTCCTGCTTCCAGAATTAGAGAGTGTAGACCTCTCATGCCCTTGACCACACCTTCAAAATTGTTGTCTGGAGGTGGATTGTTGAGATGTCGAAGGCTGATTTTGGTTCTACCGACGTCTGTTCTGTCTTTGTTTATGCCATTGGTTGTGCTGTCTGTGGGGTTGAGAGTATGGCGTTGACCTGAATCTCTGAGTGTAAAACCTACTCTGTTTCTTTTTGTTTGCAGGTACTTAGATGCCCAGGGTTTTTAAGGTTGCCCTTGAGTCTTTTAGGGTGCGTAATGACACTTCGGTTTTGTCTGCAAATAGTTTCTGACCCTCAAAGTGTAAGTCCTTGACCATTGCCTGGACCTCCCTTGGGAACCCGGAGAAGTGGAGCCAGGATGCACGGCGCATGACCACAGATATCACAATGGATGATGCTGCCGTGCATGCAGAGTCAAGTGAGGCCTGTAGGGCCATCCTGGGAATGAGACACCCTTTGGAACTGTTCGCCTTGTACTATTCTTTTTTGTCATCGGGTAAATTTTCAATACATTCTGACATTTTGGAGAACAGATTGTGTGTATATTTAGCCAGTAGGGCACATAATTGGCTATGCGGAACTAAAGTGTAGCTGAGGAATAGGCTTTCCATCCAAAAAGGTCCAGCCTTTTCCAATCTTTATCGTATGGGATCATTTGGGACTGGTGTTTCCTCCTTTGGTTGACTGCCTCCACCACTAAGGAGTTTGGCGCAGGGTGTGTAAATAGAAACTCATCCCCTTTTGCTGGCACATAATATCTTTTGTCAAACCTCTTACATGAGGGTGGTGCTGTAGCAGGTGTCTGCCAGAATATTTTTGCAGGCTACATGATTGCATCATTAATTGGCAGGGCTATCTATGCTGCCGGGGATGCCTGGAGTATGTCCATGAGTTTATGTTGGGCTTCTGGTAGCTGTTCTAATGAAATGTCTAGGGATTCAGTTACCCTTTTGAAGAGGTCCTGAAAGGATTTGAAATCATCCCCCATAGTGGAAGGTGGTGGCATTATGGTTTCGTCCGTTGATGATGATGATGATAAGTGAGTAGGCAGCAAAGTGTCATGTTCAGCTGTGTCCTCATATGGTCCTCAGTCTCTTCCTCTTGTGTTTCTGAGGGAGCTGGGACAGTTGGTGAAGGGGATCATGCTGTTCTGGACTTGGGTGGGCTAAGGGGTCTGCGGTGTTGGGCCCTATACATTGCCCATGGATCCCAGTATGACCAGTTCGGTGGGAATGGTATGGGGGACAGTGCCCATGGGTGACTATACCATCCTCGCATATCTGCAGGTGGTTGGTGATGAGATAGTCCAGGCTTGGGTGAGGAGTAGCAAGGAGTGTATATTACTGCATCATCCTCTTCTTCCTCATCACTGGAGATAGGAGGGGCTGATATGCAGGGAACAGTCAACTGGCTTGGTTCCGATCTGGCTGGGGTACCCTCGGTAACGAGTAAAGGAGATTCAGGCATTGAGGCCACTGTCAGGTCCACATGCCTCATGAACTGCTGCAGAACCGTGACGCTCGGTGCCGGAGACGGCATTGTGAACGATCCAGGAGTATGAATTGAAGCTGCTGGTGCCGAGGATTTAGAGCTGTATGGCATAGGTATAGCAGGTGGCACCACTGTACTGCTCAGTGCAGATGTTTTCTTCGGGTCCATGGGTACTGAGCTGGAAGGTTTCACTTCACTGTGTAAATCTACATTTGAGCTTGCCCACATAGGGTCTTTAGCTCTTTGGGAACTCGTGCTGGACGTCCCAGTGCCACATGGTCTGGAACACTTGGTGCCGTCGGTACCTGGGCAGATTTTTCCATTGGAAATCGCTTTCTTTTAGGCGATTCTCAGTGTGGGGATGTCTGCGACTGCTTTTTGGTAGCTTTTCTTGGAACAGGCTCCTTGCCAGCTGTTGTTGGAGCAGAATCCCTGTCAGAGGCTGCTGCTGGCGACCGTTGGCCAGGCGGTGTCTGGGATTCGGGTTTGAGGCTGGCCTGACGGATTTCTCCATCATGAGGAGCTTCAGTTGGAGATCCCTGGCTTTTCTTGCCCTAGCTGTCAGCTTTCTACAGTATGGGCACTTTTGTCTCGCTGAGGCAGTGCACAAACCGTGTGTGGACGTCAGAGACCAGTATAGACTGTCTGCAAGTCAGGTAGTGTTTAAAGCCAGGTGAGCTGGGCATACCTGAGAGAATTGGTCTCTCAGAAGAAGAAACAGGGATAAACCCCATTTGAGGCTATAGCTGTGTACCTGTCGGAGAGACAGGGGAAGGTAAAAAGGAAAAAATAATTTTTTTAAATGAAGAAATAAAAAATTAAAGTAGGGCAAGAGAATAGGGTAACTAACTACAACTAAGCTAACACTATTAGGAACAAAAACCGGTCACCTACCTTTCGTAACTGTTGAGATTTTTGCCTTAGCGGTTTCCGTAGGGTCAGCTGTGGTGCCCTCTAGAGTGGCGCTCACATATGGCGGTATATCAGGTGCCGCTGACCCTATGCCCTCTCAGTTCCTTCTTGCCGACAACTCCGACACAGTTGGCAGGAGGGCAGGTAATGGAATGGACATGAGCAACACATCTTGAAGAACAACAGTTACGCAAGGTAGGTAACCGTTTTTCTTCTTCGAGTGCTTGCTCATGTCGATTCCCCTGTAGGTGACTCACAAGCAGAACCAGTGGAGGCGGGCTCGGAGTTCACGGGCTTGCAGCTTGCAGCACTGCTCTGCCAAAGCCAGCTTCATCCCAAGCTTGCTGTGTAAGTGCATAATGAGATGCAAACATGTGAACGGACGACCAGGTAGCAGCCTGACAGATTTCTTGGATTGGCACCTGTTCCAGGAAGGCTGCCGATGATGCCTGCACCCTAGTTCAGTGAGCCATCACGATCGCCAGCGCGGGCACCTTTGTCAAATCATAACAGTAGCAGATGCAGTCTGTGAGCCACGACGATATTCTCTTGGCAGACACTGGGCAACCCTTAATCCTGTCTGTGACAGCAACGAACAACTGCGTTGACTTACGGAACAGCTTTGTTCTATCTGTGTAGAAGGCCAGCACCCATCTGACGGCTAGGATATGCAGCCTGCATTTGTCACCCGTCGCATGAGGCTTGGGACAGAAGACTGGTAGGTAAACATCTTGACCTGTATGAAACTGGGGAACAACCTTGGGCAGGAAAGCCAGGTGCAGGCGCAACTGGACTTGTCCTTGTAGAAGACTGTATATGGCGGCTCCGAGGCAAGCACCCTGATCTCGGACACCTGTGGGCTGAAGTTAGAGCGACCAAGAAAGAAACCTTCCAGGAGAGAAGCAGGAGCGAGCAGGAAGCCAAGGGTTCGAAGGGAAGACCCAAGAGCCTTTACAGCACAAGATTCAGGTGCCAAGGGGGAACCGGGTCCCGGACATGTGAGTAGAGGTGCACCAGACCTTTCAAGAACCGCACTGTCATAGGATGGGCAAAGACCATCCTGCCTTGAAACGGAGGGTGAAACATCGAAATGGCTGCCAGGTGGACCTTGACTGAAGAGAGCGACAGTCCCTAAAGTTTAACGTGCAGCAGATAGTCTAGGATGTCCTGCAGCGGGGCCTCTTCTACCCCAATGTGTCGATCTGAGGCCCAACACATGAACTGCTTCCACTTTGCCAAGTAGTAGCCTGGTGGAAGGTTTTCTGCTGCCCAGCAGGACCTGTTGGACACCAGCGGAGCATGCCCATTCATCCAGACTTAGCCACGCAGTAGCCAAGCTGTCAAGTGCAGAGCCTCCAGGTTCAGATGCTGCAGATTGCCATGATCCTGGGACAGCAAGTCCAGCCGAAGAGGCAGCTGCAGCAGGGTGGCTGCCGAAAGACTCAGCAGCATGCCGAACCAATGTTGGTGAGGCCACGCTGCGGCTATGAGGATGACGTTCGTTCTATCTTGCTTTACCTTTATCAGGACCTTGTGGATCTATGGTACCGGCAGAAAGGCGTACATTAGCATTCCCAACCATGGAATCAAGAAGGCATCTGACAGGGAGCCTTTGTCCCTGCCCTGCAGAGAACAGAACACGTGGCACTTTCTGTTCTGCCTGGACGCAAACAGGTCAACCTGGGGAGTCCCCCATCTGTGGAAGATCAGGCTGACCACCTCTGGATGGAGTGACCATTTGTGGCGAGACAAGAAGGTCCTGCTGAGGTGATCTGCCAAGACGTTCTTGGTTCCAGGCAGGTGAGTGGCTACCAGATGAATGGCATGCCACACACAAAAGTCCCAGAAGACGAGTGCCTCCCAACACAGAGCCGAAGACCTGGCACTACTTTGCCTGTTGATGTAAAACATCATGGCGGTATTGTCTGTGAGGACCTGCACCACCTTGCCTTTTAGGTGTGGCAAGAAAGCCTGACAGACCAGGCGAACTGCTCTGAGCTCCCTGATATTGATATGAAGGTCATGTTCAAACCAATGGCCCTGGTTGCTGAGCTCACCCAAGTGGGCTCCCCAGCCCAGATCCGACGCGTCTGAAAACAGGGTAAGCGACGGGGAACCCCTAGCAGCACTGACTTGGGATCCAGCCACCAATCCAGGGACGAAAGGATGTGGTTTGGCACCGTGATCACTCGGTCCAGGGTGCACCTGCTGGGGACATAGACCGAGGCCAGGCATTCTCCATATTCCTGGGTCACAGGTAAGTAAGCGTCCTTTAAGTTGAGAGCAGCGTACCAGTCTTCTGGATCCAGGGAGAGGATGATGGAGGCCAGGGAGACCATGTGGAACTTCCACTTCTTGAGAGACTTGTTGAGGCGACACAGGTCCAGGATGTGTCTTAGGCGCCCTTTTGCCTTTAGGATTAGGAAGTAGCGGGGGTAGAATCCTTTTCTTTCCATGTCCTGAGGAACCTCCTCCACAGCCCCCAGGCACAGGAGCTTTTTGACCTCCTGAATGAGGAGTTGCTTGTGAGAAGGGTCCCTGGAGAGGGATGGGGAAGAGGGTGGGTGGGAGGGGGGGCAGCCGTACATTGCAGGGTATAGCCCCAAGATGATATATCCAGGATACAGTGGTCCGAGGTTACCCACAAGCAAGCCAAATGGTAGGGGCGGAGACGGTCGAGGAAGAGATGGGGAGAATCCGGGTGGCTGATTGAGGCATGGCTCTCGAGTGCACCCTCAAAATGAGCACTTTTGGCCCCCTACATGTTTGGCGGGCCCAGGTTGCGCAAGTGAGCAGGAGGAAGAAGGGTGTTGACGGCTAAAACTAGTGTCCCTTCTAGTAGAGCCCTGAAGGGGCTGCCAGGGTCTTGGTGGTGGGGGTTATGCCCAATGAGCGAAGGGTGGCTCTAGTGTCCTTCAACCCATGCAGCCTGGCATCTGTCTGCTCCGAGAAGAGACAAACCCTGTGGAAAGGAAGGTCCTGAATCAAGGTCTGCATCTCCTGGGAGAAGCCCGCTGTTTGGAGCCAGGAGCTGCGCTGCATAACCACCGCCGACACGACCACCCGAGCCTCTGAGTCCACCACATCCCATGCCATTTGCAGGGAGCATCTGGCCGCTGCGGTGCCCTCCTCCACCAGGATGCCGAATTACTGGACCAAACCCTGCAGGAGGGATTCCTGGAACTTTCTGAGACCATCCCAGATATTAAAGTTATATCTGCCAAACAGGGCTTGATGATTCGCCACTCAAAATTGTAAGCTGGCAGTACTTGTGAGTCGAGGAGGTATGACTGTGCTTGTCCCTCTCATTGGCCGCAGACACAACCAACGAGCCCGGGGGTGGGTGGGTATAAAGGTATTCAAACCCTTTGGAACAAAGTACTTTTTTTTTGGCCCTTTTGGAGGTGGGAGGAATGGAAGAGGGGGTTTGTCATAGGGCCTTGGCGATCTTAAGAACCTCTTCATGCACGGGTAGGGCGATCCGGGTGGGCGTAGAGGCTGAGAGGACATTAAAGAGAGTGTCCTCTTGCTCCGCCATTTCCTGCACCTCCAGCCCCAAATTCTCGGCTACACGCAGAAGTAGTGCCTGATATTCCTTGAAATCATCTGGCAGGCTAGCCCTTGAAGGTCCTGTGACTGCCTCGTCCAGAGCCGATGAGGAAGATTGGACCACCCGGAGAGGTCCCAGGGTTTTGACTACTGCTGGAGAGGGAGGCCTAGGGGTGGGCACAGGCTCTTCCACTGCAACCTCTGAATGTGCCCCCGGCACTGAGCCTGGTGCCGTCGGTGCTGCCAACTGGAGTTCCGACGCAGCGAACAAAGAGCGCTGCAAAAGGGGCATCATCACGTCCCACACGCTCCAATAAGGCCACTGCGCTGACCACGCTGCCACTGCAGTGCCGCAGACGATGGTGCGGGTTCCGGTGCCCAATCCCACCAGTGGGGCCTAGGCGATGGGCTGAACTGGCCCTCCGTGCCAGAGGAATCACCTTCCTGCGACCAGGAAAGGGCTGTCAATCCCTGGGTTTGTTTACTGGTTGTGGCTACCGGCAACTGATGACCAGACATGGGAGACTGGTGTCGGTACCGGGGAGATTGGTACCGGTGACGGGGAGACCGGTGCCGAGACAAGGAACGCTCCCACTGCACCAACGATCAGGACTGACGTTGAGAAGACAACCAATGGGAGGATGACTGGTGCCGGGAATAGTATGGGAAGTATCGACCCCATACAGGTGAGTGACACTGAGGGAAACGACGCTAGTCTGAGCGACCGATGACAGGTCTCAGATCCTTGAGTCTCGGATCCTCGGCGTGGCGAACAGGAACGTCACCTCCTCTCCGGTGACCAGTAGTGTTCCCCCTGCGCCTTGAGGGGTCTTGGCGGCTGGCTTGCCTTCTTGGGGAGCCTTAGCCGAGTCCTGCAGCACCAGAGTCATCATTGGACCAGGTGGAGACCTGTGCTCTCTCTGCGCCTGGGAAGCCTGGGCAGATGACAGTGCCGGCAGGGGCATGGGTCCAATACCACTCCCAGGAGTTGGTGACGGACCTTTGAGGAGACTGGGGGCCCCAACTGGGGAGGCATGAGGACGTGGCTCCAGAGTAGCCTGCTGGGTAGGCCCAGGTCCCTTGGCCGATGACCCTTGGGCCTTTTTGCTTGGAGCTGGGGAGCTGCACTTTTTTGTTTTCTTTTTCGGCACCAGCGATGGCACTTGGTGCTAGGAGGAACTGGGTGCTGGCGGCGCACTGCGCATGGAGGCCGAGGTGCTCGGTGCGACCTGTCATGACGGCTCAGAAGCCGGGTGAAGGGCAGACTGCATCAGGAGGGCCCCGAGATGAATATCTCACTCTTTTTGGGTTCGGGGCCAAAAGTTCTTACAGATCTGGCACCGATCCTTAATGTGTGACTCCCCCAAGCACTTAAGACAGCTGCTATGGGGGTCACTAACAGGCATAGGCCTGTTGCAATCTGAGCAGGGCTTAAACCTGGAAGACCGGGGCATGCTCCACCTGGGGCAAAGTCCCCACTGGGACCCTTAACTAACTACACTTAACAACAACTTAACTAACACTATACACAAACTATTTACAAAAGGCCCTAAGGCATGAAAAAAACACTAGCACTTGCTAAGCAAGGAAGGCCCTCCGACTAACCACCACTGGCGTTAAGAAGGAACTGCGAGGGCGTAGGGCTGGCAGCACCTGATATACCGCTGCATGAGTGTGGCACTCCAGAGAGTGCCACAGCTAACCCTACAGATATCACTAAGGCAAAAATCTCCAATGACTGCACACGTGGGCGCGTACACACCTAGAATGGAATCGACATGAGCAATCACTCGAAGAAGAATTACGAACTAACTGAAGTAAGAGAGGGGACTGCTGATCACTCCGACTCAAGCTAAACGTGGTAGAAAAGGAACTGGGGGATGGTTGGCTGTGCACTGCTATGTAACCGCTTGGAGCGGTGCGTGCATGGCCCAACCGGGTACTGCTACCACAAATCTCTGATTACAAGCACAGGGCGTCAAGACACCTTAAGTGGAGCACCCGCAGGGACACTCCTCGAAGAAGAATCTCTCCTTCTCTGTAACTCTCTGCATTTGTGCACATAACTGTTTTGTGTACTAGTACCCACTTGTGCATTAGATAGTAAGATTTTTGGAGCAAGGATTTTGTTTTGATTCTCCATTCTCTGCTGATCTAGCTCTTTATGGCACTGTGGATTAAACATTATATGAAATCTATTTTAGAATTTTGGCATTCAGATTTTGATTACATTTTTTAATATAACATTATATTTTTTACACTAATCCTTCATATTTTAGTGTTATCCCCTTTCTGATTTTAATGTGCATTCCTACTTGCCTTTGATTGGTTCCCCTCATGCCCCTTTTCTGTCCTTTCCATGAGTAATGGTCTCTCCCTCCTTCCTCAAGTTTTCTCCTTCCTCATTCCCATGATTGCTTCTTCCCTTCCAATCCTCCTTAACTTCTAGATTCTCCCCATCAATTTCCTCCATCTCTCTCGCCTCTCATCCCCCTCAAGTTTCCCCAACAATACCTTGGTCATCCATCAACACGCATCCTCTCCCCCACTCATTTCTCAACCATGGAATGGAACTCAGCAGCTCCAGCCATTTATGGGCCCTGGGGAACAGCACCAGAAGGTGTCTGATTGCCAGTCGCTTTGTAGGGCTTAGGGGATTTCTCTCCCCTAACTGGATGGTGAACAAGACAATAAAGCTGCATGGATCTTTGTTGCATTCTCAGAGCAGGGGAAGGAGCTGTGGATGTCAGGAGCTCTTGTTTCCAAACAGAGACTTCCCAACCCAAAGCAGTGCAGAGCTGGGCTTTGGCCTCCATCTACAGGTGCAGTGAGAGGCAGGTCCAGGTAAACCACAGGTTGGGTGCTAGGGCTCATGACAGGCACTCAGAATAGGGAATGGTAGCTAGCAAGAGGAACTCTTTCATTCTCTAGTCCAAGACATCATGCTGCATATGCTGTGATTAGCAGGAGGAGGACAGAGGGCGCAGAATATATACACCGGTCAGAGGGAGCAGGCCAGCCCTGGGGCACATGTTTGAGACCAATGCATGAGAACATCCCGCAATACAAATTCTTAGTTGCCCATCAGCCAGGTCCAGGCTCTGTTTCAGCAGTATACACAATGATACGTCCCTTGTCTTTGCTCCACAGGAATGGAATTTAACAGAATACAAGACTGGAGAACAAACACTCAAAATAATATATACACTGCACAGTGCATACATATACACAAACTTCATATGAACGCCTCACCACCACCAAAGCAACTAGTGTGAAAAGGATGGGAGTGTGCTCAAGAGTGTGACAAAGTTTGGCACTGCCACTACATAGTTTCCATATAGCAGTTGATAGTTATGATTAATTCTGCACCTAACTGTATTTTTCCAGTTACAACCCAACAACATACATCTCTCTCCCCCCTCACCTGCATCTTCAGAGAAGGGGCTGAGCTGCGTGTAGCCACAATGGTTCCTCTTGTCTTTACTGAAGATGCTGTCTATGTTCAGTGACTCCCTTTTGGGTCTCCAGGTCGGACGGTACTTGCTAGATGAACTGGATTTGGATTCACTGCTGGTACTCTCCATTTCCCAGTCGCGAGAATGCACAGGCAAGTTCCTGGGGCGCCGTATCTTTGACTGACCCGCTACATTCCCTCCACAAGGAGAGCCTTGGTTGGTCTGGGCTGGTCGGTTGTGGATTATATTGCTGACTGTCTCTTTAAACTCTCTAAGTCTGCTGGTGCTGCTGGATGGCTTAGGGGCAGTTCTGGGGGCTTGTTTCTCCTTCAATGTTTCCCCTGCAGTATACAAAGGAGAAGGCAAGAGGAACAAAAATAACTTCATTTTAAACTGGTAGCACTATTCACAACATCTTTCTGAAGCCATACAAAGGGAAATCAGCAAAGGCAAGACAGGCCAAAACACAGAGACAGGGAGACACACAGCAAGGGAGGTGCACATACATACAAAGAATCACAAAAACACATACAGACAGAGTGATGAAGTAATTAAAACAATGACCCTTGCCTTCACTATGGTATCCTGATGACTGTATCTCATCCCCTTTTCGCCGAGACCGGCTAGAACTCCTCTTGCGGTCAGTCAGTGAGCTCTTTTTGGAAATATGCCTCTGATTACATTCACTGTCAGTCAAGTGTCCTGAAAGAATAAGAGAACACAGTTTAGATGGCAAGAGTCTTTGGATTGGTTGTTCAACATTCTAAGAATAGTAGGCCCTTCTCACTCTTCCTGAACTGCACAGACACTCCAATGCTAACTGGCAGTTTCTAGTAAGCAAAGTAATTTGCTTTAAATAATTTGTATCTAAAAGTTTTTAAAAATAGTCACAAAAGAGCAACAAAGCAACTCCAGGGACTGTTAAATGAGAGAGATCATCCACAGAGATGGGAAGCAGTTGATTGTGCCTTGCCTCATAATGCTCCAGGGACACCATTATCTTGCAATACCAACACTCCAGCAGCTCTCGCACTCAAACACACACAGCTCTTAAACAAACATGGCTAGTTTGATTTTCTTCTCCTCACAAATTCTCTTTTGCGCACTACACACAAATCTTTTCTTTAGATCAACGGAGTTAGAAAATATTTGTTCACAATTTAGCACAGATTTTCCCTGTAAGGATTTGCTCTTTGGTAAGAGTGCCTCATCCTCAGACCAATTTATTACCAAGCTAATGACCACAATAATTTTTCTAATTTTGTTTCTAAGTTTCTAAGGATTTCTAAGTTTGAAATCCCTTGAAGTGAGATTACCAATAATGGTTACAAGTGTGTAAGCACTCAGCTTTGTGGTTCCTACAAGTCTAAGACCCCAAATCTGTAAACACATGCATTTGTGTGACTTTACTCACATGAGCAGTCCCATTCCAAATCAGGACTGCTCCCAAGCAGAGGGGCAGGACAAAGATGGAGTTTGGGAAGGAGATCCAAAGGCTTTCCAGCCTTTCCACCATCAACTTCAATCTGGCATAGGTGTAGTGAATGAAAACTCCAATTCCCTGACAACTGTTCAATGGCCTTTGCGAGAGGAGCTGATGGTCCCAATCCAATTCCTCTCCAGAGAACCCGTGTCGCAGAACTTGCCATTACAATTAGCTTTTTGAATTAATCTTTTAAAATAAATATCAAAATTCAAAAAATATATTAAAGCAAAAGGAGAATTTGCTTTTTAGGTAGAGGTGCTACATCAACAAATAAAGATGTGACAGTGTGCATGCAAGGGCAACCCACCCAAACGGAGGCTAATGAGATTAAACATCCTGTGTTTCAATTTGACTGTGAAGCCAAGGAAGAGTGTGATTTTGTAGCAGGTACTCTTTAGAAAGAGGCAATATATATATATGGAAGTGAGGAAAATAAGGAAAGAACAAGAGAGGCGTCCGGAGGGAAGATTGGGGGGAGTGGTAGGTAAATTAGGGTTTAAGTGCCTGAGCAGGAAAGATGCCATGAAGTGGGTTTGGGGGAACTCATTCTTTCACAACATGAGCTTTGGATGACAGCAGGCACATAATGCTATTCTGTTAGTCTGTAAGGATATAAGATATCTTGTAGCAGTTACCATGGTAATAAAAGGAGCCCATACTGCATTCAGAGTGCACAATTTCTTTAGCTAGCTTTAAAAAAAAGTTCTTCCATTCTGATAGCAATGGTAGGTTAGGGCATTTCCAATGTTGTCACAGCAGCTATTTAAAGAGTACCACTGCTGCTAAAGTTGGGGCTCTTAGACATGGCAAGAATATTTAATATTGATCTATTCCTAAAATGCACAATTAGCCACTGTGGACTGGGAGGTTGACAGCTTTACCAATACTGTCCTATATTTCCATCCATAAACTGGACAAGGTCACAGTATGGACAGTATGTGCCACAGTCTCAGCAGAGGCACCAAGTACTAAATGAGCATGGAGCCTGAATTACCTTGTCCCCCTAACCGCGGTCCTTCCAGACCAGGGACAAAGTCTACTAGTGAGGCAGCATGGGAAAAGTTTGCAGTATCTGTGTGCATGCTGTACCTGGGCTGTGAATTTCAATCTCCAGAGCTGTCAATCTAGCACATTTTTGCTGAATTTACTAAATTAACAAAACAGGATTTCTCCTAAGCACTCAACGAACACATGCAAAATCTGCCCCTTGAAGAGTATTTTTACATATTAGGTGCCTCACATTCAAGCAATCATATGGATTAATAGGCAAACAGTGATGTTGATAGAAAGTATCTTTATAGCCCAAAGGCTGGGAGCATGGGGTTAGAGAAGGGAATGAAACCAAATCACTTGAGACAGATCCCAATGTGATCTTAGGAGTTTGAGCAGAGGAGTTAGAATTCACGCATTATTTAGCTCGACAGCATTGGCTGCCAGAAGTGGCAGAGGGCTAGCTCAACCATTCAGTGAGCCCCACCCATCCCCATCCTGACGTACCCAGGTGTTTGGGGGCACATGGCCCCAATGGTCTTCCTTTCCAGGAGGGCGATGTGGGATGGGGTCCACAGAACTCTGGGGTGGAGAAGTGGGGGAAGTGGCCATTAATGAAGAATCCAGCTTTCTCACAGACTGATTCAATAGCAGGCGCAGTTGACAGGAGCGATGGGGTGGCTCCTTTACAGCCCCAGGAGTCAGCATTTGATGGCTGAGCTGTTGCGTGAGGCTGGGAGATTAACTTTTTTGGGGAAGACTTGAGTAGGGAGGAAGGAGGACGGAGAAAACAAAGGGGGATGACCAAGTAGGGATTAGCTAATAGGCAGGGACTGAATATAGCTGAAGACTAGATCAGGAGAGAGGAGGCAGGTTTGAATTAGGCAGTAAGTGAGGGGTAAGAGCTGGAGGGAAAACATGGGATAGAATTAGCAGAAGAAGAAATAAAAGGAGAAAGTCACTACACAAATCATGAAACCAATAATATAAATGTTGAATTTCATCTGCTCATGTATTTTTGTTCCCTCTCCCACCCCTCACCTCTTGTGTCTACTTTGACTGTAAGCGTTGCAGGGCAGGAGCCTCTCTAATTACATCTGTGTCATTTTGGGATATAAATAATATCTCAGCATCTTAGGTTAACTAGGCTTCTTGTTGCTCTGAAGATCAATATAAGTTTTGGTTTTTCATCATTATCAAATTTTGCCCTACATTTCCCCTTCTGTCTGTCTCTCTCTCATCTAGGACTACTGTAGCAGCCTTATCTGCCAAACATTTAACCTGGAAATAAAAAATATATCAACCATCCAGAGCCAAAGGCTTGGGGTGCCAGTTACTGAATGCATGGTGAGGAATCAAAGAGCACCGAAGAACACCTGTTTGAAATCTACTCTTTCATGAAGTCCAGTTCTTCATTGTGAGAAATACCTTCCCCAACTCTGGTCTGAACTGTAAGTAAAGATTTGAACCACAGATGGATACATGTATGCTGTTACGAACAGGAGGGCAAGAACTTGCTGAGTGAAATAGTACCAAAACGTGCTGCTTGGAGAAATTTTGGTGTAACAAGGAGCTGTTCATTTAACAGGTATGCCCCCTTTGTGAAACCTATTGGGTTTGGTGCACACAAAATTAGTTCAATTTACAGATATACTATTAACAGGTCACCCTTTTAGTATATGGAAAGTTCCGCTCTTTTAACTAGTGTAGTCCTTTATTAGAAATTAATGTCAAAGCTCTGTGCTGCACTCAGGAACAGACTGGCCAGGTCACAGGCTGGATGCTTTGTGACAAATACAGGCCACAGCTGACAGGGTAGCTCTACACCTTGAGACCTCTACCCTATCTCCTATTAGATTCTCCCACCAGACCCCTCACCCAGCTTCCTCCATAGTGCAGATTCTCCTCTCACTCCAGATCCCCACAAACTTGCCTCCACAGTACAGGCAGACAGCTATCCTCTGACCTCTGTCCTCCCCCAGCGCAGACAGATACCCATCTCCACTGCTGTCCACTTTAAGCAGAAACTCCCTCATGACCACATACAGGTCCCAATAGTGTGGGCTCCCTTCCCATATAGCCTCACTTACTTGAATGCAGGGACTTGCACATGACACCCAACGACAACGTTTTGAAATAATGTTTTGTACAGCTGCACCATGCTATAGATTGTGGGCCATAATTCACCAGATGCCAGCACTTCAAAGAGCACCCCTATGCCAATATGCCCTGGGCCGATTTAAACAGATATTGTTTAACTGAGCTCTACTGTAATCTCCAGATTCACAATGGCTACATGAGCACAAAGGTGTCTGCTACCTGTGTCCCTGCTGCTTTGCGAAGCTGTGTCATTCTCCACATTGTAGATGACTGTCCCCTGCGAGTCAGAAGAGAAGTGACTGACCACAGACTCATGGTGTGAGTGTTTATAGGGATAGCTGTCTGTAGAGGAGTCTGTCCTGGTGTCACTCGAGATGGAAGGCTCCCTCCCTAATGAAGGAAGTAATGGCAAATATCAGCCTCTATTTGGGATATACAAATCAGGAGAGATTATGACAGAAAACAGAAACAGAATGGAGGAAACTAAACAGAAGCAAAGAAACAGGTTTAGGAGCAAAGGGATATGGAGAATCACCTACACAATATTCACAGATTCAAAGATGGTGGAATTGACTGGGTGGAGACTCATGTCATCTAGTCTGACCCCTTTTCATCTAGGGGAGAGGTCAAAAATATACTTTCCATAAATATGACTATGATGAAAACTTTACCAATCTCCACATGAACTGTCAACAAATTAGTTAATTTCAAGATGATTTTGTTCTTTATTAACTAACAAGCCTATTAGCATAATTAAACTGTGGAACTGATTGCCACAGGATTGCACTGAGGCCAAAAACTAAGTAAGATTCTAAAAGAGAATTGGAGATTTATATGGATAACAAGAATATTCAGAATTATAATAGTTAGTGCTAAGAACTTTCAAAGAGATATTGAATTTCATGCTTTAGGGTTTAAACCAATCTAACTATTAGGGAATAGGACACATCTGCCTAATGCAAGGTATCTTGCACCTTTCCTCTTAAGCACTGCTGGCTGCTGTTGGAGACAGGTTCCTGCACTAGATGGAACACAAGTTTGATCGAGTATGGCATTTCTCGTGTCCCTAAGCCCTTTAAAATATATATACAGATTTCTCTCTGTCCTTTTTTTCTCAGCCTGCAGGAAAAATACTTTGAATAGTTTACAGGGTGTTGTGTATGTACAACATACCCACCCACACATACCTGTGCACGTGATGAAATTAAAGAAACACAAAACTGAACACATGAGCTCTCTAGTTATGTAAGCATTTAGTTCCACGGCCACTTTGATTTCTTCTGGGAGCAAATCCAATAGTCTACGTAAAATTTCTGTGAAAGTTGTCTTCTGGACTCTCAAGCCTCCCCCTACTGGTTAAAAGTGTCATTATTCCTCTGCAATGTGGTGGGAGATCATGGTCATGAAAGGAAAGATGATCTTGGGTAGCTAGAGACCAATCCCATGGAATGCTTTGAGTATCAGGGCACGGAGCTTGAAATGGACTCTGTATTCAACAGAGGGCAAAGCTTCACAGGGAGGCATTCACAGTGAGCTTTATGACTATGCACAGAGAGATTTGTAACATTTTGTACCAGCTGAAGCTTTCTCCAAAGAGCGTGGCTTCAGTCCTAGATATGATGAGATACAATGATTAGAATGAAGATCTGTTTCTTATAGGACAGGGTGCAATATTATGGTCAGTCACAGATGGGCAGATTGATTTAATCAGAGGGAAGAAAAAAAATTTTTAACTGATGTTGTAGAGGAGACAAGTTCTTTGAAGTATTCCTCTCTTTCTACTAGCACCATATATCAGTTTGTCTGGGTTCAGCTTTAGACAGTGCTCTTCATGCTTATTTCAGCTAGGCATTGATAAAGCTGGGAGATATATTGTTGATGTTTGACATAAAGGAGTTGCAGAGCTAGATGTCATCTACATTCTGCTGGCACCTCAACCCGTATTGTCTCACCAGCCCTCTCAACAGCTTCATATAGATATAGAATAATGTGAGGGAGAGGACCAAGCCTTGTGGGACTCAGCAGTGAGGATTTTGGAAATGGAAGAATAGGTTGCTTGTAATGAGCGTCTGCGTTGAGTTTGAAAGGAAACACCTGAACCATTTTAGGATGTTTCTATTCAGCTCTGAAGCTTCTTGGAAGCAAGTCAGGATACAATAGGATCAGATGCTGAAGAGAAATCCAACAGAATGAGTATGGATGTACTTCCCTTGGAGGTCAACCAGAACTACAAGAACAGTCTTTGTAGCATGTCCCGGCCTGAAACTTGCCAGATACACTAGCACCTAACAGGTGGTATTGGAGACTCTTTTTTGCAAGGTTCTCAATTAGCTTGCTTAGAAATCGGAGACAAGACATTAAGGGCTTGTCTACACTGGAACTGTACAGTGCTGCAATTTTTTCACTCAGGGGTGTGAAAAAACACACCCCTGACCGCTGCAAGTTTCAGCGTTGTAAAGCGCCAGTGTAGACAGTGCACCAGCACTGGCAGCTATTCCCCTTGTGGAGGTGGTTTTTTTATAGTGCTGGGAGAGCTCTACACAGCCACGTTAAAGCGCTGCTGCAGCAGAGCTTTAACGTTGCTAGTGAAGACATGCCCTAAATGGTTGCGTACAAAATCTATTGAGTGATGGTTTCAATGGTATTGATTGGAATGTTGCTCGTTTTAGGGTGCGTGATAGATTCCCCTCATCATATGATGTAATGACAATCTGTTAGTAGAGGCCCCAGATGCTCCCTACATCTTCACCAGCCGCAAAGCACAAGGACCAGAGTCACAGGTGGTGACCATGACTGCCATAACTGCTTTTAAAACTAAGGGTTTATCTACACAAATAATTAGACATGGCAAGCTGGGTTGTGAATATACCCCACACTAGCAGGCCGTGGTCTAACTGTCCATATGTATCTGCTGACATGTGTTAACAGTTCATTAGAGCGCTTTGATCTAGTCGCTCTCTCAAAGTGCATTAAACAAACTGTTAATGCGCATCAGCAGGATGGACAGTTACACTGCAGCAGGCTAGTGCAGGGTAGATTCACACCCAGCTTGCCATGTTCTAATTGTTGTGTAGACAAGCCCAAATCGTGTGAATGGGTAGAATTCCTGGAAGGAAAGTGCTATTTTTCTGGTCCTGCGCTCAGACTGCTGTTCTTGGCAACCTATGAAGCCCTCCCAAACACAGGTCAGCTTCTCTGTAAATATCCAAGAATAGAATCAGCCTTCCTTGCAATACTACCACAGTGTAAGCTCATGTACAGTTTATATCCACCACCACAATCTCTCTTTTTGATTGCTTTTAAAATGTGCCTCTCAAAATGCCTATACTTCCTCTTCTTTACAGGAAGCCTCATCTCACTTCAGTCTGTTCAGTGTCCTAATTTATCCAGGTAATTAACAAATTAGCCTTCTCTTCATGATCATTATTTCAAACATTGAGCAGACTCAGAACTCATTTCCGAAGGCATCTTACTTGACCATATCCTTCCAATCCAATGGAACACCTCCGACAGCGCCGTGTTTTCTCTCCCTAATCCATTAGTGTATCATATCAGTACTATATTGCTGGATAATAAGGGATATTCAAGAGACAGTATTGAATTGGATGCCTCATTTAAACCGCAAGAGATTCATGTTGGCAGTCACTCTCTTTATGCATTCTGTATGTTGTGTCAAAAGCATTGATCACCTTCTCTTATGTTTTGTGCATCTCTGCTCCTGTTTCTTTCCTGTTAAAAACTCAGGATAATTTTATGAATTCAATCACTAGATAAATCTTATACTGTTCCCCTCTACACAAAGATCCTTCCATATTCTTGTGTCAGTATTTTCTCCTAGATATACTTAGAAAAGACAAATTTCCAGACATTTAAAATGATAGAGACCTTGAATGTTTTATGATTAGGTGGGTTTTTTGTAATCATTTGGATAGAAGACTGTCTTTATACATTTAAAAAGTAAAATTACATGCTCATCCTCTGGTTTAGCAATAGCATGTTGTCTCTTGAAATTCTGGCTGTCACAATCTGGGAAAGCTCCAAAGACAGTGAATTCTGCCCTGGATGGAGTAAAAGAGGATGGCTCATCACATTACTTAACGGAAACCTTCTCCAGATGATGTTTGTTCTTAAAGAGAAGCCCTGAAAGCAAGTCTTTCAGGCAGGAGGATGTACTTGTAATTTATGGAGCTGTAGTTTGGAAGGGAAGGTTTAAGAGTTAAATACTGAGGATCCTTCTCAGGACTCTAGGTCAGCTTTGAGCAGTGACAGAGACCTGGCTAGCAAAATATCACCCAAAATGAAGCAACATTTTTCTAACAGTTCAGTCGCAATGGAGATGGGCATAAAGTGTACAGTTCAGTCTGTTTACCTGAGTCCTCGCTATCATAGCAAGTCCTGCTATACTGCTGTAAATCCACCTGAGAGGGCAAGTCTTGCATTGACACTGGAGTTCCTCTTGGATCTGCATAAAGCAGCAGCAAAGGCTGATAATGACCCTTGATGCACTTGGTCACAACATCTTTCCACTTTGGACCAATCTGAATTAAAAAAACAACAAGAACAAGAACACTGCTCAGCTTTTCTTTTTACTTCTCTCAGGCAAACCAAGAGACTGGTTCTTAACCTCTTCATATGCTGCACTGTACAATCAGTACACCTTCCTGCTCTCCTCTCCCCCCCTCTCCCCCCCCGATTCTTGATGCCCAAGGTGACAAGGGACAAGTGATAAGTAATCACAATAAAGCTGCACTAATTTTTCCCAGAACCCCACTCTACATTCACATGCTGAAGCATTTCATGCTTGTTATAAACTCTGAAATGTTACTGAAAGTAAAGATGTTAATTAAAATTGACATTTCCATGCCTTCTTCTGACAGCCACCATACTGCAGAAAAGGGACATAATTTGTGATACCAGCTGGACGGGAGCCCAGTGTCAGCAGAGACCGGAAACAGTTTATGCCTTGTTTTGATAATCGAGATATTTACTGTTTTATAGTTAAACAAAATTAATGTTTGCTAGAATATAGGCTTAAACTAACATTCTTTCCCATTCAGAGTTTACTCATGCTAAGAAAAACTTCTTACCACATGAAATTTCCCAACACTTCACTGACCAAAATCAGGGCAAATTTTTAATGTTATAGCTTTGGAACCAATGATTATCAATTAATCTATCATAATTTACAAAATGCATTAAGTAAAAAAAAAATCAAACACGCAAACCACAGATTTCCAGCACAGGGATTAATTGAGATCACAGCTAACATTCAGTGAAGACTCATCCAGCATGCAAGGGGTTAAACACCTTGCTGTATAATCATTTCTTCTTCTGAAAGGTCAGCATGACTGTATTTTCTGTTTTGGTGAGCTGGACTTTAATTCTTGCAGCCAGTATTCATTTGAAAACACTTCCCTGTGTTTTAGTACAGGTTTGCAGAGATGCACAGAACATCTACTCCAACAGGTCCGCTCCTTACACAGGTATTCTGTTACAGCACCATATTATCCTTAGCAGGGTTTTACTGCAGAGGAACGTGACCAAGAACAAGTGGAAGGCTTATAGCTCTCCCTTAGAGACTGTGCTTGGTGAGATTATGGAAGAAAGCTTTCCTTTGTTACTTTTGTGCCTTTGTGACAAGGGGAAATAGAAGGGGAGGGGCATGAGATGAAGCCCAACGAACTAATGAGATGTAGAAATCATGTGCCAAGATCCCAGTGCTGATGGCTTTGGTGCCAAGCATTTCATCCTAGGCGCAGTGGAAAAAAAGGCACCAGTAAGAGAGGGAAGAATGCGCCTTAGGAAACAGCTACTAGAGGGGCTTGGCATCCAGATATTTCTACTGTGAACCTGAGGAGAAGGGACTCAATAGCAACACCATTTGTAGGGTGGGGCATGAGAAATACATCCAACGGCACAGGTGAATTGTAGGATTCCAGCCAACAGCATAAAGGCAAGACTGGCAGGCAATTAAACAGAACCGAAGAGAAGGCCTCTGGGCCTTCTGGTACCACTGAACAGTTGTCAGTTTACCTGGTACTGGTTGCCATGCAGGTCTCTGCTGTACAGAAGTCCACAGCTGTTTCAACTTTTGCCATCAGCAGTGCAGGCACCAAGAAATCAAAGAAAGGTCAATGGGAATTAAATAACAGTCTGAGGTGACACCACGAAGATCAGAAATAATGTAGATCGGGGGACCCTCCCATCACATAACTAGAAGGCATCTTTGAATGGAGAAGAAATAGGATCCTGAACACTTTCATTTTTCTCTTCTTCCCTTTCCCCTTCCGGGTCCCTCAGACTCTTCACCCTCTCTCCTCTCTTAGGCCTTATTTTTATTTCTTTACGATTCTCCCATTTTAAGTGGGTTATCCTCTGTTGCAAAATCAGGTCTTCTGGAGAAAGCATCTCCTCCACCGGACTTACAGAAAGCATTAGTTCGTTCAGAGAAACCTTTAGGAGCAGTGGAGTTAAGTAGGACCTCAGGTGTGAGAACACACACAAAGTTTCTGGAAACCTTTGGAAAGCAGTATGGATCTACACCCTCACCAATACCCAAACAGTTCTTAGCATTTACAAAAATAATCTCCTATTTCCTTACCTCTTTGACATGGGCATCATCAAAGTACATCCACTTGCGGATCTTCGTTTGGAAGAAGAAGGTGGAGTAATGTTTTCCGTAGTAACAGATCATTCCCACCAAATACAGCTCTGACTGTTTTGCTCTGTCATCAGTTACTCTGAAAAAGAGCTTCAAGGGGTGCGGAAAAGGAGAGAAGAAAAATTATATAATAAAATACTGTTTCATTTGAAGAGCTAAAAATGCTTTACAGAGCTGTGTTAAGTGTTATATGCCATTTTTTCAGTTGAAGAAACTAAGGCACAGAATGGTTAAGTGATCGGTCCACAGTCATACAACAAGTCATTGGCAGAGGTGGGAACAGAATCCAGGTTGCCTGACACTCAGCTCACAATTGCCTTGCAAGGAAGGCATTTATATCAATGATGTAATCCCCTGTTAGATTTTAAAGTGTATTTCTGCTCTGAAAATTAATAAAAATGGCACTTTCTTTCTCAACAAGAAGCCTACTCTCTGTATGTTTGCTGTTATATCTTGTGGCTCTACTGAGTGACTTTTAAAAAGCTACTCTTTACCTCTCTCCCTGCACTGCACAGCCAACACCGTTCTGGTATGGAAGAAGGAGCTGAAGTCTGTTCTGGCTCTAGCAAGGACAAATTTAAGTCAGTGGCCTTGTGAAGGTCAAACTGAGGGCAGTAGTGGGCCTCCAGAGTCTATCAGTGGTGGAGGCTTTCAGATCCCAAGTTGATTTGCAGGCCAGGCAGTCAGAAAAATCATGTGTTGACTTTTAAAATTGACCAAATTTCATTTAGAAATCACTGACACACAAAAAAGCTCTTTTGGAGTCACTTTTCAATGCATTACTGCTTTACATTTTAAGGGCCAAATTCTGTTCTCAAGTGATGCATCTGCAACTTAGTGCAGATTCATGCCAAATAGTTTAATTCCTTTCTCAGTGTTAAGTGAGTAACTAGTGATAATTCCTGTTATGAGCCACACCAACAGTTTAGACCTCAAATTTAAGTTATTTTAAAAGTGCTGAAGTCTCAGAGGAACTGACCTCCAGAGTCTAATTACAATATAATATAACCATATTCAGTCACTGAGAAATTTAAGATACTACAACAGCCAGTACCTCCCAGTCTCTTGTGTTATCTCTAAAATAACTCCAGAGCTGTGACCAAATCCTTGGATGGGGTTACTTAGGAAAAAGTTTTTAAAAAAAACATCACACACTTTGGCTCCATTACAAACACAGACAAGAGTAACTATTGTTCAAATGGAAAAACCCCCACAAATATTGGTAGGGAAATAGACAGCTATTTTCAAAAGCGATTGGCCCAAATTAAAATCAGAAAATCCCCCCGAACATGGGAAAAATTTGGATTCAGATCTAAAATTGGCACTGAGGCCATTTCCAATTTTCAAGCACCTAAAGTGACATTAAGAATATAAAATTATTAGAATTAACATTTTAAAATATACAATTGATTAAGAACTAAGAATATACAATAAAATTTTTTGTACAAGTGTGCTTGTCAGTGTTCTTTTAAATCTGATCCCAACAGTTGCAACTACCCACTAGTGCCAGGGAAGTAAAATGATTAGGTAAAGGACACACCACCTATCAGAGTAGTGGGACCATTTCCTTCCTCTTTTCTATTCCCCTCAGTACTATGTAGCAAATCTTGTTCAAAGGGCAGAGTACTCACAAAGGGGAGTTACCTAAACTATGGGAGTAAGGAAGAGCAAGGAGACAAATTGTTGATCCGCTGCCAACAGTTTTTCACAGGCCTAGTGGAGCATTCACAGAGGGCCCAATCCTTGGGTTGCAGGATTGGGATGGTCAGAGGCAAAGGTGGCTGCATGTCATGTTTATGCTCCCATGAGCCCAGAATCAGAGGTGAACCTGCATCCTGAATGCATACAAGTGAACAGCACAGACATGTCTTGGGAAAAGGGGATTTTGAGAGATTGTCAAATGTGCAGTAGACTCACATCTCCAAGTTTGAGGCAGGTGCCCAGGCTGTGAATGACGTCCTCAGCTAGATCAGAGTGGTCTGAATCCCACACCAGCCCAATGGTGATGATCTGGGGAGAGTTCATGAGCACACGACGTATACGGATCTTTTCCCCACAGTTACTCTGAAACAAAACAAAAATCCGCATAGACATTTTTTATAACTAAAATTGAATGGAATATACAACTTCACAGTTTACTGTATTACCACTGCAGGGTCTTGCCTCTTGCTTCAATATAGAAGGTGGCTAGAGTGCAGCAGATTCTACATGCTCAACATATGAAGATGGGGGAGAGAAGAGCAAACTCTATGTGATGACTGATGCCAAATTCTGCCTGGTATTCACACGTGAATACAGTCAATTCTTCCTCAGATGAAGGATAACAGTTAGAAGATATAATTGCCCCAAGGGAGGCATGTAAAATAGGGAGTATGGGTAAAATTGGAGGGTGCTCAAGACTCCAGTGGGAATTGGAAGCATGGCTCACTTTTTATCACACATTATTGATATCATTCTCTATTTTCTTTTCATCTGCACGTTTCGCACTGTTGAATCATGAAAGATTTTAGCAAAAATACCAGCTACCTGACTGCACTCCATGTTCTCAGTTTATACAAGTCCAGATCAAACTGGATTCATTAAGATTAGACAAATATCAGACAATATTCAGCAAGTACTTGGAATCATCCATAATGCCAGATCAAAAAGAGTTTCATTTATTTTCTTCAAAAAGAATAGGAGTACTTGTGGTGCCACAAGTACTCCTATTCTTTTTGCGGATACAGACTAACACGGCTACTACCCTGAAACCATTTATTTTCTTATCATTTGATGCAAAGAAAGCCTTTTATAGAATAGAGGGGAACTTTCTATTTCAAGTCCTGTCCCATATTGACATTGGCCCTCAGTTGCTTAAATGGATAACTGTTCTTAACCTGAGCCCAAAAGAAGCTGGGAGAGTTAATGTGGTTAAATTTACCATGTTTGAATTACACAGAGGGATTAGGCAGGGATCTCCACGGTTATTTTAATTTTTTGCACAGATCATGAAACCTTTTGCACAGGAGATACAGGAACAATGAACCTACCTATCACAGGAACAAAACTTGCAGGAACACATCAGACAATAGCTTTATATGCAGATATTAATTAAGTTTATACAAAAATTGTCAGTATTTCCCTAAAATTAGTTTCTGTAGAAATGCATGACTTGGGAAAGCATCTGGATTTAAAGTAAATTATGCCAAATCTGAAAAGCTAGCTACAGATTTGCCAGATTCTGAAAAGTCAATCCCCCAGAAAGCATTTGGATATGAATGGGCAACAAATTCTATAAATACCTGGGAATTCAAAACTGAAACAACCCAGAAGAGCTCTACAGTTTAAATGTTAAACCACTAATTTAGCATATGAAAAAAGATCTGGGATGCTGACAGACGTATACAATTTCTTGGTTGGGGAGAGCTGCCACAGTCAAAATTAATATTTTGCCAAGGATATCTTTCTGGTTTCAAAATCTTTCTGTGACCATCCATAATACCCTAGCAGGAAAACAGAAGATGTTATCAGAATGTACATGGAGTAAGTAAAGAGCAAGTGTGAATGCAGATACTTTGTACGGTCCTATTAAACAGGATGGACTAGATCAGCAGGTCTCAAACTTTTTTTTTCTGAGGACCACTTGAACATTGCTGAGGGTCTCGGCAGACCACTTAATGACCTTTCCAAATGTTGTTTGTACCATTAGCTAACCATTGTAAAGCGCTTTGGATAAAAGCGCTATATAAAAAACCTAATAATAATTAATAATAATAAACTTTTTTTGTTCTACAAATAAAAGCACACAACTCATTTTCATATAAGTAGTTTTACCTTTCTAATGCGATGGATGTGCCCTCTCTCCCCCACTGCGGCAGGCCCCAAGCTGGGGCTGGGAAGGAGCGGGGGGTCTCTCCCTCTCTCCCCACCGCAGTAGCCGCTGAGCTGGGGCAGGGAAGGAGGGCCGTCTCTCCCTGGCAGCCGCAGCCCTGGAGCTGGGGAAGTTGCCTCTTTCTCTGGCTGCCGCAGCCCTGCACGTCCCAAATTCCCCCCAACCCCTCTTCTCACCCCACTGCCCCCTCCCACCTACACCCTATTCCTGCCAAGGCCACCACCTCACCTTACATGTGCATCTTCTCCAGGGTCCAGGCACCTAATTAGTGGAGCCACGCCTGCACCCTTCATTTGCTTGTGTACGGCCGCATAGTTCCTTAGAGGGAACTATCTGCGGACCACCTGAATGGAGCTCACGGACCACAGTTTGAGAACCTCTGGACTAGATGTTCCAAATATTCAAGGCAGCAGTGGACTGGGAGGCACTCTAACCTAGACAAACACTGGAACTCTTAGTGCCAACTTAGTGGGGCTCCAGAAATCTTCCGGTTCTGGTATGTATATTCTGGTTCACCAAAGAACATAATGTGAGATTTCAAATGAAAGCCAGTGACATACTGATCATCAATATCATTGTGAAATGTATGTACCTGTACCATGCAAGGAGTTATATATCTGTACCAGAAAATTATGTTCTTAAGCATGTATGTTAAAAGCAAGTCACCAAAAGGTGACATATGTCTTAGGCCTTTTCTACACTACAGAATTTTGTCGACAAAAGTAAGCTTTTGTCAATAAAACAGTAGAGATATATACACTACCATGCTCCTTTCACTGACAAAAATGTCCTGTTTGGAGACAAAATAAAACCACCTTGATGAGAGGCGTAGAGCTTTTTGCGGCAAAGTTATATCGACAAAGTATCAGTGTAGACACTGCGCTTGGTTATGTCACTGTAAACGCCCTCCAGGAAGTGTCCCAAAAATGCCCATCCTGACTGCTCTGGTCAGCAGTTTGAACTCCACTGCCCTCCATCCAGGTGCATAGGCTTCTGCCCCTCGCCCTTTAAAGGCCCTGTAATTTTTGGAATTCCACTTCCCGTTTGCTCAGCATGGAGAGCTCACATTGCATCTTCCCAGTTGACCATGGCAGCTCCACGCCGCAAATGCTCTCCAGCTTGGAGCACACCAGAGTTGTTGCATCTGCTGGGTCTGTGGGGAGAGGAGGCTGTCCAGTCCCAGCTCCGCTTGAGCTGTAGGAACTTTAAGAACATAAGAATGGCCATACTGGGTCAAACCAAAGGTCCATTTAGCCCAGTATCCTGTGTTCCGACAGTGGCCAATGCCAGGTGCCCCAGAGGGAATGAACAGAACAGGTAATCATCACATGATCCATCTCTTGATGCCCATTTGATACCCACGGTCAGATTTTTCATGGCATGTTGAATAAGGGCTACAAAGGGGACAACACAGCAGTGCTGTATGAAGATAAAGGAGCTGAGGCAGGCGCACCAAAAGGCCAGGGAGTCAAACCGTCGCTCTGGTGCTGCACCAAAGACCTGCTGCTTCTATAAGGAGCTGGACGTCATCCTCGGCGGTGACCCCACCTCCACCGCCCAGAGCCCCGTGGATAACAATCTTTATTTGTCTCCTACACATGGTGGTTGCTGCTGGAATTAATACGCAGTGGCAATTTGATCATTCGCTGAGTACAAATCAGAGTCAGGAATCATCAAAATTTTCATGCAAGGCAGCAAGTTAAAGCATGGCAAGAGTGTTATATAAAATGTATAAATACATGACTGGAACTCATTGTCAAAATGGCACCTCAAAGCCCCCCTGATTCGATAGCCCCCCATTGTGCCCCTCTAATAGCGCTGGTATCTGGCTGCTCAAAATCTGCCGCCACACAATCCGCCTCCGTGCTCTAGCCCGGGGCAAACTTTTCACCCTTAGCCTCACAAATATTATGGAGCACACAGCTGGCTGCTATGACCATGGGAATATTTTCCTCATTTAGGTCTAACCTGCCATAAAGGCAGCACCTGTGTACTTTTAGTCAGACAAAGGCACATTCAATGGTCATTCTGCACCTGCTCAGCCTACTGCTGAAGCGCTCTTTGCTGCTGTCCAGGTTTCCCATGTAAGGCTTCATAAGCCATGGCTGTAAGGGGCATGCTGGGTCTCCCAGGATCACTATTGGCATTTTCAACATCCACCATTGGAATCTTCTGGTCTGGAAAGAAAGTCCCTGCTTGCAGCTTTCCATACAGGCCAGTGTTCCTGAAGATGCGTGCGGCATGCACCTTCCCGGACCACCCCACGTTGATGCCAGTGAAATGCCCACGGTGATCTACAAGCATCTGCAATACCATAGAGAAGTACCTTTTTCTATTGATGTACCCTGTCGCAAGATGGTCCAGGGCCAAAATTGCAAGATGCCCCAGCAGTCTTAAATAGTTCCTCACCATGGTGAGAGGATAAGCCTTGAAGTCTAGAATGAGGCTCTGCATTGCAAGAAATCTCATCTGTGGAAGTGAGGCCCTGGCTGCTGTCGAGTCTAGAATGGGTCCAATAAATTCTATTTTCTGGACTGGAGATAGGACTGAATTGTCTGTGTTGATTATCAGGCTGAGTGCATCAAAGGTGGACCAGATTATGCAGATGCTGGACACCACCTGTGATCTCGATCAACCTCTTATTAGCCAGTTATCCAGGTGAGGGAATCCAGAGGAAAGCTGCTACATACACCGTAAAAACATGAGGGGCAGTCGAGGGACCAAGGAGAGGACTGTGAACTGATAATGATGGCCACCAACAGTGAATCTTGGAAACTTTCTGTGACCCTGCTGAATTGCCACATGAAAGTAGGTATCCTTTAAATCAAGAGGAGCATACTAGTCCCCCAGCTCCAGAGAAGGAATAATGGAAGCCAAAGCTATTCCTACTACACTTAGAACCCAACAGTCTGTTGTGATGCGAGTCTAAGCACAACTGAGTGGGATAGGTAGTTTGCAAAAATTGGAACAAAAAGGGATTGCACTCTCAGAACTGGTAAACCGTTCTTGACCTGCCCATCAAAGCGAGCTCTTGGAAGATTCTGCCCACCTCAATGAACCAGCAGCTGCAGACACAGGAGGAGATGGTGGAAGTTGCCATTTGTAACCTCTGTTCCTTCTTCTTGGTAGGTCTTGGGCTTGAGGGGTAATCCCTGAAAACGCTGAGACTGATAAGTGCAGAAAGCCTTCCGTTTCACTGCTGCAGTGTAAATGCACAGGGATTTCAGGGTTGCCCTAGAATCTTTAAGACTATGCAGAGACTTATCCATTTTTTCCTGAAACTAGTGACGGTCCCTCAAAGGGTAAGTCCCAAACTGTCTGTGACATGTCTGGAGGGAGGCCAGAAGAGTGAAAGCAGGATGAGCACCTCATCGTGATGACAGAGGCCAGGCTGTGAGATGCAGAATCTGCTGCATCAAGCCCTGCCTGTAGAGCTGTTATGGAGAACAACTTGCCCTCCTCCATCAAAGTGAGTAACCCTTGTTTTGCCTTATCTGGAAGCCTGTCTTTAAATTTCAGAACTGTATCCCACAGAGTGAAATCACAGCGTCCTAGCAAAGCTTGCTGGTTCACAATGCAAAGCTGTAATAGATCTGTGGAATAAATGTTCCTTCCAAGTCCGTCCAGCTTCTTGTCCTCTTTATTCTTTGGGGTTGAGTCCTGGTGTCCCTGTCATTCCTTTTCATTGGCCACTGCAAATACAAGGGAGCCTGAAAGAAGATGGCTATACAAGTGCTTGAACTCTCAGGGGGGGACTTTGTAGCTTCTCTCCACTCTTTTAGCCATTGGAGGCAGAGAACCTGGGGTCTGCCAGAGGATCTTGATAGGCTCTAAGATAACCTCATTCATTGGTAGCACTAGTCTAGCTGAGGCCTCAGATGTTAGAATGTTCACCAGCTAGAGGGATTTTTCCCGGACCTCCTCTGAGTGGATATCAATTGCCATAGTCGGCCCCCTCAACAACTCCTGATGGGTCTTAAAATCATCCAGAGATGGAGAAATAGGCTCCAACATAACTGTGTCATCAGCAGATGAGGAAGAGGATGCTAACGGTTTCGGGCTGATCCATCTTCTGGTGCTCTTGTAGCTGCTTGCAAGAGGGATCCTGACTCTGCTCAGTGCCGGGCTCAGTACGAATGCTACAATGTTTGTGGCAATGATGCTTCCAACGCTCAGAAGATGGAGCCAGCTGACATGGCTGCGGAGATGTTATTGACTGGGGAGGGACCCCACAGGTTCCAGAAGGGCCACTGGTATGGCCCTGGACCCCAGCTACGCTTAGACCAAGGGTCCGTCCTGAAAGCACCCTGCTGGAACTGGCAAAGAAACCAGGGCGGGCAGATGGCATCTCTCTCCTGAAGGGACCAGCTAGATTGGGACACATAGGAACCTACTTCAAAGCCTGATGATGAGAAGCTTCTCCTTGAGACCAAGGCAGTGCCATACCAGTCGGTATCAGGGAAGGCAGCTCAGACTCTAATGGAACCAGGGATATCTTCTATGGCTTTCCTCTAGACAGAGCTGGCCTCACTGGTGCCCTGATGGCTGCATCCAGTGGAGCTGGTCGGTGCAGAGATGAAGGCACAGGGGGTAGTCACAATTGGTGACATCAGCACCAAGAGGTTCCAACAGCTGTCTCACAGCTTCAAAGGCCTCAGGAGTAAATAGCACCAGGAAGATAATATGCGGTACCAAGACATGAGGAGATGCCAATGAAGGAGCGTTGGGAGTCAGTCTTTACAGGCCCCACTGGGGTCTGGAGTCAACAAACTCCCCTGTTTAGAGATGTGCATGGGGGAGTGCTTCCTCTTTGAACGCCCTCTCGACTCCTTAGAAGAGTTCATCCTCTTCGATTCTCTCAACGACCCCAGTACTGAGTCCAATTTCTGATGCCTCTTCTTCGGTACAAGACACGCCGATCTGCCTCTCGATACCAGAAGAGCTGGAGGTGCGTTGACAGACGCTGAGGTGTTCAGTACCCAGATCAATGAAGAGGGCTCAGATGGAGGCCATAGCACCAATTCCATGAGCAGATATTTCAATCTGGCTGCCCCATTTTTTTTCAAACAGGGCTTAAAGCCCCTACAAATGCCATACTTATTGCTCACGTGAGCCTCCCCCAAGCACTTAAGGCAGCTAGGGTGAGGGTCACTATTTGGCATAGCCTTGCTGCAAGAGTGGCACAGCTTGCAACCTGGAAAGCACAGCATACCTCTGGTATTGAGGCTGGTACCCAAACTGGGTGCTGGAATCAACAAAAACAAAACCAACTTTTTAATATTTACAAACTCACTATACTAACTATACATGGTATTGTATACAGTTATTGAAAAAGACTTGAAGTAGCAAGGATAGGGAGATCCAACAGCCATCACAGGTGGTAGGAAGGAACTGGGGAGTATGGGGCAGCTCACCCCTTTATGCCTGCACGATGTATGCAAGATAGCAGAGGGCGCTGAAGCAGCCCTGATGGGTACTGCTAAGGGTAAAAGCTTTCCAATTGTGCACTGGAGCGCACAGACACCTGCAGTAGAATGGACATGCGCAATCACTCAACGAGAAAATTTATTTAAGATTTTGTTTCAATAATTCCTCACACGAGACAGTTTAAAAAATAGAGAGAGATTGAATAGGGACAAATATTGGAAAAACTGTGAAAGAGGAGATTTTATGCACATATTGTAGATATGTCCAGTCATTAGGGAGTACTGGGATGCAATCTGTAACCAAATATCACAAAGTGTTGGATATTTATTACCAAATGGCCCTTTGGTAATCCTTCTTGGGCTTCCTAGAAGCAATGGGCATACAAAAGAAAATAGAGAATTAATCTCTCATCTCCTAGTAGCTGCTCGGCTACTGATAGCTTCTCTATATAAAAAGAAAAATAGTCCAACCATAGAGGAATGGTTCAAAAAATATGGGAGGTTGTTAGGAAAAAATTAATGCATCAGTTATGTACCCAGCAAAACAGACAGGACAAATAGATACTTAGATATTTGGTTACCTTTTATTCAGTACTCAGACAAGTATATTCACCTGCAAAATAAAACAGCACACCTGTCCAATTTTTTTAAATATTAACATTTGATAGAGATACCTGGTGTTTTGAGTATGTGTAATCAGAGATTTCACTCAATCTAGTAAAATCCATGCTCACTCTGTAATATGGTAACACCCTGTTAAATAGAGATTTGATGACTATTTTCCTGTATAATGTTCTCTTTAAACATAAGCTCACTGTTGTAATCATTACCATTTTGTTTCTGATACTTATGTGGCAAGGATTTGTAAACCTATTAATACTTCCTAAATAAATAAATAGTAAAATACTTTTTTTTGCAAGTATACACACACACGCGCTAAAGGGTTGTGATAAGGAGCATTTTCAACATACTGGAAAAAAGTTTCCCATCCAAAATAAGAGATGATGACTGCAATTCCAACAAGTGATACAAAATTAAAAAGCTTTCTATTTAGCCTTGCCAGAGTCACTGTATCACCCTCATCACCCTCAATGTCAGGTCACTTTAGGCTGCTTTGCAGAGATTCTCTGGACAAAAAACTCTTTTCATAAAAGCAGCAAAGAATCCTGGGGCACCTTATAGACTAACAGACATTTTGCAGCATGAGCTTTCGTGGGTGAATACCCACTTCTTCGGATGCAAAAGATGTTTTGCATCCAAAGAAGTGGGTATTCACCCACGAAAGCTCATGCTGCAAAATGTCTGTTAGTCTATAAGGTGCCCCAGGATTCTTTGCTGCTTTTTTTACAGATCCAGACTAACACGGCTACCCCTCTGATACTTCTTTTCATAAAAGGCTTCTCATTGCCAAGAGGCCCGTTTCACCACTGGATCTAATCACGCCTGACACTTTATCCAGGGAATGAAAGATCTTACAGGACCTCTTCCTCTCAACAGCAATTTACAAAGGTGGCTTGCTTTATAAGATTAATTCATCAGGGTTCTCTTTGCAAGCTTCACTAGAGCATCTTTCAGTCCAACCAACTCAAGAGAGCATAGCTTGAGTTTTCAAAGTCATCTTTTTGGGGGTTAGTAATAAGTCAGCCAAAAGCAAGGTAGTGGAGGTGGGGTGGGAGGAAAGCCTTTTTCCAAACACTGAAATCTGGGATATTTACATCTTAGGGAGAGAGAAGGACATATATATTCAGATATTCTATTTTCCAAATGTCATTCAGGTGGCTGAAGTTAACTACAGGAATTTGTGTGGCCTCCCTCAGGGCAACTGAATTACCTTACCTGCAATTCTCTTCCTCTCTTCTCCCATCTGTTTGAAGTGCTACTGAGCTATACTGAAGGAGCTCAGCTAAATTCATAACTTTCTGATAGAGAGGAAGGAATGTTGAGTCCTGATACAGTGATTCCTCTCTTACGTTACAGGAGGTGCTACTTTTAACTAAGCCACCTCAGGATGGCTCCCCAGATCTTTAAATAGAGCCAAAAAGTAAGGTGAGGATAACAACAGAGGAAGGAGCAGCGATTAGCAAACAATTTAGTCAAACCAAAGAATTCACATCAGATCAATCAAAGGGCTCTTGTCTTCCACAAAGGCTATATTCTTACTAAATTGTAACTTTTATATATTTATCTACTTTCATTCTCAAAGAGCCGAAGCATTTTTACTCCAACTTTCCAAAAAGGAGACATTCACCTTTGGCAGAGACTAAGTATGGAAAATTTCAGTCAGAAAGGTGAGAGTTTCAGAAAGTTATAAGCAACTGAAAAGCAGAGCGTTAGAATGGAAATGCTGACACAGCCTTGGTTAGTGCGGTTGTTACAATTCCTGCTACAATCAATGCCAGTTTCTTCTCCTTCTCCTCACAAAGGTTCACCACTAAACTGCACTGAGGATCTGACAAGACTCGTATTCCAAGACTACACAAAGCTATATTTTTAACAGCAGCAATAATTTACAACTGTGGCTTATAGTCACCAAAATGCATCAAGTAGTTTGCCCATCCTTTTCCTAGCTACTAATTCAGGTCCTGACCCTGTATGTGCTTCAGGTTAAGCACATGCAAAAGTCTTTGCAGGATCATGGCCTTAGACTGTAAGCTCTTATGGGTAAGGAATCTCACTCCATTTGTGCTGCAAAACACAGTGTACATTTATAGAACTAAATAAATAGATACCCTCAAATTTCATTCACTGCCATATGTTGAACTTAAAAGAATCCATCTGTATATTTGTATGGCTTGTGGTAGCACAGTACATGAAGGCTAGCTGGACATGTGCAAAGAACTGCTTTTATAAGGTTAAATACCAGTTTTTCTCAAAACTCCTAATTATGCTTTTACTCCTTCTCCACTTCAAAAGCCCTTTAATGACATGGCCCAAGAGAAAAGCACAGTTCCATTCCTTATACTGAAACATGTGAGCCCAGTTGAAATGAAATCTTACCTATGCACCTAGGGACATGAACAGAATAGAATGGCGGACATGGAAGCTATACTATCTGTGTTATAACACAGCAATGTCAGTTTACTTCCAGTAGAATTCTTTTATCTCTTCCCATGCTGCTGTTGCTCATGAAGCATACTAGTATTATGCTGTAAGCTTCACCAAAAGCATCACCATGAGAATTATGTTAATAGTGGAAATGCTGTCCTAAGCCTAAGATCATAGAATCATAGACGATTAGGGTTGGAAGAGACCTCAGGAGGTCTTCTAGTCCAACCCCCTGCTCAAAGCAGGACCAACACCAACTAAATCATCCCAGCCAGGGCTTTGTCAAGCAGGGCCTTAAAAACCTCTAAGGAAGGAGATTCCACCACTTCCCTAGGTAACCCATTCCAGTGCTTCACCACCCTCCTCGTGAAATAGTGTTTCCTAATATCCAACCTAGACCTCCCACACTGCAACTTGAGACCATTGCCTCTTTTTCTGTCATCTGCCATCACTGAGAACAGCCGAGCGCCATCCTCTTTGGAACCCCCCTTCAGGTAGTTGAAGGCTACTATCAAATAAGGGGGAGGAATAGCTCAGTGGTTTGAGCATTGGCCTGCTAAACCCAGGGTGATGAGTTCAATCCTTGAGGGGGCCACTTAGGGATCTGGGTCAAAATCAGAACTTGGTCCTGCTAGTGAAGGCAGGGGACTGGACTCAATGACCTTTCCAAGTCCCTTCCAGTTCTATGAGATAGGCATATCTCCATATATNTCTTCTGCAGACTAAACAAGCCCAGTTCCCTCAGCCTCTCCTCATAAGTCATGTGCCCCAGCCCCCTAATCATTTTCGTTGCCCTCCGCTGGACTCTCTCCAATTTGTCCACATCCTTTCTGTAGTGGGGGTCCCAAAACTGGATGCAATACTCCAGATGGGGCCTCACGAAAAGAGGGGAATAATCACTTCCCTCGATCTGCTGGCAATGCTCCTACTAATGCAGCCCAATATGCCGTTAGCCTTCTTGGCAACAAGGGCACACTGACGACTCATATCCAGCTTCTCATCCACTGTAATACCCAGGTCCTTTTCTGCAGAACTGCTGCTTAGCCAGTCGGTCTCCAGCCTGTAGCGGTGCATGTGATTCTTCCATCCTAAGTGCAGAACTCTGCACTTGTCCTTGTTGAACCTCATCAGATTTCTTTTGCTTCAATCCTCCAATTATTTCTAGGTCACGCTGGACCCTATCCCTACCCTCCAGTGTATCTATCTCTCCCCCCAACTTAGTGTCATCTGCAAACTTGCTGAGGGTGCAATCTATCCCATCATCCAGATAATTAATAAACATATTGAACAAAACCGGCCCCAGGATCGACCCCTGGGGCACTCCACTTAATACCCGGCTGCCAACTAGACATGGAGCCATTGATCACTACCCATTGAGCCTGACAATCTAGCCAGCTTTCTATCCACCTTATAGTCCATTCATCCAATCCATACTTTTTTAACTTGCTGGCAAGAATACTGTGGGAGACCATATCAAAAGCTTGGCCAAAGTCAAGATATATCATGTCCACTGCTTTCCCCTTATCCAGAGAGCCAGTTATCTCATCATAGCAGGCAATCACATTGGTCAGGCATGACTTGCCCTTGGTGAATCCAGGTTGACTGTTCCTGATCACCTTCCTCTCCTCAGGGTGCTTCAAAATGGTTTCCTTAAGGACCTGCTCCATGATTTTTCCAGGGACTGAGGTGAGGCTGTAGTTCCCCGGATTCTCCTTCTTCCCCTTTTTAAAGGTGGGCACTATATTTGCCTTTTTCCAATCGTCCAGGACCTCCCCCGATCACCATAAGTTTTCAAAGATAATGGCCCATGGCTCTGCAATCACATCAGCCAATTCCCTCAGCACCCTTGGAAGCATTAGATCTGGACCCATGGACTTGTGCATGTCCAGCTTTTCTAAATAGCCCTTAGCCTGTTCTTTCACCACTTAGGGTTGCTTACCTCCTCCGCATACTGTGTTGCCCAGGACAGCAGTGTGGGAGCTGACCTTGTCTGTGAAGACCGAGGCAAAAAAAGCATTGAGTACTTCAGCTTTTTCCACATCATCTGTCTCTATGTTGCCTCCCCCATTCATTAAGGGTCCCACATTTTCCCTGAACTTTTTCTTGTTGCTAACATACCTGTAGAAACTCTTCTTGTTACCCTTCACATCCCTTGCTAGCTGCAACTCCAGTTGTGTTTTGGCCTTCCTGATTACACTTCTGCATGCTTGAGCAATATTTTTATACTCCTCCCTAGTCATCTGACCAAGTTTCCACTTCTTGTAAGCTTCCTTTCTGTGTTTAAAATCACCGAAGATTTCCCTGTTAAGCCAAGCTCGTCGCCTGCCATATTTGCTATTCTTTCTGCACATCGGGATGGTTTGTCCCTGCGCCCTCAATAAGGCTTCTTTAAAATACAGCCAGCTTTCCTGGACTCCTTTCCCCCTCATATTAACCTCCCCGGGGATCCTGCCCATCAGTTCCCTAAGTGAGTCAAAGTCTGCTTTTCTGAAGTCCAGGGTCCGTATTTTGCTACTCTCCTTTCTTCCTTTTGTCAGGATCCTGAACTCAACCATCTCATGGTCACTGCTGCCCAGGTTGCCACCCACTTCTACTTCCCCTAAGAATTCTTCTCTGTTTATAAGCAGCAGGTCAAGAGGAGAATGGCCCCTGGTTGGTTCCTCCAGTAGTTACCCCAGGAAGTTGTCCCCAACACTCTCCAAAAACTTCCTGGATTGTCTGTGCACTTCTGTATTGTCTCTCAGCAGATGTCAGATGGCTATATGCTAAGAGTGCTCCAACATAAAATAGCCCTCCAGTAATGGAAAACAGCTTCCACGATTGACTATCATTTCTGTTTCTTTGGATGAGATTTTCTAACTCCTGCTCCTCACAATGTCTGCTTTCTTCTCTGACCTCGATCCATAACTTATGTTCCAGCAATTCCAGCTGTCAAAGAGTGGGCCCAGATAACAGCTTTTCTTTTCCCCCCACTCAAAGTGTCATAAAACCTACTGGAAGTCTTACCCACAAAGAAAATTGGTCCATCCATCTCTGACACCTCTAGCATTGTGATGAGCTAAATCTTTAAAACCCTTTGTAGTCAGACACATAACAGTAGACACTACTAGCCTCTTCTGTCTTTTGCTTATGTTAAAAAGTTAAGCTAAGCATACTCACCGGACAGTTTCGCAGGTCTCCCATGGTGCTGGCGTTCTGTAGTAACTCTCCAAACATATCTGGAGTGGGTTTCTCTCGTCTCTCCAGCATGCAAATAGCTTGATTGCTTCAGTTCGAGGAGAGCATGGATGAGAAAAGTTTATTTAAAAAGTTGAACAACTACACATTTTCATTTAGCATTTATGCCACAATTAGAAAGCTGAGAAAGTAAAAACAGTTATGTTGTAATTGCTTATTTTTGCAATTAATTTTTATTTATTTTGAAAATATGTAAATGTGTAAAAAAACAAGTTTCAGTAGTGGATTCGTGCATTTTCTGTGACTATGTTGCAGAAAGAAAATGGGAAGTTTAAAGAGAGATGACAGACAATTCAAGTTTGGTCTCAAATTTGAGATTTTAAGACAAAACTTAACAGAAATGTTTCAAGGAATATTTAACTTCCAATTAAAACACATTTTTACAGCAAATAAGTGCTTCCCTACAGAATTTGCAACCCAACCACAGCAGCACTATGCTGTTGCACAAGACCGTATATAGGTGAAATCTTATAGATGAAATTATAAGCAACAGTGAAGCAGACATTTAATTGCACTGTCCAAGTTGAAAAATTGCAAAAAGGAAACAAACAGCATTAGTGGAAAAAAGTAAATTATATTTTAAAGTTAACAGTTTTAGTATAAGCAACGTACATAAAGAACGTACATAAACACAGCATGATTTTTATGTTCATCGTGTTCCTTGAAACGCTACAGTCCCAAATAAAATGTTTAATCTCATTTGAAATTCTTATGACAAACATTAAATATTAATATTTTAAGTTAATAAAACCATTCAGATAAACAATGTCAGCCAGAAAGTTCACCTAAATGGTAGCAGCCACAAGGGGGATGCTCACAACCCTTTTGATATACTATCCATCATAATTTCACTCCTCCACTGCACGGCTTTTATCCTGGGCAGCAGGTGGGCAGTTAATTTATTTCCATCTCAATCAGGATTTCGAAAATAGATGGTAGCCTCAGCCTTTTATCATCTCTGGTCAGTTTCTTGTGGGCAATCATTTGTGTCACCAGCATTTGGAGAAAGGAAAACGTGCTATTTTCCTAAACATGTATTCAACAGAATTGTTTTTGCGAACATGTATTCAAATTTTCAAAGTTTCCTAAACATTTTCAAAGTTTCCTAAACATGTATTCAACAGAATTGTATTTGCGAACAGGGGCTGCTAACAGGGAGTTTCGCAAGGGAGTTTAGAAGGGGAGTGGGAAGGGAGTGGGAGCCCCTCGCCGGCCGTAACCCCTTCCCCGTGGCCCCCCCCTAGAACCTATAAACCGAACCACATTCCAAAACCCCTTCCTGTAAACCGCCCTTCCACTAACTAGGAGACAATGCAAGCAGAAGCCCAGCAGCAGAGTGGGGGCTTTCCAGTTTATTGCACTGAGTGTTGCATGTATGATTACCTGCCCCGTGGGCGGGTGGCGTATGTGTGCATTCGGTGCAAGGAGCTCCTGGCCCTCAGAGACCATGTACGGGCTTTGGAGGCCAGGGTGGCGGAACTGGAGGAGCTGAGAGAGGCAGAGAGGTATGTTGATGAGGCTTTCCGGGACATTGTAGAATTGTCCCACCTCCGCTCAGACAGCTCCTGTGCTGTTGAGGAGGAAGAACGGCCCAGGGAAGTAGAGCAGTCAATGGGAGCAGAGGGAAACCTTCCCGTAGTTGGGACCCTCCTTCCAGATGGTGCTGGGGTTGCCTCTCGCACTGAGGTTGCCTCTCCGGGGGAGGGAACTCCAGTTTCTAGGAAAAGGCAGGTGTTAGTAATGGGAGATTCGATTATTAGAAATGTAGATAGCTGGGTCTGTGATGACCGGGAGAACCGTATGGTGACTTGCCTGCCTGGTGCGAAGGTTGCGGATCTCTCGAGGCATCTAGATAGACTTATGTGTAGTGCTGGGGAGGAGCCGGTGGTCGTGGTACATGTAGGTACCAATGACATAGGGAAGGGTAGGAGAGATGTCCTGGAAGCCAAATTTAGGCTGCTAGGGAAGAGACTGAAATCCAGGACCTCTATGGTGGCATTTTCAGAAATGCTCCCAGTTCCACGCGCAGGGCCAGGGAGGCAGGCAGAGCTTCAGAGTCTCAATGCGTGGATGAGACGATGGTGTAGAGAGGAGGGGTTCACGTTCATTAGGAACTGGGGAAACTTCTGGGATGGGGGGAGCCTATACAGGAGAGATGGGCTCCACCTAAACCAAAGTGGAACCAGACTGCTGGCACTAAACATTAAAAAGGTTGTAGAGCAGTTTTTAAACTAGGAGATGGGGGAAAGCCGACTGCTGCAGAGGAGCGTGTGGATCGGACACAGACTTCTCTTAGGGGAGAGTCTGATGATAGAGAATCTCCAGGTTATAGTCAGGAGCAGAGGACTGAAAAGTATAATGTAAGGGCCGGATCAGATGATAAACAGTCACATAAAAAAGAATCTGGCACATCAGAAGAAGGCAGGCTAGTAAACAGGGACAAGTTTTTAAAGTGCTTGTACACAAATGCCAGAAGTCTAAATAATAAGATGGGTGAACTAGAGTGCCTTGTGATAAAGGAGGATATAGATATAATAGGCATCACAGAAACCTGGTGGACTGAGAGCAATCAATGGGACACAATCATTCCGGGGTACAAAATATATCGGAAGGACAGAACAGGCCGTGCAGGGGGAGGAGTGGCACTATATGTGAAAGAAAGTGTAGATTCAAATGAAGTAAAAATCTTAAGCGAATCCACATGTTCCATAGAGTCTCTATGGATAGAAATTTCATGCTCTAGTAAAAATATAACATTAGGGATCTATTATCGACCACCTGACCAGGACAGTAATAGTGATGATGAAATGCTAAGGGAAATTAGAGAGGCTATCAAAATTAAGAACCCAATAATAGTGGGGGATTTCAATTATCCCCATATTGACTGGGAACATTTCACTTCAGGACGAAATGCAGAGATAAAATTTCTCGATACTTTAAATGACTGCTTCATGGAGCAGCTGGTACGGGAACCCACAAGGGGAGAGGCAACTCTAGATTTAATCCTGAGTGGAGCGCAGGAGCTGGTCCAAGAGGTAACTATAGCAGGACCGCTTGGAAATAGTGACCATAATACAATAGCATTCAACATCCCTGTGGTGGGAAGAACACCTCAACTGCCCAACACTGTGGCATTTAATTTCAAAAGGGGGAACTATACAAAAATGAGGGGGTTAGTTAGACAAAAGTTAAAAGGTACAGTGACTAAAGTGAAATCCCTGCAAGTTGCATGGGCCCTTTTTAAAGACACCATAATAGAGGCCCAACTTCAATGTATACCCCAAATTAAGAAAAACAGTAAAAGAACTAAAAAAGAGCCACCGTGGCTTAACAACCATGTAAAAGAAGCAGTGAGAGATAAAAAGACTTCCTTTAAAAAGTGGAAGTCAAATCCTAGTGAGGCAAATAGAAAGGAGCACAAACACTGCCAACTTAAGTGCAAGAGTGTAATAAGAAAAGCCAAAGAGGAGTTTGAAGAACGGCTAGCCAAAAACTCCAAAGGTAATAACAAAATGTTTTTTAAGTACATCAGAAGCAGGAAGCCTGCTAAACAACCAGTGGGGCCCCTTGATGATCAAAATACAAAAGGAGCGCTTAAAGATGATAAAGTCATTGCGGAGAAACTAAATGGATTCTTTGCTTCAGTCTTCACGGCTGAGGATGTTAGGGAGATTCCCCAACCTGAGCTGGCTTTTGTAGGTGACAAATCTGAGGAACTGTCACAGATTGAAGTGTCACTAGAGGAGGTTTTGGAATTAATTGATAAACTCAACATTAACAAGTCACCGGGACCAGATGGCATTCACCCAAGAGTTCTGAAAGAACTCAAATGTGAAGTTGCGGAACTATTAACTAAGGTTTGTAACCTGTCCTTTAAATCGGCTTCGGTACCCAATGACTGGAAGTTAGCTAATGTAACGCCAATATTTAAAAAGGGCTCTAGGGGTGATCCCGGCAATTACAGACCGGTAAGTCTAACGTCGGTACCGGGCAAATTAGTTGAAACAATAGTAAAGAATAAAATTGTCAGACACATAGAAAAACATAAACTCTTGAGCAAGAGTCAACATGGTTTCTGTAAAGGGAAATCGTGTCTTACTAATCTATTAGAGTTCTTTGAAGGGGTCAACAAACATGTGGACAAGGGGGATCCGGTGGACATAGTGTACTTAGATTTCCAGAAAGCCTTTGACAAGGTCCCTCACCAAAGGCTCCTACGTAAATTAAGCTGTCATGGGATAAAAGGGAAGGTCCTTTCATGGATTGAGAACTGGTTAAAGGACAGGGAACAAAGGGTAGGAATTAATGGTAAATTCTCAGAATGGAGAGAGGTAACTAGTGGTGTTCCCCAAGGGTCAGTCCTAGGACCAATCCTATTCAATTTATTCATAAATGATCTGGAGAAAGGGGTAAACAGTGAGGTGGCAAAGTTTGCAGATGATACTAAACTACTCAAGATAGTTAAGACCAAAGCAGATTGTGAAGAACTTCAAAAAGATCTCACAAAACTAAGTGATTGGGCAACAAAATGGCAAATGAAATTTAATGTGGATAAATGTAAAGTAATGCACATTGGAAAAAATAACCCCAACTATACATACAACATGATGGGGGCTAATTTAGCTACAACGAGTCAGGAAAAAGATCTTGGCGTCATTGTGGATAGTTCTCTAAAGATGTCCACGCAGTGTGCAGAGGCGGTCAAAAAAGCAAACAGGATGTTAGGAATCAT
This sequence comes from Platysternon megacephalum, assembly GCA_003942145.1. Classification (NCBI taxonomy): domain Eukaryota; kingdom Metazoa; phylum Chordata; order Testudines; family Platysternidae; genus Platysternon; species Platysternon megacephalum. The sequence goes on along the minus strand of QXTE01000148.1, from coordinate 1,620,191 downwards.
TAAAAAGGGGATAGAGAATAAGACAGAGAATATATTATTGCCCTTATATAAATCCATGGTACGCCCACATCTCGAATACTGTGTACAGATGTGGTCTCCTCACCTCAAAAAGGATATTCTAGCACTAGAAAAGGTTCAGAAAAGGGCAACTAAAATGATTAGGGGTTTAGAGAGGGTCCCATACGAGGAGAGATTAGAGAGGCTGGGACTCTTCGGCTTGGAAAAGAGAAGACTAAGGGGGGACATGATAGAGGTATATAAAATCATGAGTGATGTTGAGAAAGTGGATAAGGAAAAGTTATTTACTTATTCCCATAATACAAGAACTAGGGGTCACCAAATGAAATTAATAGGCAGCAGGTTTAAAACAAATAAAAGGAAGTTCTTCTTCACGCAGCGCACAGTCAACTTGTGGAACTCCTTACCTGAGGAGGTTGTGAAGGCTAGGACTATAACAATGTTTAAAAGGGGACTGGATAAATTCATGGTGGCAAAGTCCATAAATGGCTATTAGCCAGGATGGGTAAGAATGGTGTCCCTGGCCTCTGTTCGTCAGAGGATGGAGATGGATGGCAGGAGAGAGATCACTTGATCATTGCCTGTTAGGTTCACTCCCTCTGGGGCACCTGGCATTGGCCACTGTCGGTGGACAGATACTGGGCTAGATGGACCTTTGGTCTGACCCGGTACGGCCATTCTTATGTTAGATGGCTGGAGCCAAGACTTCATGCATTTTTTTCTTTATTTATTTGGAGCAAATATTTTTAGCTATTATTTTTATTCATTCATTCATTCCTTTAGTTTCCTTTTCATTGTAGTCTGTATGTTATATCATCATCATGACACTAAACTATAACTGATTTACCAAGAGAGGATAAGAGGAACACTTAAAGGCCTCTAGATTTTTAGCTCTATTTATTATATAGAATAATGTGTACATAATTTATTTTCTTGCTCTCAGGATAAGACATCTGATTGAATTAAGTCTAAAGTGTTTTCTTATAGTTCCAAGAGAACGTGCCAAAGTAGGAATGATGCTGATAACTTACGTTGTCTACTTATTTAAGCAGTTATCTGTGAAGTGGTTTTCATCTAGAGGGCTAAGAAGAACAAGTAAACTAGTGTTTAACAATTCAGTGCACCTTCTATGGGCTTAACAAGTGGATATTTCCCCTTTTTAGGGCTTCCTTATGGCTGATATTGCTTTGAGTGTATTTGTTGATCAAATAACTACCGTATATACTCGTTCATAAGCCGAATATTTTTGGTAAAAAAATGACGCATCAAAGAGCGGGGGTCGGCTTATAAACGGGTCTTCACCAAAATCTGATGATTTTAAACTCTATGGAATCACTGAATTGAATATCTAATACGTTGTTTTGATTACCTGGAGCGTCTGGAGGGAGGGAGTCCCGCGGCTCCCTGTGGCCGCGGTTTGCCATTCCCAGCCAATGGCTGGGAACGGCAAACCGCGGACACTGGGAGCTGAGGGGCTCCGTGCCTGTGAACGCTCCAGGTAAACAAAACGTCCAGGCCCACCAGCGGCTTACCCTAACGGGCCAGGAGCCGAAGTTTGCCAACCCCTGAAATATAGGGTTGGCTTATGAAAGAGTCATACAGTTTTTGCTATTTTTACCTAACCGTCTTGGGGGGTCGGCTTATAAACGAATGGGCTAATGAACGAGTATGTACGGTAATTAGCCAGAAAACTCGTTTGGGGGATTTTTTAAAAATTATTGATTGTTTTATGTGCTCCTGACAGTCAGGCTTCCACTGTTCAATACTGACAGCTCTTAGCTAACTTCATGTGCAGAAACAGCATGAAGCTGCTGTGTGAAGCTAAAAGTTAAAAACAATAACTCTCGGTTTTCCACTTAAATATTTACTGATACATCCTAGTCTAAATGTAGAACTAGGATTTTACAGGTAAATCTCTGTTTAAACTGAAAGCCCTATAATGAGATTGTAATACTGTTAGGAACCAAGATAAAGTAGCTTTGCAGCAGAAACAGTGTTGAAAGAATCTGACAGGAAGGATTTCATGCATATGAACCACAGAAATGCTAATTTAAAAAAATTGGTTTAATGCTCATGAAAGTGAACCTGAACTACCCTTTGATATTTCAGTTCAGCCCACCACACAGTTCTACCACTGCAATTCAATCTTGGCCTGCTCTTTTCTGTTCCAGTTCTGGGCACCACAGCTGTCAATGTTCTTCAGCCCTGAACTATAGCACTACTCCTTTCCAGTCTTGTTCCTTAACACAGCTCTTCAAGTACCTGTTTCTCTGTTCTAGGTAACTCCCTGCCATAAACAGTCCTCTATCTCTACAGCTCTGTCAATGCACCTAAATTCTTGATCTGTATCTACCCTCCATCCTAATCTTCTGTCCCACAGAAGCCTTATGTTCCAGACCACAGCTATCCTACGCCTCCACCAATAATGAGCAATGTTCTGTATGTTGAATTATGTGACAGTGGAGAAAAATACCATGACCAAGGTGCTACTGTAAACAAGGTAAACTCTTTTTCCATATAAAACCCCAGACTCACCAGAGTGAAGTGGTGGAGATGTAATGTACCATCTGGATAAAAGGCAGAGGGTCAGAAGTGGCACCACAGCTAGTACAGACACACTAAAACAGGAAGGGAAAGTAATACCATGAAAAGGCTAAACTGATGAGTCCATGTCACGTATTGCTGTGCCTAGGGTTGCCACCTTTCTAACTGCTGGTAAACGAAACTCCGAGGGCCTGTCCCCGCGCACCTCTTCCCCCCGCCAGGCTCCATCCTTGTCGCGCTCTCCTCTCCCCTCTCCCCATGTCACTCGCTGGATCCTGTCAAGGAGCCTGGCTGCAGGTAGGAGGCAGCCCCAGCTGAGCAGGGACTGGCACGGGTTAATGACCCAGGGCGTCCCCCCACCCTGGGATAAATTAGGGTTGCCAGGTCCCCAAAAACCAGACACCTGGCAACCCTAAATGGCACCCGGACACAGAAGCCAAAAACTAGACTGTCCAGGTAAAAACCGGATGGGTGGCAATCCTAGCTGTGCCTGTCCGACATTTCTTCAGACATGATGCCAGATTTCTCAGGAACTAAACCTAAATGGGGAGTGGGTGCTTTGTGTAAAAAGATACCACTATCTCACCTGTTCAAACAAGGTCATTGCAAACTTCTGGTGAGAAATGCAGTGCTGAGCAGTGCAGATGTCCTCTTTTGACTCATCCGCAATGTGGAAATGAATCCGCATCAAGAGATTCTCCTATCCCGAAAGGAGGAAAAAAGTGAAAAGTTGATCATTTGTAATGTAGACAAACGAAAATGAATTACACATAATTCACTACAGTACCTCAGAAATACTAAAATAAATAATGCTGTGTTAAAAGTGACATTTTACAATAAGATGGAGTGCTCTTGCCAACATTCTAAATTCATTTAGGAACTAAAGAGATTGGCATTTCATTGATATTAAACAAAATAGCTACCGTGTACGTTATCTGGAATGCTACACCAATTAACCTTTTTATTTATTTACTAGCCTATCTGCAGGTTCTATCATTATTTGTTCTGACAAATTCTCAAATGTCAGTGGGTTTGGCTTAAGTGCAATGGGCACAGCAGCTCTGTGGTGTTTAAACAGTGGGCTGACACTGTCTGGAAAACAACAACCTAACTGCAGGCTCATGATCCTGGAGTAACGTCTTATTAATTATTGTATAATCAATGGATTTTACACTGTGCACCCAAAACTCTGTATGAAGGGGAACTTTATAACATGAACGAAGAGCTAGACAACTAATGGAGAGGCAGATGAAATTCTGCAAGAAGCAAGAGTACTGAACACAATCTGTCTGACGAGCACTGATACCTAGAGGTTATTTCAGACAACTCCCTCCGTTCTCTGCATCCTAGAAGCTCTTGTTTCAGGATCCCTCCCAATACGTCAACATGGATTTTTGTTAAGAAGGCCACAGATACCTCTATTAGTATTCTTTTAACTATTTAACTTGACCAGCCTGGACAGACAGAAGAAAGGCCACAGGGGACTCGGTATCTGGACACAGATTAAGCATTAGGCACAGACTCCCCAATTCAGGCTGCTATCTTGTGCTGCAGGAACGAAGCATTCATTTCCCCTCAACCCCAAAGGCAAGTCTATGTCTACACTGCACTTTCATCGCTAAAACTTTTGTTCCTCAAGGGTGTGAAAAAACACCCCCTAAACCCCGGACAAAAGTTTTAATGCCGAAAAGCGCCGGTGTGGACACCACTTCGTCAACGGGAAACGCTCTCCCACCGCTCATTGGGGGTGGTTTTAGTTTCTCATCAGGAGAGCTCTCTCCTGGAGATAAAAAGCAGCTACATTGCGTACCTAACAATGGCACGGCTGTAGTGGCACAGCCACACCGTTGTAAGGTGTGCAGTGTATACATAGCCTAAGTCTCTAGTCCTTACGGTTGCAAAGAAAACCTTGAAAAGGTTAACTGAGTGCAAAGCAATGGAGTGATGTCTGCCCTAGGGCTTGTCCACACAGGAAAGTTTTATCAGTTATACTACTATAATTACACCAGTATATTTAAACTGACATCAGCATCAATGTGGACACCCTTATTGCAGCATAAGGGTATGTCTACGGGCATGGCTACACTTGCAAATGTAGAGCACTTGGAGTTAAACCAGCCTTCGTAGAGCGCAGTAGGGAAAGTGCTGCAGTCTGTCCACACTGACAGCTGCAAGCGCACTGGCGTGTCCACATTTGTGGCACTTGCAGCAGCATTGGGAGCGGTGCATTGTGGGCAGCTATCCCACAGAGCACCTCCTCCCATTCTGGTGCTGTGGCTTGTGGGAAGGGGGCGGGGCATTCTGGGTCCTGTCCCAACGCCCCGTGATGCATCGGTTCGCATCCCAGCAATCCCTCTGCTTCCGTCCACAATTGGCGCCATCTTTCAACATTTTTTGTACTGCGCGCTCTGTCTTCCCTTTCAGTCTGCGGGAATGGAACATGAACTGCTGAGAAATATGCTGACAAGTCTCGCCAGCACATCACATTTGGCAGTCAGGTTACTCCTTAAGATCCAAAGTGACAGCGAGGACTCCGACGATATCGACTCTAGTAACGCATACGACACGAGATTGCTTGTGGCATTCATGAACATGCTCACCACTGTGGAACGGCGCTTTTGGGCTCGGGAAACAAGCACTGAGTGGTGGGATCACATCGTCATGCAAGTCTGGGATGACGAGCAGTGGCTGCAGAACTTTTGCATGAGAAAAGCCACTTTCATGGGACTGTGTGAGGGGCTCGCCCCCACCCTGCGGCGCAAGGACATGAGATTGAAAGCTGCCCTGATGGTGGAGAAGCGGGTGGCTATTGCAACCTGGAAGCTGGCAACTCCAGACAGCTACCAGTTTGCTAACCAGTTTGGAGTGGGAAAGTCGACCGTTGGAATTGTGTTGATGCAAGTTTGCAGGGCCATTAATCGCATCCTGCTCAGAAGAACCGTGACTCTGGGTAACGTGCAGGACATTAGGGCTGGCTTTGCACAAATGGGTTTCCCTAACTGCAGAGGGGAAATAGATGGGACGCATATTCCAATACTGGCACCAGCCCACCTAGCCTCCAAGTACGTTAATCGGAAGGGCTATTTCTCTATGGTTCTTCAGGTGCTTGTGGATCACCGTGGGCGTTTCATTGACATTAATGCAGGCTGGCCTGGAAAGGTGCATGACGCACGCATCTTTCAGAACACTGGCCTGTTCAGGAAGCTGCAAGCCGGGACTTTTTTCCTAGACCAGAAGATCACCGTAGGGGAAGTCGAAATGCCCATTGTGATCCTTGGAGGCCCTGCTTACCCTTTAATGCCATGGCTCATGAAACCCTACACAGGGAGCCTTGACAGCAGCAAGGAGCGGTTCAACAACAGGCTGAGCCGGTGCAGAATGACAGTGGAGTGTGCTTTTGTCCATTTAAAGGGCCGCTGGCTCTCTCTGTATGGGAAGCTGGACCTGGCTGATAACAGCATTCCCGCGGTTATATCCGCGTGCTGTACCCTCCATAACATTTGTGAAGGGAAGGGTGAAAGATTCACTAGGGCATGGAACTCGGAGGTTCAACATCTGGAGGCTGAATTTGAACAGCCAGAGAGCAGTGCTATTAGAGGGGCCCAGCATGGGGCTGCAAGGATTAGGGATGCCTTGAGGGAGCAATTTGAGGCTGAAAGCCACCAGTAATGTCTGGTGCCCTGCACGGGAGTGAAGTGCAGTGGTTCCAATGTTAGTAGGAATCTGTGTTTGCTACATATGATACACTGACTTGCAGTGCCTGTTGCGTTCCTGGGCTAAGGTATCTTCTACGTTATGCAATAATAAAGAATGTTTTCAAAGCAAAAAAATCCATTTATTGAAAAGAAACACAACTGCTTGGGAAACAGAAAGGGCAAGGGGGTGGGGTGGGGAACGGTACAATCACAGGTTTGCGTATGTCCTGTTATCATACTCAGCCTTCCTGTTTGGAGTGCTGCACTTCAGGATGGCTATACTGCATGGTGATGGGGGATGAGTGCAGTGGGTAAGGGTCGTGGTTTTCAGGGCTGGGTAGTGAAGCTACAGGTGTTGGAGGCAGCTGGTGGCGATAAGAACCCGGATGTTGGGGAAAGTGGGTTGGAGGGGACATGGGGGCACAAGGGAAAGAGTTTTGGGACAAGGGCTGCGGGGGGCGGGGGGGCGGGCGCGGTAGTGCACCGCCTGCATGGCTACGAGCGCCTGGATTGAGTCCGCTTGGTGCTCCATGATGCTTATCAGCCGCTCTGTGCTTTGGTGCCAGCGATCCGCATTCTGCTGGCGGACCCTCTTTTCACTCTTCCGCCACACCTGCACTTTTNTAGGGCTGGCTTTGCACAAATGGGTTTCCCTAACTGCAGAGGGGAAATAGATGGGACGCATATTCCAATACTGGCACCAGCCCACCTAGCCTCCAAGTACGTTAATCGGAAGGGCTATTTCTCTATGGTTCTTCAGGTGCTTGTGGATCACCGTGGGCGTTTCATTGACATTAATGCAGGCTGGCCTGGAAAGGTGCATGACGCACGCATCTTTCAGAACACTGGCCTGTTCAGGAAGCTGCAAGCCGGGACTTTTTTCCTAGACCAGAAGATCACCGTAGGGGAAGTCGAAATGCCCATTGTGATCCTTGGAGGCCCTGCTTACCCTTTAATGCCATGGCTCATGAAACCCTACACAGGGAGCCTTGACAGCAGCAAGGAGCGGTTCAACAACAGGCTGAGCCGGTGCAGAATGACAGTGGAGTGTGCTTTTGTCCATTTAAAGGGCCGCTGGCTCTCTCTGTATGGGAAGCTGGACCTGGCTGATAACAGCATTCCCGCGGTTATATCCGCGTGCTGTACCCTCCATAACATTTGTGAAGGGAAGGGTGAAAGATTCACTAGGGCATGGAACTCGGAGGTTCAACATCTGGAGGCTGAATTTGAACAGCCAGAGAGCAGTGCTATTAGAGGGGCCCAGCATGGGGCTGCAAGGATTAGGGATGCCTTGAGGGAGCAATTTGAGGCTGAAAGCCACCAGTAATGTCTGGTGCCCTGCACGGGAGTGAAGTGCAGTGGTTCCAATGTTAGTAGGAATCTGTGTTTGCTACATATGATACACTGACTTGCAGTGCCTGTTGCGTTCCTGGGCTAAGGTATCTTCTACGTTATGCAATAATAAAGAATGTTTTCAAAGCAAAAAAATCCATTTATTGAAAAGAAACACAACTGCTTGGGAAACAGAAAGGGCAAGGGGGTGGGGTGGGGAACGGTACAATCACAGGTTTGCGTATGTCCTGTTATCATACTCAGCCTTCCTGTTTGGAGTGCTGCACTTCAGGATGGCTATACTGCATGGTGATGGGGGATGAGTGCAGTGGGTAAGGGTCGTGGTTTTCAGGGCTGGGTAGTGAAGCTACAGGTGTTGGAGGCAGCTGGTGGCGATAAGAACCCGGATGTTGGGGAAAGTGGGTTGGAGGGGACATGGGGGCACAAGGGAAAGAGTTTTGGGACAAGGGCTGCGGGGGGCGGGGGGGCGGGCGCGGTAGTGCACCGCCTGCATGGCTACGAGCGCCTGGATTGAGTCCGCTTGGTGCTCCATGATGCTTATCAGCCGCTCTGTGCTTTGGTGCCAGCGATCCGCATTCTGCTGGCGGACCCTCTTTTCACTCTTCCGCCACACCTGCACTTTTTGATTTTCATTAAGGGACTGTTGCATGACTTCATGCAGCATGTCCTCTTTGCTTCTACGTGGCCTCTTCCTGATTCTTTGCAGCATCTCAGCCGGTGATAACACGGACGGCTGAGATCTCAAGGTTGCATCTGTAAAGGCAAAATGCAACACTTAACAGAGGCAGCATTGTTCACACCAGACAGAACAATGATTCCCCTGTACTTAAGGAGGGCAAGCACAGTCTACACAATAGCATAATTTGCCCGTCCCAAAGCGAGCGCACATATCCCACGGGAACCCCAAAATGGTGAGTAAGCACAGGGTCAAGGGGGACTGATTGTTTCATGGCTGTACTGTCCTCTGGGTTTCTGTGCCTTGGGGAGAGCCAACAGCTACAGGGGGCCCCTATGCTGAACACTGTCCCCACATTTTCCACAGGAGTTCGTCCTGGAAGATATCTCGCTGCTGAGGGTGACCTGGGAAGCAAGGGAGGGTCTTCTACTACAATGCGGCTTCCGCCCTGGCCCATATGCAGCTTGCATGTGTGCAACAATGGTCCCCCCACCCCTCACGGCACAGTGGCGTGGACATGTTAGCCTGACTGGGACAAGGACCACAGTGGCCCCACGAAACCTGCGCAAGCGCATTGCCCAAGTTCTGGATGAGACCTTTGAAGAGATCACTGAGGCCAATTACCGCGATGTGAGAGAGCACATCAATGCCCTATTCTGCATCTAGGTGTGCACACAGCCCTAACCCTCCTCGCCCCAAGAGCCCGCACCGAATAACTTCCTTCCCAAAATAAAAGCCGCTTACCGGGAGCCTCCTGTGGTGTTTGTCCTTCCCCAAGCACCGGCCGCTGCGACTGACTACCTTCCGCCTGGCTTGAGAACAGCTCCTGGCTGCATGCATCTAGGGATGCCGGGGTGTCCTTCCTCCTCCTCAGCATCCTCGCTCCCGCTTTGCTCCTCCTCCTCCTGCCTTGTTGGACTGTGCTCTGAAGTGTCCATGGTGGTACTCAGATTGGAGGTGGGGTCGCCCCCAAGTATCGCGTCCATATCTTTGTAAAAACGGCAGGTTGCGGGGGCAGCACCGGAGCGGCTGTTTGCTTTGCAGGCTTTGCGGTAGGAATTCCACAGCTCCTTCACTTTAACCCTGCACTGCAGTGAGTCCTGGTCATGGCCCTTTTCCATCCTGTCCCTTGACATCTGCCTGAAGGTATCGTAATTCCTACGGCTGGAGCACAGCTGCGACTGGACAGCTTCCTCCCCCAAAACACTGATGAGGTCCAGCACCTCGCCATTGCTTCATATTGGGGATCGCCTGGCGCGTGGAGGCATGGTCACCTGGAAAGATTCGCTGAGAGCACTCCACGCCTGGCTGAGCAAACAGGAAGGGGATTTTCAAAATTCCCAGAGAATTTAAAGGGTGGGTCTGACGGTTAGTCACCTGAGGGCAGGGCAGTAGAGTTCAAAGTGATGACCAGAGTGGCTAGAACAGGCATTGTGGGACACTTCTGGAGGCCAATCAGAGCCACGGCGCTTCATCAGGGGTGCATCAAACGTTATTCCACTCGCCGAAGTGGAGTACCAGGAGTGCTCTACGTGCCTTGCCAGTGTGGACGTGTCGTGAGTTAGAGCGCACTGGGCTGCTTTAATGCGCTCTAACTCGCAAGTGTAGCCATGCCCTATACTACATTACAGCTACGGTGCTGCAGTTGTGCCGCTGTAGCACCATACTGTAGGTGCTTCCTACATCGAAAGAAGTAGTTTTTCCCATCGATATAGTAAATCTGCCTCTCCAAGATGCGGTAGCTAGGTCAGCAGAAGAACTCTTCTGTCAACCAAGAGCTTGCCTACACTTTAATGCTACAGCAGCACAGCTGCGTTGCTGTAGCTCTTCAGTGTAGATACTGCCTAGGGCAGGGGTCCCCAACGCGGTGCCCGCGGGTGCCAATGCGCCCTCCGGGGGGGTGTAAGCGCGCCCGCGGAGCCCTCGGGGTTTTTTCTTTCTTTTTTTTTTTTTGCTCCGCCGGCAGCGCTGGTCGCCCGCCGGCAGTGCTCGGGGTGTTTTTTTGTTTGTTTTGTTTTTGCTCCGCCAGGAGCGCTCGTTTTTTTTTTTTTTTGGCGCCCGCCAGAAGGAAAAGGTTGGGGACCACTGGCCTAGGGTGATGGGAGGGACTCTCCCCTCAGTGTAGGTAATCCACCTCCCACAGAGTGGTAGCTAGGTCAATGGCGAACTCCTGTGCCCGATCCTGTGGGAGGCTCTCTTTGAACTTGCCGATGGAATCCCACAGGTTGAAATTGTATCCGCCAAGTAGGGCCTGATGGTTAGAGACCCTAAATTGGAGGCTTGCTGTGGAATAATTTTTTCTGCCAAATAAGTCTAACCTCTTGGCATCTTTATATTTGAGGGTGCCACTCACCTGTCCCTGACTGTCTCTTTAGTTGATGGCAGACACGACCAGGGACCCTGCAAGAGGGTGCATGTATAGGAGGTTTTGGAATTAATTGATAAACTCAACATTAACAAGTCACCGGGACCAGATGGCATTCACCCAAGAGTTCTGAAAGAACTCAAATGTGAAGTTGCGGAACTATTAACTAAGGTTTGTAACCTGTCCTTTAAATCGGCTTCGGTACTCAATGACTGGAAATTAGCTAATGTAACGCCAATATTTAAAAAGGGCTCTAGGGGTGATCCCGGCAATTACAGACCAGTAAGTCTAACATCGGTACCGGGCAAATTAGTTGAAACAATAGTAAAGAATAAAATTGTCAGACACATAGAAAAACAAACTCTTGAGCAAGAGTCAACATGGTTTCTGTAAAGGGGAATCGTGTCTTACTAATCTATTAGAGTTCTTTGAAGGGGTCAACAAACATGTGGACAAGGGGGATCCGGTGGACATAGTGTACTTAGATTTCCAGAAAGCCTTTGACAAGGTCCCTCACCAAAGGCTCCTACGTAAATTAAGCTGTCATGGGATAAAAGGGAAGGTCCTTTCATGGATTGAGAACTGGTTAAAGGACAGGGAACAAAGGGTAGGAATTAATGGTAAATTCTCAGAATGGAGAGAGGTAACTAGTGGTGTTCCCCAAGGGTCAGTCCTAGGACCAATCCTATTCAATTTATTCATAAATGATCTGGAGAAAGGGGTAAACAGTGAGGTGGCAAAGTTTGCAGATGATACTAAACTACTCAAGATAGTTAAGACCAAAGCAGATTGTGAAGAACTTCAAAAAGATCTCACAAAACTAAGTGATTGGGCAACAAAATGGCAAATGAAATTTAATGTGGATAAATGTAAAGTAATGCACATTGGAAAAAATAACCCCAACTATACATACAACATGATGGGGGCTAATTTAGCTACAACGAGTCAGGAAAAAGATCTTGGCGTCATTGTGGATAGTTCTCTAAAGATGTCCACGCAGTGTGCAGAGGCGGTCAAAAAAGCAAACAGGATGTTAGGAATCATTAAAAAGGGGATAGAGAATAAGACAGAGAATATATTATTGCCCTTATATAAATCCATGGTACGCCCACATCTCGAATACTGTGTACAGATGTGGTCTCCTCACCTCAAAAAGGATATTCTAGCACTAGAAAAGGTTCAGAAAAGGGCAACTAAAATGATTAGGGGTTTAGAGAGGGTCCCATACGAGGAGAGATTAGAGAGGCTGGGACTCTTCGGCTTGGAAAAGAGAAGACTAAGGGGGGACATGATAGAGGTATATAAAATCATGAGTGATGTTGAGAAAGTGGATAAGGAAAAGTTATTTACTTATTCCCATAATACAAGAACTAGGGGTCACCAAATGAAATTAATAGGCAGCAGGTTTAAAACAAATAAAAGGAAGTTCTTCTTCACGCAGCGCACAGTCAACTTGTGGAACTCCTTACCTGAGGAGGTTGTGAAGGCTAGGACTATAACAATGTTTAAAAGGGGACTGGATAAATTCATGGTGGCTAAGTCCATAAATGGCTATTAGCCAGGATGGGTAAGAATGGTGTCCCTAGCCTCTGTTCGTCAGAGGATGGAGATGGATGGCAGGAGAGAGATCACTTGATCATTGCCTGTTAGGTTCACTCCCTCTGGGGCACCTGGCATTGGCCACTGTCGGTAGACAGATACTGGACTGGATGGACCTTTGGTCTGACCCGGTACGGCTTTTCTTATGTTCTTATGTTAGATATTCAAACCCCTTTGCGGGGACACAGTACTTCTTTTCTGCCTTCTTGGATGTGGGCAGAATGGAAGATGGGGTCCGCCACACTGACTTGGCTATGTTTAGAACCTACTGGGTGAACAGGCAATGCGACCCAGGCTGGGGCAGAAGAGGGGATGACATTGAAGAGGTCATCGGGCTCCTCAGCTAGTTCCTCAACCTCCAAATTCAGGCTGTCCACCACCCTTTTAAGTAGGGCTTGGTGCTCCCTGAAGTCATCAGGGGGGCTACCAGTTTGCGAGGGCCCTCCCACCGCCTCATCTGGGGATGATGAGGGTGACTGCACCGCTGGAGGTTGGGAGGCGTCCCCTTGTGTGTCCAGGACCACTCCATGGTCACCGGGGCTTCCCTCGGGGTCACCACTTCGGATTGAGCCCCTTGCTCTGACACCAGTGCCGGCTGTGACGGGGGTAGATTGTCCAATGCCACCTGGGAGGACCGGTGGGAGTACGGTGTGGGCATCACAGGCAACCCTCACGGGTTCCAGTATACTGCCACTAGGCGGACCATTGCCTTTGACTCTATGCCAGTTCTGCAGGTCTTTCTGGTGACCAGGGCGGGGCCATGGAAGCCTGAGTCTGTTGACTGACTCTTGTCAGCAACCGGTATGAGGAAGGCGAGGACCGGTGCCTGCCTGAAGAACTGTACTAGGGCCTTGGCAACCAGTGCCGTGACCAGGAACGGTCTCGCATTGGAGGGGCCAACGCTTAGGAGACCTGCGAGGCGATGGCGACCGGCACCTTGGCAATCTCTGGCGGGAGGATTGGGGGGGGAGGGATAGCTCAGTGGTTTGAGCATTGGCCTGCTAAACCCAGGGTTGTGAGTTCAATCCTTGAGGGGGCCATTTAGGGATCTGGGGCAAAAATCTGTCTGGGGATTGGTCATGCTTTGAGCAGTGGGTTGGACTAGATGACCTCCTGAGGTCCCTTCCAACCCTGATATTCTATTATTCTAATACGGGGATCGGTGTGGCGACTCCAGAGTCCCAGGTCTTGTAAGAGGAGACCATGGTGTCAGAGATCTGGGCCTCCTGGCCAGAGACCAGGGTTGCAGGACTGTGGTCCTTGGCCGTAGTGAAGGGGAACAACACCTGTGGTCCAGGGACTGGGGGCATTCCATGGCCTTTAGGGAAGGTCCCATCACCTGCTTGATCATCTGAGCTGGTGTATTGACGGGACCCGCCATGCGGCCAGGCATCTGCAGTGCCAGTCAGTCTAACTGTTCTTTGGCCCTGCAATGGGCCGTGACCCCCTACCGCTCCCCAGAATCGGAGGCAGGTCCCTGGCTGGGCTAGGGGGTCCGACCACAGAGGTACCCCCAAGAGCCTTCGTTGCGGGCACAAGGCCTAGCTCAGGTCCTTTGCCTTAAGTTCCCTTGTGTGATGCCTGTGGACCAGACAACTTAGACCACTTCTTTGGTACCAGCGAGGGGGAACGGTGACAGGCGGATCCCAGTGCCGGCGGTGCACTGCATGCCAATGCGGAAGTACCGGATGTGGAGTCCAAGTGTGAGGGCTCCGATGCCGGGCGCAGAGCAGCCTCCATGAGTAGGGCCCTTAATCGAATGTCCTGCTCTTTTTGAGTTTGTGGATGAAAATTTTTGCAGATCCGGCACTGTCTTTTCAATGGGACTCCCCCAGGCACTTCAGACAACTCTCATGAGGGTCACTGATGGGCCTCATCCAGTTGCAGTCAGAACACGGCTTAGAGCCTGGGGAGTGGGGCATGCCCCGCTCCAGGACAAAGTCCCATCCGGGAGTCTAACTATTAAACTACCATTAAAATACTTAACAGCTAACTAATCACGGACTAAATAACAAAGGAGAAGGATCTGAACAGTGAAGAACCGCTAATGCTCTTGCTAAGCAAGACCAGGCGCTCCAACCAACCATCATGGGCAGTAAGAAGGAACTGAGAGGGCGTATAAGCCAGCGGCACCTGATATACCACGGCATGAGCATGGCACTCCAGAGGGCGCCAAAGCCGGCCCTACGGATACTGCTAAGGCAAAAGTCTCCAACAACTGTGCACATGGTCGTGCACACACCTAGAATGGAATCAACATGAGCAAGCACTCAAAGAAGAATAAATTTTCCTTCCGAAAAGGTCCAGTCTCTTGGCCTCCTTATTCTTGGGGGTGGAACTATATTGCCCTTGCTTGTCTTTCTTGTAGGCCACACAAATGACCAACGACCCTGGGGGTGGGGGGTGTACAAGTATTCAAACCCCTTGGCTGGGACGAAATACTTCTTTTCAGCCCTTTTGGAGGTGGGTGGAATTGAGGACGGGGTTTGCTAGTGGGTTTTGGTAATCTTTAGGACCCCTTTATGCACCGGAACCGTGACATGAGCGGGGGTTGATGTGGAGAGCACATTAAACAAGGTGTCCGATTGCTCTGCCATCTCCTCCACCTCTACGCCTAAGTTCGTGGTCAACCTTTGGAGCAGGGCTTGGTACTCCTTAAAATCATCCGGTGAGCTATCGTGAGAGGGCTTTGCCACAGCCTCATCTGGAGAGGATGAGGACGGCTGGACCACTGGGGGTGGGCACCTGCCCTTCCACCCCAGCATCCGATTGCACTTCGTGCACCGAGCCCGGTGCCATCTGATGTTTGTCTGAATCGGCGACCGACGATTGGTGTGAGGGGGGCATTGGCATGATCAGCATGCTCCAGGCACTCCACTAGGGCTATTGTGCTGGCCACTGGCCCTGCTGCCAGGATGGCATCGCGGAGGTGGACGCAGCCTCAGGAGCTCAGTCACAATGGTGCTGTCTCAGCTAGGGACTGAACTCCCTCTCCGTGCCAGAGGAATCCTTCTCTGGTGAACACAGCAGGGCCGTCAACACCTGAGTCTGGTGGCTAACCATCACCGTGTGTGAACGGAACCTTGAATAGGCAGATTGGTGCCAGGAGTAGGGGATCAGCACTGTGTTGGGGAATGTTCCCGTGGTCTAGGCGACGGCGATTGACGTCGTGGATAGGGTCGCCGAAAGGATGACCGGTGCCATCCATGCGGTGACCGGCACCTCCCTCTGGGCGAGTCTCATTGAGAGGGAAGAGACCGGGAGCGAAGTGCCGGTAATCTGAAGCGGCAAACTGGTAACCTGGGCTGATGCGGAGACCAGGGGCGCGGCCACAAAGAGCTTTACCTTGGCTCTGGAGACCGGCGGCATTCACTCGCCTTCTGAGAGGCTTTCATGGCTGCCCTTGTAGGGAGCCTTTGCCAGGTCCATCGCAGCATGCGGTGCCGGCTGCACTGGGAGAGTCCTTTGCTCTCGGCGCCAGGAACAGCTGGGAAGGCGTTGACTCCACCATGAGTCTGGGTCCCGTACCACTCCCTGGAGTCGGTGGCGGATCGATTGGGGAGGTGGGGTAGGAGGTCCCCTAGGGGATGTATCCCCATGTAGCTCCTGGGTGGGCCCGGGTAACAGGATCCTTTACCCAATGCCCCTTGGTCCTTCTTGCTTGGTGCTAGGTCCCGATTTTTTTACTTCTTCTTGGGCACTGGCAAAGGGGAATGGTGCTGAAGTACTGGGAGTTGACCAGCCAAGACGGCTCCAAGGCTGGGCGGAGAGCAGCCTCCATGAGGAGGGCCCTCAAACGGATGTTGAATTCTTTTTGTGTCCTGGGATGAAAGTTCTTACAGATGGGACACTTTTCTTTTATATGTAATCCCTCCAAGCACTTCAGACAGCTGCCATGGGGGTCCCTAACTGGCATAGGCCTATTCTAGTCAGTGAACGGATTAAAACCTGGAGACTGGGGCATGCTCCGTCTGGGGCAAAGTCCTCACTGGACTTACTAACTACAGTGAAGAAGGAAACTGCTGACCACTTGTTAGGCAAGGAAGAGAGGCACTCCAACCAACCACCACGGGTGGTAAGAAGGAACTGAGAGGGAGTAGGACCGGCAACTCCTGATATACTGACGCATGAGCACTCCAGAGGGTGCCACAGCAAAACCTACGGATACCACTAAGGCAAAAGTCTTTGACAACTGTGCACGTGGGTGCACACACACCTAGAATGGAATGGACGTGAGCAAGCACTCGAAGAAGAACCTAATTTGCTAATGTAGACCAAGCCCTAGCTGCATCTACAGTGGGGATTAGATCAACCTAATTATATCATGTAAGGCTTGTAATTTTTCAAAGGCTTAAGTGATGTAGGTAGGTCAGTCTAATGTTTAGTACAGACCAGCCCTAAAGCTCAGTCTACACCAGCAAGTTATGTCATATAACTACGTTGCACAGAGGTGTGGAAAATCCAAAATTCTGAATGACGCAGTTGTACCAACCTAACTCCCGGTGTAGAGAGTGCTATGTCGAAGAGAAGGCTACCGCCTCTCAGGGAGGTGGAGTACCTACGCCAACAGGAGAAGCCCTCCCATCTGTGTAGGTAGGTAGCATCTTTTCTGAAGTACTACAGCGGTGCATCTGCTTCAGTGCAGCATTTTAAGTGTAGACAATCCCTAGAAGTAGCTTTTTTTGTTAGCTTAAACATCTTCCGAAGCAACATAAAGCAAACAAACAAACAAAAAAGGCCCTCTTATACTGGAATAAAGAGTGTCCACACAGGGTTAAGCCAGTATAACTATATTAGTTTAAATTCACACCTTGGTTTACACTGGTATAACTTTCCCATATTTTGCAAAGTCAGTAATATTCTTTTAATTTTTTATTTTAAAATTCCTTCTGAGTTGGAAACGCAAACCCGCCCACACCCTGCCCCCCTACGGCCAAGTTTACAAACGGCCTACAATGCATTCTGATGGGAATCTCTTGCTGCGATTAAACCATTCAAAGGGGATGGCTTGTAAGATAGGTGCTCCCATACAGCTCAGATGCTGCATATTAGCAGCTAATTAAAAACACATTTTAAAGTTGCTATATGACAGTCTGATCTCAGAGTTACATGAGCATCCCAACTTTACATACCTAGCCCAGATGTCTGGCAAGAAGCTCAACACAACTAAGTGTTGTCACAGGAGGAAACTATTGCCCCCTTTGGTCAAGAAAGTTACTCTCTTGAAGCTGTGGGCATTCTATCCCAATTTGTCACAATTTTGCAAGCCAAGGAGTTCTCTACATAGGCCTTGTCCAAACAACATTTGAAACTGTCAGCAGCAACTGAGCACAATTTCAGCTACAAAAATGAAGAGGGACTGTGTTTCCATTTCTCACTCATTAGCAATGGTCCCCAACAAAAACACACACCTAAACACTCCAAACTTTGGGACTCAGGACCATCTCTCTTTTATAATACACAGTCCCTATACACACGTGGCTATCAGAATCAAAATAACTTAGTGTGGTGTTTTCTATACACCCCTGCAAAGCTGGTCAGCCACCCATATAACTGTGATACACAAACAGCATACTCACAAAACATTCAGCAGCATCATCCATGATGCCCAGCTGGAAGCGCTGCTCATCCTGAAAGGTCTTTGCAAGAGCACTGCGTAGGGCATCAGAGGGCAGTACTTTCTCACTGCTACATTGGAACTGATTGAAGATGCCCTGGTGGGGAAAAGAGAAAGAAATGTCATCTTTATGTTTATGATAGAAATATTACATATTCACAACTGGTTTAATAAGCTTTGGGAGGTAAACATAAAATGAAAGAAACTTCTAAATCTAATTCTCCGCTTAGGCCTGGTCTACACCAGAAAATTGGATTGGTTTAACTATGTCGGTCAGGTGTGAGTAAAATCCACACCTGAGTGACGTTGTTAAGCCAACCTAAATCCTTGCGTAGACAGCACTAGGTTCAAGAAAGAATTCTTCTGCTGACCTAGTTACTGCCTCTCGGGGAAGTGGACTACCTATTCCCACGAGAGAACCCCTCCTGTCAGCGTCAGTAGCGTCTACATTGAAGCACTACAGCGGCACAGTGCTTTAAGTGTAGACAAGCCCTTAGTATCTCTTAATCTGCTCTGTTCCCTCCTGCAGGGAGATGAGCAAAGCCTGTGGAACCTTGTTTACTGCATCAAGTTCAAATTTCTTGTCTTTATCTTCAAGGCCCTTATGTTACTCTGCTCCATTTCCTTCCTAATTTCTTATATCACATCAAACCACAACCTTCACCAAATGTCAGTCTCAAACTTTACTCATCCTTTCCTTGCACAATTCTCCTCATGCTTTCCCACACAACTTACAAGACATGGAATACTACCCAGTTCTGGTCCACTAGGCCACCACTCTAATAAGAAAGGCCATATCAGATCAGACCGGTGGTCCTTCTAGTCCAGTATCCCATTTCTGACAACGGCCAAAATGAGATGATTCAGAGAAAGGTGCAAGGAACCTCTAAGTGGGCAATTATGGAATGATATGCACACGGGAAGTTTCTTCCTAATCCCATTAGAGGTTGGCTTATGCCTGAAGATTGAAGGTTTGTGTGTTTTTTAGGTCCAGTCTTATGTAACTGTGCATGTTTTCATTACTCATAAATGTTCAATCCTTTTTTGAATCCCACTAAGCTCTATTCTTCGGTGATATTTTGTGGCTATGAGTTCCAAGGGATAGGTATGTGCTGTGCAAAAAATGTCTTCTGTCAGTTGTACATTTACCACCTTTCAGTTTTATTCAAAGTCCTCTTGTTCTAGCATTATAACAGAGTAAGTAGGAGTGACTAGTTTATCATCTCCAGACCGTTCATTATTTTGTACATATCTAACACGTCCTTTCTTCGGGTTGTTGGGTTTAGTGTGCAGGTGTTGGGTGGTGTTGATGGCCTGACAGACAGGATTATTTGGTGGTCCCTTCTGGCTTTGAACCCTGAGTATTTGGCATAATATTTTTAGTATCCTTTTCCATACCACTCCTTACATAGCCAACTTTTGTTTTTGCTTATTTTGTCTGCTGCTTGCTGCACACTCAGCAGCAGCAGCTTTCCTAAAGTTGTCCAAATGACACCCAGGTCTTTTTCCTGAATGGTCAGTGCTGAGAACCCAGCAATGTGCATAAGTAGTTCCAGTATGTATTATTCCTTCCAATCTGGGTTACATTGAGTTTACCAACACTGAATTTCACCTGCCATCAAGCTGCCATTCACATAGCTTTGATAACTCCCTAGGAGACGCCTCATAGTTGTTGCAGCATTCCCTTTATTTGTATCCCTCGTAAGAACTCACTTTTTCAATTATGTTCACAAGAAAAGAGTCAACAGTAGTTAAGTAAAATCAGGCCTGCCGATGGGGTGGGGTGGGGTGAGGGGGGACAAAGGGGGCCATTGCTCAGGGGCCTGGGCATGCGGAAGCAGCTGGGACATCCCTACAGCCCCTGGGGAGGGGGTCTCCATGCGCTGTCCCCGCCTCAAGCGCCAACTCCGCAGCTCATATTGGCTGGGCAGTGGCAGGTAGAAACCCCCCCTGGACCCCCCACCACCTAGAAGCCACTGCCAGATGGGTGTGCCGGTCGCTTTTGGGAGCCGCCCGAGGTAAATGCTGACCCCCTGCCCCAGCCTAGAGCCCACACCCAAACTCCCTCCCAGAGCCCGATCCCACACCCCCTCCTGCATCCAGACTCCCTCCCAGAGCCCGCACTCCTCACCCCCTCCCACACCCAAACTCCCTCCCAGAGCCTGCACTCCTCGCCCCCTCCCGCACCCAAACTCCCTCCCAGAGCCTGCACTCCTCACCCCCTCCCGCACCCAAACTCCCTCACCCCCCTCCCGCACCCAAACTCCCTCCCAGAGCCTGCACCCCAACCCCCCGCCCCAGCCTGGTGAAAGTGAGTGAGGATAGGGGACAGCGAGTGACGGAGGGAGGGGGGATGGAGTAAATGGGGGGACTCGGAGAAGGGGAGGGACAGGGGCATGGTCTCAGGGAAGGGGCGAGGCAGGGAAACGGTCTTTGGGTTTGCGCGATTAGACAGTTGGCAACCCTAGCGGGCGGGCATGTAGGAACCCTGGCTGTGTCACTGGGCACCAGCCAGCGCAGGCGTGGCACCGCCCAAATGTCAGGCGAACCGCATCCACGTGGGCGCAGCTTGTGTGTACGTGGGGGCCCATTGACTGTTCTGCCCTTGGGCTCGGAATTGCTGTCAGCGGGCCTGAGTAAAATCAATCATTCCTAATTAAAAATAGCATTATTAAACTAGCCAAATAAGTTGAGAACGGAGGGGCCTGAAGTTGCCAGATTGTTGCTTTGTTTGCCGAGCTATTATCATACGTCTAATTCCTGTGTGCATACCTTTAAAGAAAATCTATAATCATCTTGGCTCCTGTGCCACTTCTTACCTTTAATTATAGACAGCTTTTCCCTAGCACTGAGATGCTGCATGCATTGGAAACAGACTGTCTATATCTTATTTATTTCCCAAGTTTAATTACTTTTATTGGTCTCTGTATTATTGTCATTTCCGTGAGCTGGTGAATTGGAATAAAGTTTGCTAAGCTCTGCAATCTTGGGTGCTTTTAGGGAACTAAGAAACTGCAACACAAAGCCTCTATGTTAATAGTAACAAACTGGTTCCTGTATGCTACTCCTGCAAAGAGCGGAGATCGAATTACACCTCATTCCCTTCATCCCCTGTGACACACTGGACCTCAAAGTAGCACCCTGTAACCCCCATATTCACCATTTGTATATGTTTGTGATATTTCATAAAAAGCATGCTATGTACGATACCATATGAAAGATCACGATCTGCTGAAACTCATTGTTCTGTCAAAATATGTATACATGTCTGTCGCATCTTACGCTGGGGTTACGTTCCGCGGTCAGCGCCTAAAGCGAAAACCGCGTATAGTCAAAATTACATTGAGCGTAATGGCGGGCAGAATCGCCCGCACTACAGAAACAGTATTTAAATTGTTATTTTTCTCTTTTAGGGGTTTTTTTTCTTGTTTTTGCCGACCGTGTAAAGCTGAAATCGCACATGTTAAATGCGCCTAAGGGTACATCTACACTACGGGATTACTCCGAAGTTACTGAATTCGATTTTTTTAAACCGATTGTATAAATTCGATTGCACGCGGCCACAGTAAGCAGATTAATTCGGCGGTGCGCGTCCATGTACCGAGACTAGCGTCGAATTCCAGAGCATTGCACTGTGGGTAGCTATCCCATAGCTATCCCATAGTTCCCGCAGTCCCCCCCGCCCATTGGAATTATGGGTCGAGATCCCAATGCCTGATGGGACAAAAAATATTGTCACGGGCGGTTCTGGGAACATCCTCCCCCTCCCTCTGTGAAAACAACGGCAGACAACCGTTTCGCGCCTTTTTTCCTTGGTGAACTGTGCAGATGCCATAGCTCGGCAAGCATGGAGCCCGCTCAGCTCAGGACAGCAGTCATGAACATTGTTAACACCTCGCGCATGATCGTGCAGTTTATGCTGAACCAGGACCAGAAAAGCCAGGCGAGGAGGAGGCGGCTACGGCAGCGCGGCGACGAGAGTGATGAGGACATGGACAT